>VZRI01007957.1:117704-265049 GCA_013397515.1 Upupa epops
GGAGGTCTTTTCCAGCCTCAACAATTCTGTGATTCTGTGACATTGGATTGTCAGACACAGGGCAAACCTCTAGCAGCTTCTTATAGAAGCCACCCCTGTAGCCCCTTTGCTATGAGAACCTTGCCATGCAAACATGATGAAAGAATGATCTCTCTAAAGTTTTGCTTTTCTTTCACTTGCCAAATAATCTCTCCAAAATTAGGCTTCTGTGCCATCTCCTCTCCTGTTGCTTGGCTGTAGGAATCACTGTTTGGTTTCCTGTTGCTTACTGTACTGAACCAAAGCTATTTACTCTTATCTTTAAGATCAGGCATACATTTTCCCTTGTCTCAATCTCTCCTCTCAACCCTTCTATCTCCTGCATCTTTTATCCTCCCACTCAGTCTCTCACACCCAATGCTTTTTTACCCTGTCCTCTCATGTTACACCTCTTTCCACACACAGCCCCATGCACCTAAGTGATGTTTCTTCTTTCACTGCACGTGTGCCCCTCACCAAAGAACCACTGCAAATGCATGTACTTCTATAAACCATGCCACCTGATTCATACAGTGTTTGCATTTACGTATGGTCATTGCAAAATACTCTCTGCTACTGCACTCCGTAGGTCAGAGATCTGATTCATTCCCATGTACATCGTCTCCACGCTGATGCATTGTTAGGGTTAGAGCTACTTTTCAGATATCTTACCAAACTCCTTGGAATCAACTGTGCCATCTCACAAATGCTTATCAAAACGTGTTCATCATCCTGTCTAAACACATTCCACTCCAACAAATTAGCACAGCCCAAGGTGTTATTAGCCGATTATCTGATTATCAAAAGTTAAATGTTTTCATTTGTGTCAAAGGCAAATCATCACACATATCATTCTGTTCCCTTTTCCAACTGACAACAAGCTTGTCAGGGCTCTCTGAGGCCTGATTCCTCCTCTCCTTGCATTGCTGCAGCTGCTGAAATCTAACCATGGTCACTGTGCTCTTCCGGATTGCCCCACTCCTTTTTCTCAGTAATACTTGTGTGTTCTCGGTGTAATCTGCTTTTTATCTGAAATAAAGGACGTGGGGGACATATATGTCATGATTTACAGTTGTGACCTTCTTAATAATACCTGATCAACTCAAGGGGTTCCAAAGTAGCTGTTTCTGGGATGAAGGGGTTAATACATAGCCATTACATCCATATGGACTAAGAATCCCATGTATTTCCTTTGGCAATGGCCAAACCCCACTGACTTCAAAGGAGAAGGCAGACCCTGCATGAGGATAAGGGAACCTTAGATTATGAACTTGTTTTTGTCAACACCAGTTGTTTCCGTTTGGCTGCACAATGGTGTATCAGCGGCTGTGTGTACTCTAGGATAATTGCCACAAAAAGCCAAAGCAGCAGTTTCTTTCAAAGAAAGGCTTTGCCACACTGAAGGTCTGGAATCATTAAGTAGCAGGTGAAAATAATGCTAGCTACATCTTTGTATTTCTTGTCTTGCTCTATTTTTGGCTGGAAAATTAGTGTCCTGCTCATGTAATCTATTCATCTGTAAAGGCCCACATGATTATATCATATTACTGAAAATTATATGCATTACTTTATACCTGTTCCATCTGATAGAATAATACTAGGAAGGGCACGATGTTATTAAGGGAATGGAAGCTGTCACAGCGATGCTGCATGGTTGTCATGCACCCCCTTTAGCTACAGTGCAGCAATCATGGTAAACAAGCAGTCTGCTGCATTCATTACAGATCAGATTCCTTTTCTCAGTCATCTTTCATCTTCTTCAGGAGACAATCTCTATCATAATTTTCTTTGTCACTTATTACAGCTGATGTTAAACGGCTCTGCAGCTAAATGCTTGTTTGGGTTATTTATTAACTAGAGAACATTTACATTGGCATACTTTGATGTCGTATGTGACATGGAGAACCCATTTGTAGGCTATAGTGGATTAACTAGACATTCAGGGAATCGTATTCGAAGGGATTAACTCTTAGGCAATGGATTACCTCCAGTCGGTTAGCTTCATTGGATGAGACGGAAGCAACCCATAACACACAGAGCTTTATTCAGGTGATTACATATAATGGCAGGAGTATTATTCAAATATATTAAATAGAATTAGTTGCTGTGTCTGCTCTTGTTGATCTCTCACCTTAAGGATATGGACAGGGATCTGGAAGGAGAACATTTTGTTTCGTACTGGGATTTGAAAGGGGAAAGCAAGAAATATAACTGGTCTGATCTAATGGATTCATCTTCAGAATGTTGTTTTCTTTCAGTATTCTCTCCTTATTGCTGCCTTTGTACAAAAATTGCTCTGAAATGTTGTATCCCATAAAATTGCTTTGAAAAACAAAGCCCACAAAGTGGTTTTTGGTTTTGTTACTCTATTTGGAGGATGCAGTTAAAACAGAAAGACATCTTGGATACAGAATATGGGTGGAAATTGGTTTTTATTACTTCACAGCATTTTTACCTGTATTTGGGTCATTTAGTTGCCAGCAAACTCCACTGAAAAATTCCCATGTTAAGGAAAGACACAACTTTCCCCTACATTTTGGAAAAGAAAGATGTGGTATAAGGAATCTTCTGAGCAATAACCAAAGCGGTTTTCAACAGTTTCATAATATTCTCCAGTGTTTTTAATGAAAAGGGTAGCAGAATCATTGCTTTCGCTCTCTTGTCATCTCCCAGGTATGGTTTTACGTTTCTTAGAGACCTTTCTGGAATCTAGTTTTCATTAGGGTTTCAGGATTTTATATAATTCAGACAAGTTCTCACGAGGAGAAACACAGTTATCCAGGTTGTCATAGCAGCTAAAAGCTTTCATGTCTGTGCAGTTGTCACCAGGCCCTTGGCTTCTTGTAACCAAATAACCAGAAACATTATTAGTTTAATGAAGAATCTCTCCAACAGGCTGTTTCCAAATCTGTAACTTAGCTGTCCAACAAGTATGTCACTTCTGTGCAGTATTTTGTTCACAGAGGCCATCTGGACAGCCTTGACATAGGATTCATATCATTTGCCAGAGAACATCTTGTTTGCTGTGAAAAAAAATGGAATTCAGTGTTTTTCTAAATCTACCCAGAGACGTTGTTTTTGTTTGTTCTCAACAGTTCTACTGGCTTTGTGGGGTTGAACCTTCTTTGCCACCATTGCAGAATTTATAAACGTGACACTGTCTCCTTGTTTATCCCTATAAACACCTTTGTTCTTGAAGAGTATTTTGAACTCTGATTAGTAAAAGTCAGTGATTTATTCTGTTGTTGATTCGCGTTTGAATGGAAACTCCTTGACATTTAGATGTTGTTTCTGAGATTTCCTTCATGGATTGCTCATCATCCTATAGTGTATTGTATCATAAAACCTGCAATTATTTTCTCCTCCTTTGGGACAAATTCTTCCATCACAAAGATCTTAATGAGTATTAGGCCAAAACCAGGTACCACATATAGACTGGGAGAAAGTATAATGGCTTGGCAATTGCATGCAGAGAGTCCAAAAGCTGCCCGGTTTTAATTGACTGGAATGGAGGTGATTTCATTTAGACAGAAAATACCATGCTGGGACCAATGGCCAAGAAGCTCAGTTGAAATTAATCCTGCAAGACACCAAGCAATCTCATAAAAGACTGAGTAACCTCATCTGCCGTGTGACACGGAGCAGGAGCTGATCTTTTCAGCTCCTCTGTAAAGCACTGAGCACCTTGCTGTAAAGCTCTGTGTCCTTCACGCAGAAAGTTCACATGTTAATATAGGATGAAATGTTCTTTCACCTAATTACTCATAATTAGAAAGGGGCTGTCAGACCTTTGTGATGCAATATCTGGACGAAACGCTAGGAAATTCATGAAATTGATTTTTTTGATGTGTGCAGTATTACCCCGTGAATGTAATTAGAAAATCTCTTTGAGAATGATGGAAACTTACTGGATTTATTGAAAACACGTCTTTTGGATCCACTGACTTAGTTTTAGACTTAGGAGAAAAAGCGGTGCCATCCGTATGTGATAATATTGCCAGCAGTTTGAACGTAACACGTTTTGCATTCAGCACTGTATTCCAAATCTCAGAGTTTTCTTTCAAGTAAAGTGTAGGCACTCTATTTTGGAGAGTTTAAGGTGAATGAAAATGTAAACTGAAGTGTAATTACGTACACGAGGTACTTAGAATCATAGAATCGTCAGGGATGAAAGGAGAACAAAAGATGATGGTTGTGGTGAGGCTGTGCTGACAAGCAGTTTTGACTTTAAGTATTACCTTTCTGATGGCTAAAACCACCGTAGATGAGCTGGTGCTCACCTTTCCTAGGCCCTACAATTTTGCAGGTGAAGTGTGGACATACTGTGCACTGATTGCTTCAAAAAATATAAATGTCACTTAAAGTTTAGTATCTCTACACATGGTGGCAAGACTGCGCATGGATGCTAACATCCAGCGGGATGGTTGCAGGAACCTGGGGATAACGCTTTCCTGGGTGAGGAGGAGCGTTACTGGGGAAGTTTACGCTCACAGTTTTTGCCTGCTGCTGCATTCTAGCAGCACACTATGGTGTTGCCAAGTGAAACACACTCAGTGCTTTAGCCAAGATAATGACCTATTGACCTTCTGCCCTGGAATGAGAATGCTGCCAGCCATAATCAGCTCTCACTGAACACTAAGGCATTGCAAACACCAAAAAGCAGCCATTTCTTGGCAATGAACCTGAAGATTTTCCTGAGAAATACTTGAAACAAGTCTGTTTTTCTAGGAGATTCTGCTGCTTGCTTGTGTCCTATGGAAAATGTCATCTTCAAGAAATGCAGACTAATCAGGATAATTTTGTCCAGCAGTCGAGCTATTGTCAAATGCAAATAAAAGCTTACTTTTCTATCAGGTAGAACAAGGGAGGAGTGTCACTTGGTAACTTACAGCCATTCCAGTCCCTATTCCTATCAGCTCAAAACAGTTTTCTATTTCAGTGAATGGACTGATTAACGAATCAGGGTGTGGCATGGACCTGGTAAGTGCCAGCAGGATTTCAGAAGGGCTTTGGTCCTGGCAAGCTGGTGCCTGCAGGCAATCACTGGGTAAGGCTTTGCATGGACCAGGGACCACTTCCCCACAAGAAGTCTGGACAAAGCTATGTAAATGAGACTGGGTTGGTTGCCGTCAGGCCAGAGCAATGTCCCTGACCTGTTTCATCAGTGAGCACAGACACAGTTACAGTAGCTGCACGAGCAATTACTGTATCTTTGCACAAACTGTTGCTGCCCAGCGAATGGAGAACTATCAGTTAAGCAAAATGAAGGGCTGCTTTTCCAAGGAAGAGGTGTTTGGTGCAGAGAGAAAGCAAACAGCAGGATGTCTCTGTATACTATACAACTTAAGCTTCCCAGTGTGGAGAGCAGTCCCTGTGCTGATACCTGTGAATCAGAACTCACAGATACTGCAGGCAGGGTTTTCTGGGAAGATTTTGACCATGGCACTGTGCAAAGGACTCATTGTCCTTCTCCCATCCAAATTCCTATTATACAACTACTAAGTTATGGCCCATGTGCCACCATGCCATGGTGACAGTAGAAGTCCATTTGTGTGATGGTGAGTTCTGGGAAAACACTGAAAGTGGTGGAAGATAACACTTTTCATACTGTATTTCCTGCCTTCCTCCTCCAGGTCTTGAGCTTGTCCAGTGTAGTGCCCATCTTGCCTCTGTATGCTGGATGACACACAGATATTCCCTATGCCTTGCTTAAAGCATGGCCAGCTCATTCAAAGATCACCTGGGCCAGCTTGAATGAGTTAAATGCTGAAGTGTGTTTTAGACATTGCCGTTGGGATACTCTCAGGATACCTTTGTTGGTTTTTGAACTCAGGTAGTCCTACCAGTATGGAATATGGATGGTGCAATATCTTGTATTTCTTCTGGGGCATCTGGCTGGCGCTCCCTTCCTGAGCTTTCTTTTTGCATGCTTGAAAGGAGGGTCACTCTCTCTGTGAGGGCCAGGCTGTCTTCACAGTGCTCCTCAGAAATTTGTTGACATGGTGTTAACAACGCTTGTCATCAGGACTGGGTCTATAGGCCAGGCTGCTAATGAGGAACCCGCCTTACCAGCCTCAAGAGGGTGACTTTAATCAGTGTGATGTGGCGAGTATACACATGCCCTGAAGTGTTGTGTGAATATTTTGGGTTGCATGTGAGAGTACAAGGTCTTCTCAGTTAATGTTGGAGGATAGTGACAGATGGAGATAGCTAAACATAATACGGCCTCATACATACTGCTTCTTGGTGGAAGCTAACCCCAGGATGAACCCAGGCTTCTCTTGAAGAGATGTAAGAGACATAGTCAAAACCACTCAAAGGAGAATGCAGAGCGGACATCTAGCACCAAATGTTCAGACTTGCACGCTGCACTTACTAATTTCACAAGGAATGGATGTGCACCATCAGTCTTTGCTGGAACTTCTGCTCTTCCTTCTATAGTCCATAGCCTTACCACTTTAATAAATCACAGTGATGTTAGTATTAGGGTAGAAGCACAATTTTTACCAATTTAATGAAGAAAAAACCTTACTAACTTCCCTCCCATCCACCTCTACGTGCTGACACAGAAGGTGTCTGCATTTCAAAGCTGGCATAGTTTGAGTCACATCCTGGTGAACTGTGGTCACTGTCGCTGCTGTACACGGTGTTCTGATTGCTGTTTTGCAAAGACATTAATGAGTTTCCAAGATCAAAGCCGGCTCTTTCTCAGCATAGTTTAACATATATAAACAAAATCTGTTGCAGTAACTGTGAAATCATTTGCATTCGTAATTATAGTGGTTTTTCTCATAAATTGCAATCATATCCAAGAAAACATATAAAAATAGAAATACATTACTTATGCTTTATTGTTCAAAATGGGCTTCTGTTTTATCAAGCTGCAATGACAAAAAAAGTACATTTACTCAAAACAAGAAACCTGGAATATCTTACTGTGGCAAGGTGGTGACAGACCAAAATCAAGAATAGTGCCGTTCTCTCTTAGAAAGGAGCTCGAACCTTTGAAATCACTGTCACTGTAGCATTAAAAGCCCCCAAATAAAAACAACACCGTGTCATATAGACAGCAGATGACATTATTCTAGCTGAGGCCCTGAACTGAACCAAAGCGTTTGAATTTTTTATAAGGTTTTACATTTTTGATGAAAATATCTCTGTAAGGAACTGTTAGTAGACTCAAGAATATGTCTGTCAGATGGATTTTTAGGTCTGTAGGGTTGTGAAAGCTCTTGGAAATGACAACGCATGTGTAGATGATCAAAAGTCTCAGCCAATTTCAAATGATCAGTAAAACCCAATTAAGCAAAGTAGAGACCAAGGAATTGAAATGTCTCCTTTTCCCATCCAAACACCTTCATGTGGTTAAGAGTTCTGTTACTATTGACACAGGGAATCATTGACAGAGGAAATAATAAAGGATTTTTATTTCCAAGAATGATAAATTACATCAGAATTTACTCAGAATATTTGAGACAGAGGTACTGTAGTCTGATAACCAGGTCTGAACTGGCCAGCTGAAGCAATTGAGGAAGGAATTAGAGGCTTGGTCTGTTATCACCAAAGATTCTGCCACTATGACTCTAATAAAGTTGTAGCCAAGCCCTCAGCACCTGACATCATTTTGGCAGTTTCACTGCTGATGGAGAATAGCTTTGTCTGGTGTGATTAGAGATAACAAAATTGTTCAAAAGAAAAGATTTTTCAGTATTCTGCCTTAAATACACAGGAGCATAACTTCTGACTGCCGTGTTCTGCTCAAGCTGTCTCCTGTCATGGATGATTTAGCTGCAATAAGAAGTGGCAGGGTCCTCCCTTCTTAGAACTAAACACAACGTCTAGGTGCAATTTAAAAGGAGTTTTTTATGTCCTAAGAATTCCTTTCTGTAGCTCTTGGTTTTAATTAGAACTAGGAAAAGAAGTGCTGAAATGTAATAAATATGGCTTCTCTCTTGAGCTTTCCAAACACTTCTGCTGACCCAAGAGGCGGGTCAGAAAAATACTGAATTCTGGGAGGGCTTATCTGAACCACACTTTTTGAGGAGCAGTGGGTCATGCATGGGAACTTGACAATAAGAGTCCGAGGTTCAAGGCCGTTTATAGCAAGTTCGTGGTGTCACTTTGGTGTAACGTTACGGGGAGCCCATAACTCTGGTGCAGTATTAATGTTAATGTTCATGCTTGTGAGTACAGATGCAATTAGTACGAGATTCCCAGACCAGTCCTTTGTGATAAGTGCGGAGATAATCCAAAGCTATGGAAAATGAAGGGTCATTTACTGTGCCAAGCTTAACACATTTGGGCTCTGCTGGAGTTGTTGAGAAAGCCAATTTTGAAGCTGAGAGCTGTTTGTTTTAAAAGCATTGCTACTGCCTCCTATTTGTTTAATTCTAGAGCCGTAACATTATAGTGTCAGAAATTGCTTTGAGACTTGACTTGGCAGGAATTGTTTTCTCAAGAAAATAGGGCCCAGGTCATTTAACACTAATTCAGTGCAGGAGGCTAGATTCAAGAGGGAGGGAACCATCCCTTTGGTGGGGAGAAAGACGGCATTGTTGCCAGTGAAGCTATCTAGTGTGTGCTCAATGGCTCCCACTGCCAGCCAGGCAAGCAGCTGGTTTCAACACGCACTATTGTTTCCATTTGGTCCTCATCTGTAGCCCCATATAGAGCACATCACAATAATTAAGTCTAGAATTTACAAAGGCATGGAGTGGAGGTGGCATTGTCCGAAGCCAAGAAGAAATGTGATAGATGTCTAACTGAAGCAGATATGAAATGCTGTCCTGAGCCCTCAAAGCCACCTGCGATTTCAAGTAGCGATGAATACAAACGCCCTCCAGGTCCAAAGCCTCCCAAATAGGAAGTGGGAACAAAGTAAGATCACGCCTATTTTCCCTTACACAATAGCACCTTCTCCATCTTGTCCAAATGAAGCTTCTGTCGGCTTGCCCTTATCGAAGTATTAATCTCTGCCAGGCGCAAGCAAAGCAAAGATGCTGCACCATCTGGGTTTGATGAAAATGAGGCATAGAGCTGCGTGTCATCTGCATCTTGATAGTACAACAGCCCAAATTGTGTTATTATCTCTCTCAGCATCACATAGAGGAGGGGCGATAAAATATAGCCTGGCAGAACCTGTGTGAAAGTGTTCTTCAGAACGGGAGCAATTGATCAAAATCACTTCCTTTCATCTCCTGGGGCCCAAATCTGTTTTAGTTGAAGCCTAAAGCAGTTTTGCAGTAGAGTTCAGTGGGAACTAGAGTTGACGTTTGGAGAGGAAAGAACAAAATCACTCAAGTGAGTGATAGCATGACAGCTATGTTGTTTATCACAACCAAGCACCACAAGCATCCAAGCCTGTTGACTGGTCTAAGAAATTAAAACTGACATCTCGGGCTTTGCCCATTGCTAAGGAGAAACCAACAGTCAGTAGGGTGAGAACAGTCCCCGTCCTATTCTCATAACTCAAATTAAACTGAAAAAGAGAATCAAGGACAGTTTAAGGTTCCAGACTGGTTTGTCTATCCTCATCTTCCTTCTTGAAGACCCTTAAAAAGGAGATTGTGGGGAAATGTGCTAGCAACGGAATTGGAAGTACCAAGACAGGAATTTTTTAAGAGAGGTGGCTATACACTTTTGCAAAGATGCTGTCTCTAGTTCTTCTGAGGAATCAGAAATACCTGGCCTATTGCACTTGTGCTCAACTTGGCTCCAAAATCCAGGCTGCAAGATTAAGTCCTTCTTCAAACTGCAAAACTGCTGTTTCTTAAGTTGTCTGACATGACCAGAGAAGAGGTCACATTTATCTCTTCTGTTCCCAGCTGTTTGACCACAGGTAGAGATCTTGCTTGTCTTGAGGTGGAAGAGTTCACTTGCCTATCTCCACCTACTAATTGCAATGACGAAGGTTGGCTTGCTTCCCCTGTAGAGTCACCTTTTTTCTTCTTAATGGAGACCCAACTCTCGCTGCCCTTTGGGGTCTTCACAGCCTAAAAGCTTTATATATTTCACCAAGGGTGACAGTCAAAAGATGTATAAAAGGTGGGTGATGACACACATACATTATGAAAGTGAAGGGAAGAAATAGCCTCTTGTAAGAGAATTCCCTCAATCCTTAGGTTTTAATTAGCTGCACTATGCAAGATGTGTCCGTATTGTGATGGAGTGGACACACGTGTACTACAGACCATGCTTCACTGCAGTCTGCACCTATGTCCTTTAAACGGGATTAAAGACTCTCTTCTAAGCAATCTGGGTTACAGGCTCACAGGGGTTGAAAGGAAAACTTCATGGTATTTTAATCCTAGCAATTTTCTGGAAATCTTTGAGAGGAAAATGTCGCAGATTAAAAACTTAAGCTCTTATACCAGTTAAGAAAATCCAGCATTCTAACATGATTAACATTAATAAGTAGTGATTCTGAAAGCAGCAAATGTGGCTAAGCCATGGTGGAACTTCATTTTAGGAATTTTAAGATAATAATTTGACTATTAAGCTGAAAGACGTTAGCCCATACCAGAAGGGAGCAGCAGGTTTGATAACTAATGCAGAAGGTGAAGTGAACAAGACAAAATCCTCTACGAAGAACACGATTTAATGATGTGGGGATATATGTGAAAAGTCTGGGCTGAAGTACCAGTGTCAGGAATGGTTATTTTAGAGAACAAGTAGTTTTCTGATGATCCCAGGGACATAAAGTATTAAAAGAATGAAAGAGCAAAGAACACTTTAACTCATGCTAGTATCTCATTTTAATTTAAAGACAATTTTGTGGTAGGCACTACTTGCCTGTGGTAGCAATAGCATTGAAAAGGGTATGCACATCAGCTTCTATGCCATCATGGCTGAGAGTGTTCAGATGTGCCACGTGAAGACAATGTCCTGGCTTTGTAATGGCAGCTAAATCTTTGAATAATTTATGGACAGTAAGGATCATTACAGTCTGTGTAGGAGGGGAGCAGGCAGCCCCTTTCATTGGGTTCTGTGCATTTCGCTCTTGGATTTATATCAATATTTTCAAGCTTCTTTTGTTATTGGGGGCAGTAAGTACCAGGGTCGTAAGCAATCACTCGGTGAAATTAAGTTTCTTTTCCACAAAATCTTCCATGTGAGCGCTGGTGCAAACTCCATAATGGATGCGTTTCTTATGCTTTTAGGTTAAGCTGTGCGGGCTGTATTCAATACTCATGTTAGGATTTTGATGACACAAGAGTTCAGAGTTCATTTTGCCTAAAGCATTCTTTCTCTATTGAGATTCCCGTGAAGAACAGTGAAATGTGACCAGAATAACCAACTAATGGCCAACAGTCTAACTTATCAGAAAGATAAAAGGGATTAAAGTGGCACTTTGAAATACAGCTCTGGATGTGGCACATATTGGAGAAAACATTTTCCAAGACAGGAGAGACTTTATGAACTACCTGGCAAACTGCTGTTAAAAGAGATGGTTGAAAGGTGAGTTCTGTCCTGTCAGTAAAGGAAATCAACAGAGAAAAACAAGATGTCAAGAAGTGTTTCATCATTTAAAAAACTACATATGATTCACACACACTTGCAGTTTGCATAAAGAAAGCAACCCGCCTGGCTGTGTTCCTGTGCCACTTGGTCTGGGTGATCCTGCTGTGGCAGGGGGATTGCACTGGATGACCTTTCAAGATCCCTTACAATCCCTAAGGATTCTATGGCTTTATGTAGTTTTATAATGGAGACAGAGTCATGCATCATACAAACTTACAAAACTTTTCCAACATTTAAAGGAAGATAACACATCTCCTATCCTTTCCCTCACGGTGGGATACCACAGATTATGCCTGAGTGGATTCTACGAACAGTGTACAAACCCTTTGTAACCCTCAAATTGTGGTGCTTACATAGTTTCATTCGACATGTCATGCTAGCAGCAGATAGATAGAATGCCTTTTAGTGGAGCATTTGGTGCTGTGGAGGTGCCGTGCTTTCCAAAGGATTTAGATGTCTTACTAATGGGACAAAGCTGCCTGTGCCCTCCATGTACCGGAGACCAAAGGTGACAGTTTAGAGTCAACCAGGTGTGTAGGGTCTGTAAAAGGAATTGTTCATGCAGTTGCATGTTCAGCATGCATACAGAGCTAAGTTCTTCTATCCAGTTCTGTCTGTGCATAACTGTCTAGAGCAGACAAACGGACAAAAGTGTTTGGGATGAACAAATCTGGCATTTCACGGCACCCGCTTTGTCAGTGGCCGTGCCGAAAGCACACCCAATGCACTGGCAACTCAAGGCTTTCAGTACCTTACCCAGTCACAAGGAATTGAGCTGAGAAGATGGCTTAATCTCGGTGACCACCATGTCTCACTCAGGAAAGAGGTAACAGCATGTGATTTTGATATGTTCTCACCTCCACCACCACCAGAATGTAACCGTCTACGTGGTGGTGTTCTGCTGACATTAGCGCTGCTGTCATCCTCTTGCTGACCAGCATCAGAAGACCACCAAAGCGGTCAATGCTCTAATTCTTCTCATACAGTTAAGGTTAATAATGAATAGTTCTTCATTCCAACCTCAAAATACTCAAAGCTCCTGTACATACCTAGAAATAGTGTGCTGGTTATGACCGAGTTGCTGTGAGCTGTCTTTGACAGCAGTTACGGAGATGGCTTCTCTTTTTTTCCTGGGTTTTCATCAACTTTTAAAGATCAAATTGCTTCATGGGTGTTTGCTGTCCTGCCACGATCACCATCTCCGTGCATAAAATACATAATGAGAAACATTCACAAAGCAGTGATGATACGGTCTAAGCTCTCGTGAATTCTGCTTCAGCCTGGTAGTGCCTGTTTTGCCTTCCATAGAAATTTTGCTGGCATTAAAGGAGTTTTAAGCTAATAATGAAGAATTTAGGCTGACAGACAGTTAAAAAATCAAGCACATAGAGTATCCATGTTATCAAAGAAAACCGTTCACCAGATCACCTGTGAACGTAGCTTCTGCCACTGCAGTTTTGGATGTTAATGATCACATGCATGCAAGACATTGTTTACGGATGAGACACACAGCATGAACTATTAGACAAAATTGTTTTGAATAGATTTGAACCATGGATGTGTTTTAGGAAGTTGCTTCATGTTTATAGACAACGCATAGACCTAAAAGAAAAGGCAGAATTAGCCCAATAAATTAAGCATTTCAAATCACTATTTCAGCTCTTCGTATATTCTATCCCTTTACTGTAGCTCCTGCCTTCACCATATGGAGAAATAAAATGCATTTCTAATTTGTTTTCTAATAAGTACTAATTAGTCCAGGCCTTTGAGATCCATAAGGAAATAAAGTGTGTCCTTGTAGCCTTCCAAATAAAGCTCTAAAGCTGCAGCTGGTACAGTCTCACATTGCTGTTCCTTCCAGCCTCCAAGAAGAAATTGAAATCATCCCTCATTTAGATTTTAAGATGAGATTAATTTAAAATCAAAATGACGAAAAGGAGCAGCAGTCATTTAGTCACCAGGCAATGTATGGAAGCTGTGCCTTTGTGGTGGCTTAAACGAGGATGATCAGGAGGAAAATTCACACAAGGAAAATGTTAAAATAGAAAGGAGCAAATAACTGTTTTGTCAGATGACACTGTCAACAGAAAGACTCCCCTGGGGAAAGCCTGTTTTGCCATGGAAGCCTCTGTTCTCACCACAGAGCTGCTCCGGAGCCATGATGTGCAGCAGTTGTAGCTGAGAGGCCCTGTGCATTCGTTGAGTCTGGTCTTCCTTGACCCGTCGAAGAATTTAACCTTGCATTCATCAGCAACTGTCCACGTACATTTTATTGTAGACCTGAATTCTTTCTTTAAAACGTAGACCTTTCTGTAAGGAAAAGGTGTGTCTTTGGATCCTTCATTGATTCCTCTTCTTACAGTACAGGGCTGCTTTCTGGTTTATGTATCGTGCGTTTTTAGGGAGGTCATCATGTCACACAGGTGATCTGTGCGAACCTACTCATGCTGTGTGAGAGGAAAAGGGAAAGTCCCCACTCAACCTGATGTTTGGGGTCCCCACCTGTGTTCTTTGCTGCTGTCAAGCTGTGTCATTTTCTCCTGCCTCTTCTGCTTCTGCTTTGTAGAAGATGCTAATACTAGTTTTTTCCCAGATGTAATTTAGAAAAATAAACCACATTTTTCTGAAGGAGGAAAGAAAGGCTTTTGTGAGGGGCCCTGCCCCTCCGGGGTCATGCTGAGCCTCTGCATGCTTTGATTTTGATGGCCAAACTGGACAAAACCTAATTGCAGTTCTGGGCCCCTCACTTTGAGAAAGAGATTGAGGTGCTGGAGCAAGTCTAGAGAACAGCGAGGCTGGGGAAGAGACTGGAGGGAAAGTCTGATGAGCAGAGGCTGAGGGAGCTGGGGGTTTGAGCCTGGAGGAGACTCAGGGGGGACCTTATCACTCTATAACTATCTGAAAGGGAGTTATAGACAGGTGGGGGTCAGGCTCTTCTTCCAGGCAGCTAGTGCTAGGATGAGAAGGCATGGCCTGAAGTTTTGACAGGGGAGGGTTAGGTTGGATGTCAGGAAGCCCTTCCTCATGGAAAGGGTGATCAGACACTGGAATGGACTGCCCAGGGCAGTGGTGGAGTCCCCATCCCTGGAGGTGTTTAAGGAAATAGTTGATGTGGCACTTGGTGCCATTGTTTAGCTGATGAGGTGATGCTAGGTTGTAGACCGCACCTGATAATCTCAGAGGTCTTTTCCAGCCCTAATAATTCTGTGTTTCTACCTTCTTTGTGTCTCCTCTCACAGCTGGTGTTTCTGGGTGGCACAGCTAAACTAAACAAACTTTTGTAGTCTTTGGAAGACTGCTATCTGGACATCCAGTGTTTGTTAGTCTGAACACCCTCAGGAAGAAATCAACACCAGGTCTTATAATTCATGACCTGAAGTACTTCTCTTTCTATTTGTTTAGAAAACTAATTGTCACCATGCCTGAATAGGAGCGTCTGCTCCAAAGAAAGCTTATGTGGGTGTCTGTTTTCAGGGTGCCCGTTGGTATTACAGAGGCACACAGAATCACATCACGTCTTCAGTTGGACGAGACCTTTACGACCATCAAGTCCAACCATTAACCCTGAAATGCCAATTCATTACTTGATCACGTCTCTAGGCACCACATCAACAAGTCCCTTAAATACCCCCAGGGATGGTGCATTCCACCACCGCCCTGGGCAGCCTATTCCTATACATAACAACCCTTACAATGAAGTGTTTCCTCCTGTCCAGTGTGAACCTTCCCTGGCATAACTTGCAGTTATTTCCTCTAGTCCTATTTCTTGCCCCTAGACAGTAGAGATCAACACCCTCCTCATTCCAGCCTCCTTTCAGGTACTCATAGAGAGAGGTTTGCTGGAAATAAAAATGGACTTGTAGAGAGAAATATCTGTAGGCACAGAGGGAACTCTGTGAAAATATAAAGCCCCTAAGGAACTCAGGCTGTTCTTGGCAACCAGGAGGAGAGAATTTAGAAGAGTGTTTAGTGTAAGGGCTACTCGAGCCCCATTCTATATGTCTACATCGTTTGCCGTGTCTAGCCTGTGGGGATGTGTTAGATTTCATTTTGCAGTAACTCTTGTTTTCCTCTTTTTCTTTCTGGGAATGATAATTTTTAGAAAGAACTCTAGATGTCATATCCATTTTTGGAACATGGGATGTTAAAAGAGAGAGACTGTGATGTGAATTCCCAAAACCTGGTTGTGATCCAAGCTCATGTTCTTTGCTTGTTTGTTATTTTCACTGGTACCTATTTGGCTGCTTCTAGCTTGTGTGTTACTCTTTCTGCTCATTTCCATAAATAAAATGTTATTTCTCTGCCATGTTGCTGTTCCCCCTGATTATTCCCCGCTGTGGCCTTGGTGTAATAGCGTTTCTTCTTTTACTTACAACAGCATGCAATTGCATTTTGAGTTAAGTTAATGGGGGATGGAAAGGATGTGGCCAAATCTCTGCAGGACTCCCTGGGTCTCACGGCAGCATCCTTACAAAACCTTTCTATGGGTCTGGCTCAGTTATTCTGCTGATTTCTGTTGGCTTTGTTTATTACCTATCAAAGTAGAATGTTCTGTATGGCGGTTGCTATTTAATGAAATACCCTGCAGTAAGCTAGATCTCTAGTATCAGCTTCCAGGGAACCAGTAAGAGTCCAGTTATTGTTACTGCTGTTGGGGCTGTATTGGTACTTTGCCATCATTAAAAGAATGAAGTATTACATCTGCTACCTTTGCATTACAAAGCAGCCACATAAAGCTCAATGGGAGCTTTATTATCTGTTGGACTTCCCATAATGTCTAGCATACAATACAGTGCACCTATTTAGCAGAAAGGCTCCTTCTGCAATTGAACCTTCTCTTAGAAATAGAAAAGGGTTTTCAGACTGTGAATCTGCAGGTAGTAATTTTAATAGCCACTAATGTGAATTAATAATTCTAATAGCCTCATTTCTGATGCATTATCAGAATACTGGAGACTGGGTTGCCATGGCGGCTATATTTTACCACTCACAGCTGTGTAAACTCTTTTAGATTTTAGACCGGCCCTTTTTTTACTTGGGTTTTTATTCACTACAAAACCTTTCCTGTGACTTCTCTTTGGGGCTGTTCTTACAGTCTTCATTCAACATTGACTAGCACAGCTCCTAGGAAAGTGCTCTTGCCCCGTCTGGGAGACTGAAATATATTATTAACAGCTCAGGACAAAAAAAATCACTACCCAAGTAAACGTTCAAGGTGAACCCAGTTTTTTTTCACATCAGCACATTTATCATTAGGAATGCAGGGCCTGTCTGATACTCTTCAAAAATTCAATTGCCCACTGAAAAAAGCGGTGAGACAGAAGAATACAGTCCCTGCTTTCCGGAATGTGGCAAGCTCCTAAGAGCACAACATATTGCTTGATTTGCAAACCTGTTATATCCGGATGGGATTTGCATGGATATAAATTTCACATGATGATTTCTGTCTCTGATGGCAAGACAAATCTTTAAGTACATGAGTCACCTCATTCCTGCTTGTCAAAGCACTGGAGCACATAGACTCGAGTTCTAGCTTAAAGTAAGCCTTTAATTGCTGTTTGTCTCAACTGCTTATCTAAGATAAAGAAGTAAAAGCTCAGAAGCACAGCGATCAGCACACAGGGGTTTTATCTCTGTCTTTTTATTTATAAAAGTAAAATCATTTCAGTGCCATTTGTGGACAACTCAGCAGTAGCGTTAATTTAAGGAGCATCTTAATCGTGTTGGCTGGCATCAGCAGTCCATTCATACTCAGAAATCCTTTGAAAGCAATGCTGTGCGCATTCATGTCGAGGAGACCCTACCCGATTTTAACAATAATTACACCTCAGTGAGCACCAATGAACCCACCTGTTGATGTAGGGACCCGGGAGTGGAGATTTCCATCTGGTAGTGAGAGAAGCTTCCAATTCCTTATCTGAAGAGCATCCAGATCTCTGCAGCCAGCAAAACATCACCAATCTCCCAGCAACAGACATCACAGAGGTAACAAGGGTGTTTTATAGAAGCACAAGAAGGATCTTTCTCTCAGAATTTCAGCGCTGCGATTCTGCCTTTGTATTTGAGACACGAAAGGCAGACTTTTCAAAAATATAACTCAATGTCTTTAAACCCTCCTTTGATTCTGTTTTGGTGCTACAAATACACACCGGGAGAGGAAGGGCTTCACCTGTACTCCAGTGCTGGCTGTACACCCAAATTTACTTTACCTCAAGATTTCTACTGATCACTTTTGAGGCAAAACCTATTCTACCCTGTTAGGAAGAGCTGCACTACCTGCTTATCAGAGGTTCTTACGTATCCTCAGAAATCTCTCTGTACGATTACTCTTCTGGGGTGGTGGGAAGAAAACCTTTCTCTTCAGCTCAGCGCACTGTGAGGTAGACTACCCTTCAGTGGACACTACCATCTGTATGTATCTCATGCTCTTTGCTCTCACTAGCGGCATGTTCACCTTGCCACGACGTGTCATTTGCTTTCACAGTTGTTGAGTCACCTCAGTTTTGTACTTACAGTGTAAGGTGCACTTTGTATCCTTAAAACCCAGAATTATGACTCTGGCAAAGAAGAGATTAAAGCTCTTGATGGAAGACAGTCTTCTTCACACAAAGCATTTTGTCTATCTAATATTAAGACAACTGGACAGAATTGCATCTCTGCAATGTGCCAGAGAGGGTTCGTGGTCATGATAACTCACAGCAGCTCCACAAGGCAGGTACCACAGCATGTGGATCTTCACATGACGTGTCTCACCAACAGTCTCCCCGCTCGCTTAAACTCAGCAAGACTATTTAATGCATTGTAGATGTAGGACACAGAGATACTCAAGGGCACCTGCACACGGTGAATTTGAAATATAAACTAATAGAAACATATTCTGTGTTTAACTATGGAAAAACACTTGGAAATTTGTTAGTCTTGGCTCATTCTACTCCTTAAAAAAGGGTTGCTCCTCGTATAATTTTAGATTTGAAAAAAGCCTCTTTCTGTACTTACTGATACCCACACACTGTCCCTCAAGAAATGAGTATATAATCGGATTAGAAGATACTTCAGAGTTGGACAACTCTAATTAAATTACATCTAACTGTTACTGGCCTCTGTGGATCAATCTCTTTGTGACCTTCACAGTCCATCAATGTAAACGAAAGCAAAGCAATAAAACAATCTTCTATCTCAAAAATAAAGCTTTTTCTTATTAGAACAAAAGGTTTGTGGTTGCGTGGCTTTGCTTGCCATTTGACCTCGTTGTGCAATAACATTAGCTTAAAAACCCACGCCTAGATTTTTGAGAGAAGCCTTCCTGCACGCTGCGAAGCCCGTGTGCAGGAATGTCTTGTGCAGTCCGTTTTTCTTTGGCGTACATCATTACCATAAGGAATTTAAATCTATGCTGATGCCTTTATCATCTTGACAGTTGAGGGATAAAAGTTCTGTCCCGTGCGATGAACAAAGAGACGTTTCCCGTCAAATGTATGAAGTAGAAGACATTTTCTTTACATCTCTTGGACGATTGAGTGCCACATGTTATTCTGGGCGTTGAGGAGTGCTTTTCCTTGAGGAGCCCAGCGTACACACGGCTTTGAGGTCCCGTTCGGAACATTGCCATTTGCATAGTGTAATTCTAATCTGATTGTGCCTCCCCTCAGTTGCGGGAGCAGTGAGTGAGGGGGTGTTCTGCTGGAAGGCTCTCCTTTTGATGTAGACCGTGTGTCTCAACAGTAGGCATTTTAAGGGGTTTGGAGGTGAAACTGCATGTTTAGTGGCTTGGCTCCTGCTCTGCCTACTACGTGCTTAGAATTTTCAATGTCAGCCTGTATATAGAAACAAAAAGCAATTAAAAGGTTTGTAAGATGAACTTTCTCTTATGCATTACACTTAACTACGGTGATGCCAGCATGAATTAGGGTGAAGGTTACTTCTATGAAACCACACGGCCAGAATGAAAACAGTTTTCAGGCAGCAATGTAAAAGCACTACATCAAATTCAATCTTGAGGCAAGCACAGGCCATCTCCATTAGAACCACGACATTCTGTGTGTCTCAAGGCTGATTTTTTTCCCCACTAATTTTTGTGTAATTTAATGAATGTGTCTGGAAGAAAAATGCACTCTAATGCTTTTATCCCATGTGTAGAAATGATTCATCATAGTCTTCACACTGTCACCGCTGCGGATAGCGCCCTGACCTTGGATGACCCCGGTTCAGGAGGATGACCCAGCTCCAAATGTTGAGAAGCGTTCATCGTGTCACACTCAGGAAGGTGCAAAATATTCTTGTGGACTGAAACAAAAACCACTATGCTAAAGCTTCTGTGAAGTTTTGAAAATTCACTGAAAAAAACATCTACTTTTTCTAGTAAGAAAATGCAAAAAGAATTGGTTATTTAGGGCTGTTTTACTGCCCGGTGCTTGCCTTTCAAAAGGAGGACTTTCTACCGAAGTGCAGAGTCGGAGCTTGCCACTGTTTTGTTGGAAGCCACATTTCCGACTTGTTGCAGAAAAAGGGCTTTAGTTTCTGGGTGAAATATTGTGTCTTCCACTGAAAAAAGGACCCTTCACACATGAAGAATGGCAAAGCAGGCAAACCTGAGGTTTGTCTTTTGCAACAGGCAGTGTACAAAGACGTATCGCCGGGCAACAAAGAAAGAAATCATTCCGTCACTTCTCTTACTCACGTGTCTTCTCTAACGGCTCCTCTACGCTTATGTCTTCTCCGGACACTGTTTCCTCCTTTTTCACTCCCTTCTTTCTCATCAAGCAACTGAAAACATTTTCGCTTCTTGCACTGAGGGCATTCAGCCATTTAACGTAAGATTACCCTGGGATTCTCCGGATGGAAGACATGAGATGTTCCCTAAAACACCAAGTGAATGCATTCTGTGCATGGCAAGCTGAGAAAATAGTTGCTGCTCAGTTCCAAAATTCATCCAGCTCCATCAGGATGGATGTTGTGTGCATGAAGCCTCAGAAGCCTTTCTTACTCCTTAATTCTGTCTTCCTCGTGAGTTGGGGATCTGCATGCTGTTTCTTGAGAAGCCCTGCTAACATGCCACACAGCAATCTGTGGACACCACCAAATGTCTCTGCCTTTGTTTTGGAGACCCAATTTGTAAAGTATTCTCCATAAAATAATAGTAAACAGAGATGTGGGAGCAGCGGGAAAATCCGCTATAAAATTTCCATTAGTAAATGGAAGTGGCTGTCACAATCATGTGAAAAGTTCAAGGAGGCAATCTTGTTAAACAGCCATCTTGCATAGAGAAATTTATACTGCCGTGGGCCTTTTCAAATCACTTTGATGTTTTCCAGAACAATTTATGGATGCTGAGCTTTGGAAGAAGGAAGATCAATCCACCATAAAATAAGGTTGGCTAGCAATGGCTATTTGGTCACAGCTTAGACCCTTCATTTATAACATGCTTCTAGACAGCTTAGTAGGGATTTCTCTCTGCTCAAGAGCTCCACAAACTTCTCTGACTCCATTTCTTATTGGGGGTTGTTTGAAACACCTCTGCAGTCACATTAAATGCTCCAGCAACACTGTATTTCTAACACAGATGACAAATTACTACTAAATGAGTAGTGCCAAAGCCAGTGGCCTCACCACAACTAAACCAGCGTGTTTGCATTTGTATTGCCCTCTGAACCCTTCACATCTGTCCTTGTCTTGAGGTGAGCAGCCTTCTGAGGTTAACATTCATGCTTAGAACTCTGAATTTCTTGACCCACACAGCCCCAAAACCTGCACCCTTCAAAGAGAAAGGAAAGCAAGCATAGTTTAGCCCTCCTCTGCCAGTCTGCTCTCATGCATCTACATTTCAACAGCCAGTCCTGGGAAGCACACAGCAAAAGGAGACGAATACATAATGTAAAGCAGACATTAGACCAAACACCAAAGCACAGGCCCCTTTAGAGGTACTGCTCAGACAATACTCGCCCATGTAGTGGGCATGCATGACTCTGAAGTGCAAGGTAAGGACCAGCAGTTGTTTTTGTGGCAGCCTTATAATAAATACACTTCTAAACCACCCCAGCCCTGCCTCCTGTCACAGGCAGCTGCAGTGCACCTTCACATGTCTAAATGCTGGGTGTCTGGTCCCCTTCTTACCTGTTACTCCCAGGTCTCTGCTGCCTGCTTTTCTTGGAGGACTGTGCTGCAGTCGTGAGATTGCTTTTACATATGTCCTTGACCTAGAACCACTCGTAGCTTGCTGTGCCCAGCGATGGTGTTGCAGAGCACATACACGTGTGTTGTTTTCATTTATGTGTGGGCATTTATCTCAGTACTGCAGTGCTCTCTCTGTTGGTTCTTTTCAGATTGCAAACATCGTTTCCTTTACAGGGACAGATTCAGGTAACTAGTCAGTTGGCTAAACCACACACTTCCTGGCCTGCCTTAGCTGACTTCTTGATAGTCATGTGCAAATAAGCTTGCTGTAGCATGGAAGTGGTTTTGATCAACACTTAAGCGCAGCAGGATCTCAGACTGCAATACTAACAATACAGTAAGTGGGCAAATAGCACATGTAACAGTTCTGATCCTCTGGACCTACGAAACATGCAAACCATTACAAGCCACCGTCCATCATTCTTTGTTGGGATGCCCATGCTGTGGCATTCTGCACGATTTGTTCAGCGCCCTAATTTCACTGGAATTCTCTTGTTGAACGAGCCACGGAAGAAGTGGGGATCACTTTGGCCATCCACTGGCCCTGCTGGAGCAGATTTAAACCTGTGCAAAGCCTGTGCCTTAACTGCAATTACTGTAATGGTAGAGTTGTATGCTCGATCACGCACCGGAATCCATCTGACTGAGTGCACAGAGTACCAAATACCTTTGGACACAGTTTGGTTTTCAATTACAGAGTGTGTTCTCACTGCCAAGATACCACATGACAAAGTACATGAGGAGTGAGATTTTTCCAGACCAAAAGAGATAACTTTTGCACCGAGTGATTTTTCATGGTGATGGATATTTGCTGCTGTTTTCCTGAAGCAGAGGAACAGTTGTTGAACATCTCTAAAGAGACTTGATTAGTTCCCGGAAAACAAGCGAATCTTTCTGCTGGCATACCACACCGATGGCTAGTGTTTTGGTGACCAGTGTGTCTCCACAGGAGGGGAAGTCATGGCTTCCATAACTTCTTAGCATTTTCTTTAGACAAACGCAAGGCCACTAACTTACAGGTACTTCGTTCTGAATATTCCCAGAACAGTGCTACACAGGCTGTCCTCTTTTCCAGTCGTGAAGGTGTAGAGCTGTGCGTAAGGGTCTGCAGACTTCTAGAATAAACTTCGCAAAGTAAACATGCCTGCATTTTCACTTCTGTCAACCCACGGAAAACTATTCTGTAGCATGTTTTGTGTGCCACCACATCACACAGGCCAGGTCGCAGTCCAGACAGATTTGTCTGCTCTTTTTACAACACTTGAAAGCAATGAAGAAGTGAATTTTACCTCTTTATTATCTTCTGCAATGTGTAAATGTCCTTTTCCCTGTGGGAATGGATTTATCATTTCATTGCTCATGGATGATAAATGCATTACATGTTAGGTATCAGATATGGACCTGAAATCTGTACTGTTTCATGTCTGACTCACTACCCTGATGCTTCTTAACGCAGTACTTACGTCTCTATCTTTCCATTCTACCCCACTGGCTGCACGCGTTTAGCCCCAGACGTGTTCCAGCAGACAATTCAAAAATCTGTGCTCGAGGAAATGGTTAAGTTGATTTGTGTGGTGTGTGACTCTAGAGATGTGAAAAACCTTTCAGCTTTTCATGGTGGCTTCAAACAGGCAGGAATTTCTCTGTGGATTTCACATCCCTTCAAAAATACCCATCAATCATTTAATTCCTAGCTTTATTCCTTTCCCGTTTTCTCTTGCTATCCTGTGCTCTTGCCTGCAGTATCTTTTAGGACCAGACAAACACTTTCACCCTTGTTGTTGAATTGCCTGGTTGTTTCTATCACTGTCGTATCCATGATCCTATTTACTTGTGAATTTTGTGACCCTTTAGTCATTGATTAGAGAAGGTTACCACTTGACCAGTTGTTTACCCCTGTTAGCCTGAGCTTTAACTCTCACCCTTGTGAAATTTCTTCAGCTTTTCAAATATGACCTACAAAATGCTCCAATTTCATGGTTGTTGGATTTGCTGGGCTTGGTTATCTTCTCAGACTGATTTACCCTTCATATACAGTTCACCGGATCCCCTCTTTATACATGCTAGCCAATGTTCTCGGTGACTAACCCGCCTGCAGTCCCTAATAACTGCATTCTTTGTGTGTAACCCTCGGCCATTGTAACTTACTTCTTGTTCTGCAGTGAGAACAACTTACCGACAATTCACTGGGATCTTGAACGACTGTCAGACCAGTCAACTTCCCTTCCTTAATGCCATCTGACCTTTCGTGTTACTTTGCATTTTTGAGCGAGCAAAGCAGAGCTGAACTTTGCTGGGGATGTGTGATGGCTGCTCAGCCCTGGCTGTTCCTCCTGTGCTGCCAGCCAATTTGCATGATTTTCCTGTTTAAGGATTCCAGCACCTTTTTGGTTGCTCTAAGGTGATTAGAGTCTAATTCTGTTCGTTCATTTGTCCTTGGGTTGGAAATGAATGTGGTGATCAGTAGTTTTACCATTCATTGTGCTTGTTTTCATGCTACTTATTTGCATTCTCTTCTTTAATGAAGAGAGTATATTATATTCTTATGCATTCTCATTAAGCCCTGGAAAATGTGGGTCCTGCCAGACGCTGGGTTCACGTTAACTGATTCCCCACGCGTGCCACTGTTGCCATACCTCTTTTTCTTGCTTACTTTTCCAAGCTGGTATTTTACAGGATGTTTTCAAACTGTTGTATTTCCTGGGAACACAGCATGTGATCAGTTCTCTAATTCCTCTTTTATCTTCCAGAGCAACTTGAAAATTAGCCCGGGCTTCACTTAAGTTTTAGTTTAGCTTTTGCTTCCTCTTACGGGAATTGGTTGCTGTTTTTTTCTGTATAGTGTTCCTTTTTCTAGAAACCTCCCCATTTCTGTTGCTCAGAATCCTTTTGTGCTACATTACTTGGGTTTATTGTCTTCTACCCTCTGTTTTCACTCCCATAGTTTAGCTTCTGGGCTTTGGGTCTAATTTTACTTCTTCTTTTGTTTAAACTTCACCACCTTCTGTTCCTTTGCTGTTTGATTCTTTTATCCCACATTTTGTCTCTTAGATCGCTTCTGGCTTGGTGTCTGCCCCCCCGCCCCGTTTCCTCAAGGAGGGGAGGCTGTGCGGCTGTGCTCAGCCCAGCAGAGCTCTCTGTCTTAACAGAGGCAGAGGAGCAGAAAACAGGAAGTCCTCTCCCTTTTACAGACTTTGTGCACCAATCACCTGTGGGGCCAAGGTTTCGATGCAGGGGTCTGACCGGAACAGCTACCCCCAGCTTTGAGATAAAATGCTCTTTTGGCATAAAAGCCCAAAAATCAACACCTGCAAGTTTGGTAATTTTCAGGCTCTCATCTTTTGAACACTGATTTTCTCAGGTCATATTAACACTTAGACATCAAGAATTCATTCTGGATGTTCTAATGACCCTTTGAAAACATCCTTTGTCATTGGATTTGGACCCCACTGTGAGAGAAATGGTTCTAGTTAAGAATGAGTTTTCTTATGTCTTAGACATGAGGAGACACATGTTGTGATCCTTTCAATCTATTGCACTGTTGCAGATCTGGTTACTACCTCTTGGCAACTGATTCATTAGTGCCAGACAGGACATCTCCTGCCTGAAGGCAGATTTTCAGCCACATTTCCTACATCGTCTGCATCCTCCAGCAATTGCTGCCTGCAGAATTTACAGCCAGTTCTCAAAAGCACCTAGCTAGCTAAGTTGTGCACAGCCAGGTACCAAAACACTTGTGTTTAAGGTAGTAAGACACTACTACTGCAGTGTTAAATACTATTGTACTGCTACCACAGCACGAAGACAAGAGTTCAGGAGAGGGTCTGAGCACACTCAGTTCCGAAGTACAAGATAAAGTCACCAGATTGCTTTTTTGGGCTGTCTTATAGACAGACCCTAAGGAAACTCCACCCATGCTATCAGTTATCGGCAGCTACCCATGTCTGCATCAAAGACCATCCATATTCGTGTCTGTCTGTCTGGCATTCTCCTCTTCCTGTATTTCCGAGGTCTTTGATCTCCATGTCTGTGGTTGCTTTCAGCTACACACACCTTTATGCTAGAGCCACTTGCAATTTTCCCTTCCCAACCACAGCACATATGTACATACATATGCAATACTTCCCTGACTTGTCATTATGTCTATCTAATGCTGGTAGTGTTCTTATTATGGATTTGGATTTCGAACTTCTCAGGTTGTAACACCCAGAAGAGTAAGCACAGACTATTTTCTCCAAAAATGAACAGTGTGGAGCTGTGACAGATGGGCATTAATCTGTCAGCAATTACATTGGACACAGAACAGAACAAAGTTGAGAAGCTGTAAGAAAACATGACCCTTCTCTTTTTCACAAGAAAAGTGAACTGGACACGAAGTGAAATCTCTAACCAGAATGAGCGGATTGGACTCGAGAATTATTTTTTCAGGCGGGAATCTGGAGCCAATGAAAACAGAATGAGGCCACCTCTGAAGAAAAGGCATCGTCCGTGTTTGATTTCAGAGGGAGTCTCCATGACACGTAGCCAAAACTCCAGGATCACAACTTGTTTGTGTAACTGTGAGATCATTGGTAGCAGTTCCAGAGAGCCTCTAAGTGCCACAGAGGGGCCAGATAACAGAGACAGGAAAAATTCACCTCAAGTCTGGCTGCCCTCAGCAAAGGAAGCGAAGGGACAGCTAACAAACAGCATCTGGACCAGCGATTGTTGCAGTCCTGGCGTATCTCTGAGGCAAAAGATCAAACGCCCATTAAGAAGGTGGACTAAGTAAGAGTTAGAGACACTGCTCCTGTGGGTTTTGCCTCTCAGTGTGAGTGAAGCGCTCCCATCAGTTGTCTGAGTTCTCTTTCAATTTTCACTTTTATTCGCAGTCGGTTTTATATTCCTGCAGACTCTGAGCTGTGTGAATGTCACAGATTTCTCAAACATAAACCCTACCTGTCCGCCTCCCTGTTTCGAAGGGTGCTGTATTTCCAACACTTGCCTGTCCTTTGTTGCTCAGAGAAGTGCAGGGGGACATGTACCCAGCCTAGGGTAGTTTGCTATGAGGTCTGCAAGCTGGCAGGAGACTACAGTGTAGTGACTTCTCAGCTCAGAGGGGAGCTGAGCTTACAAGGTTATAATGGGGCAAATCTGCCAAACACATGATGCACGCTTGCAAGTGCTTGAATAACTGCTTGCGCTCGTTTATCCCACATACTGATGTTCTTTCTTCAGTAAAATCAGGAGCGCCCTTACTCTTAGCTGATAATCATTCGGAGGCTCACTGAAAAACTCTACTGGTTTTACAGACTGAAGGAACTCCGGTGTAATTAAGAGTTCACATCCAAACATAAACAGATGCCCCATAGCAACACATATTTTATTGCTGAAATGTAGGTTTCATAAAAGTATCCGGAGATGGTGCTGTGCGCAAGCAAGGCTTGCATGACGAGCATTCCAGATGCCCCCGTGATACGGGTGCTGGATCTCATTCAGCAACATTAAAGTTTCTACTGGTTTTACTGGACTGTTTTGTAAGTGGTCAAACAGTGGCACCAACAGAGAGCTGTAAAAATTCTTCTGCGTGAGGTTTCTATTGCTGAGCCAGTGCTGGGTATCACTTTGGGTGCAGCCGCTGGAGCAGTGTGGAGCTGCAGCTGGGAACGCAGCAGTGAGGCAGAGTTTTTTACCTCAGGTCTGCAACAACACTAAAGCAACTCTACAGCTTTGAGGACTAGAGCTAATATTTCCAACAGAAGTCAGAGCTGTATTATACCAGGCTGGGCAGTATTAGCTCAAGGATCTCTTGGTGAAAGATGATAAAGATTGTCTCTTCTGGTGGACACAAGGGTAGACATCTTCCTCTCTTGTGCCAGCACCTCATGCTAGGCAATGGTGTTACTGATAGTGCGGCTCTCAGCAACTGCAAGTGTTAGGCAAGCCTTACTCACTACGAGCATTAGAAACTCTTTGGGAACTGTGATGGGCAGGCATAGATTTAGTTATTCTGTTTTAAATTACAGCTTAGATTGAGACTAATTTCATAATGTGATTCTGAAAGCTGAGCATTAGAGGCACGTTCTTTGGCCTCAGGCAAGCACAGCTAACTTCAGCATTATGACTTTGACAAGGAAGGTGCCCAATTACCTGCTGAAATTGTAATCAGAGACAGAGAGAAGTTAACAAACAGGAAATCCCTGGTGGGTGGAATATCTCTCTGAAAACAGCCACTCTGGTTCACTCCTGTGCATACAATCTGTTTCACTGGAAAGAAAAAAAAGACACAGCCCTCCTGAGTAACTCAGCAAGAGAGTCATTAAGCACAGATCGCACAACGCATTTCAGAGTTGCCAAACTGAACACTGCTCCTGTAACTAAGCTAGAACTATCAGACTCGGTTTGTTGAAGGCTTTGTACCATCACGTCCCAGTGGCTGAGCTGGTTCTGGGGGCTGCTTTGCAGTAGTTACTGTCTGAGATATTTTGTGCAGTTCTGTCTCTGCAGCACGAAACATTTGCCAGGTCAAGCAGCACATACATTTTCCTGTCAAACAAACAGATGTGCCCATCTGCTCAACCTTTAAAGGCATACTCTCTCTGAGAGTACATACGCTTTAGCTGACTAATATTTGAGCTCTTGGAAACAGTGTGGAGATAAGGAGTTAAATGAGGAGCAAACTGGTATTTTACTGGGACCTCAAAGTCAGACAGTCTGAAGAGGCCTTCTGCTTCAGGTCACTTCTATTCTCCTCATGCCTGCATGGATAGAGTGCATCTCCATCTGTCCTTGCTGAGGTGGAAGCAGCAAAATAGTTTCTAAGCCACAGCCACAGAATTGCTGTTTGGCTTGTGTACTCTCCAGCCATTGTCTGTTAGGTGGCATCTGAGCACAGCAACTGAACAGTGCTGAGAAAAGGCTTGTGCAGATTCCATACAGATAGTGCCAATGCCTGCAGTAATTTCCTCCACCTGATAAGGGACAATGAAAATGCAGTAAAACACAGTTTATACTGCTGTAACATCCTTCAGTCACAAAGCAGTGCCAAGTTTCGCTTTGCTCTGTCCCTGTTTCAAGGCTGCATTGACTACGCTTGCCATTGCTGGCATTCATGGCTCTGTTTTGTTTATGCTGAGAACAACGTTTACTCGAGTGTAGCTTTGGTAATCTTTCCACTTTCACCTGAAATTTACTAGGGCAAACAGAAGTGGCCTCAAGCTGTGTCAGGGGAGGGTTAGATTGGATCTGAGGAAGAAGTTCTTTCCTGAAAGAGTGGTTGGGCACTGGACCAGGCTGCCCAGGGAGGGGGTGGAGTCCCCATCCCTGGAGGGCTTTAAGAACCGAGTAGCTAGAGCCCTTGAGGCCATGGTCTGGTGGTTGGGGAGCTGTTGGGGTGAGGGCTGGGCTTGATGATCCTGGAGGTCCTTTCCAGCCATGAGGATTCTGTGATTCTACTCTTGTTATTGTGTGGACAGTACATCTTCTCTTCTGCCAATCCTGCCCCAAAGATCAGACTTTCCGTACGTCTCATGTTTTTTGTTGCTCTCCTCACGGCTTTCTGCAATTAGCCCACGGCTCTTTTTGCAGGGTAGTAGCCAAAACAAGCCAAAATGCTTCTTCTAGAAGCATTTGTCATTGCCAAAGAGCAATGATGGATTACTTTATGTGTCCTACAGCTTGTGTTCCTGCTTATGCATTCATATCCTAATAGACTGCACACAGTTTGCACAGATGAATCTGTAGACGGTAGTATGGAGCATTCATTACAGTGTGCCCCAGCTACGTGGTGCGTAGCACCACTGCTGGCTTTCCTCTAAAGTTCTGTTGTTAAACATATTGCCCGGTTGTTTCACAGGGAATCAATACCAGCAGCATCCCACGAGTCTTGCTGCCTGTTGCCTGAAGCTAGCCTTAAATCACACTGCAAACGCCAAACCTGATCATTAATTGTCAGCAACCTTCAGTCACACAACTGCTTCTCCTGGAGTCAGTGGTATTCTTCACACAGAGAGGGCAACTGCCTGGAGAGCAGCCACATGATTAGCCCTGTTTAATTTTGAAATAACACTGGTCTTGGAGAAAACTGGGGAAAAACGAATGTCAAATGACCAGGGATGGCAAATCATACAGCATGCTGTATGTGCTGTGTGCCGTCTCCGCTCCGTGACTGAAAATCAAGGATCGAACCCGCAGAGGCTGACTGAAGCTTTCAAAGAGCTTGGTAGTAGCTCTCCTTGCTCTCTCAGGCTTTTAATGTAATTTGAGTCTCTAAGACAACGCAGAAGTCCCTGCCCTATCTGAGGTTTTGTGTTTATTGGTAAGACATTAGGAGAGAGCAGACATTAATTATCCAGTTTTTCAGGCATAGCAGCATCTTGTCATTAAAAATATAGATGCTAAATGTTTAGAGTCTAGAGCCCCACAGCACTCGTCAGCAGATTCCATGCTAGGTATTCCCTTTGGAATCAATTAAAAACATCTTTTACAAATCCGCTTCTTATCCTCATTTAAAAGGAATACACAAACAGCATATTTAGGCTTGGAAAAAAGGCTTTTACATCAATTACATCAAATTAGGTAAAGAGTCTTTAATAAATTGCTAGGCATAACACTGTATGAGCATACTGAGCTGCAACCTTGACTGGAGACACTCCAAGCATGAAAATAACGTGAAGGGGTCGGCGGGTAAGCCCTTCACTGTTACTGACATTGCTCCTCCAGACCTGCTCTTTATGGACACTACCATCAAAATGTTCGATTCCGCAAGCACCTGAGCAGCATTTCAGCCTCTTCCTTCTGTGACTGATGAAACCTAAAGCACATCTGCTTGTTCTGATACTTACAGGACCACATCTATATGTTCAGAGGACATCAGGGCTGTTCTGGGCCTCATTTGCTTTAATTAAGTTGTGATTGCGCTCGGAGTACCAGCAGTGAACGAGATAATAACAGCACGATGTCAGAATGCTTTCCCTGAGAGACTAGATACCATTTGTTCTCTCACAAGAGGCAGTTTCTTCTGCTGGCTGGAAGGTGGGCACAAAAGTGGGTTCCCACGTCCTGGAACCCACTAAGATCCCTATCACGTACCAGAGGGGTGGATCATCGCCCTGACAGCAATGAGCTTCTGGTCCGGGCCCTGGGTATCCAGGAAGCAACCCCTAGCATAACCAAGGTGGGCTGAGGGAGCAGATCTGCCCCTCTGTTTCTTTATCTGACACCATTGCCCTTAAGGAACTCTGTGTGTTGACAATAGGATCAGCATGGAACTGGGTTTAATTTCAAGATGCTGGCTCTGAGTTCAGGGTGATGTCTCCAGAGCCGGTCTGACTTCTATAGAACTATCCTGGCTTTATAGAGTTGAAATCCAGGCTCCTAGTGAAGATTGCTTCAGAAGGCACAGACTTTTCCTTTGTTAGGGAATTAGGCTGCAGAGCATAGCATTGAATAGATTATGCCCGTAGATAAAGATTGATATTAACAAGGAGTGGGCATTACGGCGAGAAAAGGTAAGCGCGGAGTTCTGTGGTAGCGGGATTGTGAGCTGAACGCAGTGCTTTAGCTCCAGGGTATTTGTCTCATCACTGCAACGCATCTAAATGATTGCCAGCTTCACACATTTGTGAGTGAAATTTGTAAATGAAAAAGTCCTTCAGAAGAAAAACTGTAGAAAGGGTTTACTCCTGAAAAACAGAAAAAGACAACCCCTTCTGTAGCCTTCTGTTTGAGCTCTCGCAGCAGATGTGCTGTCCCCTTGGCTCCTCATTTCCTTTTCTTAAGGGTCAGCTGGAGACATTCTTTGCTGTCTAACGCAGGATTAAGAAAGTGACCTGGAAAGCAGTGACGCAGAAGACCCTCTCATGGGGAAAAGTGCTGGAAAAATATCTATGGAGTCTTGACACTTAAACCTGCGTGCCACACCATATCAGCCAGTCCTGTCAAGATCTAAACCGCTGATCCTAGCGCTGGACATAAGGGGATACTCCAGAACTTCTGCCTGCAGGCAGAGGAAATCATCGAGGATCAGATGTGTCTGTTTCACAGCTTCCATACTTATGGAACATGCTGAGAGTTCTGCTGGACTACCTGTAGGTCTCACAAGTGTTGTGGATGTATGAATGTGGGGAGTAGAGACTCATGGCCGAGGTAATTTACTAGCCAGTAATAGGGAGAAGCTGTTGTTTCTTCTCAGAGCCTGTCCAAACAGACATGGCCATTTCAGCTACCATCTGAGGTGCTCACCATAGCTATAAAAGCCAGCAGGTAGAAAACATGGCCTGCAGACTCTTACCCCTCTTGGACCAATGGCCAGAAACTAGGCTGCACACCGCAGCGTAAACTTCTTGCACACATGCCCCTTACAACTAAAAGCTTTCTAACTTCAAAAATATTTTGAAGAAGGACAACAAATGCAGTTTACAGGTACCACGTCACACGAGAACGCTGCCTCTAACCCGTCTATAGTTCTTGTCCCATATTTCTCCTGTAAGATAGAAGCATACTTCAATTAGCTGTGGCTGAGATAGGGACCCAAATCAAGGTCTCTCACATACGGGCCCCGTGTTTCCGTTGCATCAATTGTTTTAATGATAAATAACTCTCACAAAATGTTGACAGACAAAAGCACTATCTAACAACCAACTATTTAGACTTTCAAATGACAGCACACTTAATTATTCCAAAGTAACATTTCCCCGTTAGCCTATGATCATTAAATCCATCACTCTCCAGTTTATGTGCATGAAACATTTATCACGTCTCCTACAACAGGAGTCAGTCATCCAAATATAGATTTTCAGACCGTCCTTTTCATCACGGCGCTGCATCGAAAGCCCGGGATTTCATTTATTTTCCGTTACAGAGATAAAGTGTTTGTAAATGATGTGATAAGACCATAAAGAAAAGTGGAGTGAAAGGCAGCTCCGTACCAAGATGATAAATACAGTGCCTGCTTTGAACACTGGGATTATTGTGAGAGAAAAATGAGATATCGGAAGTCGGCGGCTATGTTTAAGATAAGAACTTCTTTCTCCTGTGACTTTTTCATTAAAGTCAGGGTCCAATAAAGAATTATCAGGATGATTCCATTTTTTAAAATAGCCATTACAGACATCAAACTGAAGAAGCCAAATGGAAAACAACTGGAATTCACGGGAAGCAAGGTCTGTGTTGCTCTACCTGTCCTTTTGTGGAGTTACCGAGCGGCTGATTTTCAGCTGCTGGCACAGCCTGGAAGCATTTCTGTTGCATTCAAATGTGCTCTCATCAGAAGACATCTGAATTTCAAATACACATTCAAGACAACCAAACCAGAATCCCCTTCTTCAAACGGTACTGAATCCGGGTGTTTCTGGGTGTTTCCAAAGGCAGCCTCAGCTTTCAGTTCAAAACCTGAGTTGGGCAGTTTGCTGAGCATTCAGCCTGGACCACTCACTCTTTCCCGAGTTCATTGGGCAGGATTTATTTCTTCCCGTGCACCCACCCCTTCACTCTCTTTTCCTGTTTGAGCGGCAGCTTCTCTCCAGATCTCCACAATTGCACCCAAGCCTATTTGAATGATTGCTTTTATGTTTGCAGTGCAATCTAAATCATCACTATCGCAATGAAAATGTGCTCGTGTAATTCTTGTGGGACTTCTTTTTCACAGACTACAGAGCGGAGAGCATTCTTGTTTTATTTGCCAAGGTAAAAATCTCTTCCTCCTGCACCTATACAGCCTGTGAACTCCTGTCTTGTTTCTACCTGTGGCTTTTGTGGGTGTTTTCCTGGATAAACAAGATCTAAGGAAGAAAACTAAATAATGGATGTGCAGCGTGTTCTTGGCTTCTGTATATGCCTACAGGTGTCCTTTCATCATCCTCATTTGGCTGGCAAGGTGGGAAAGCGATTGAGACCTGAGGGTTAGCTTGCATAATGGAAGAGATTCCAAACGGCACAGAAAGGGAAGAAGATACTAGGTTCTCCATATAGTGTTTCTAGAAGGCCCTTTTGAAGGGCCATCTGGAGATGGAACACATCTCTCTGTCATACCACAAACCGTGTGAAGAGAACATTGGGGTCACAGAATGGCTGAAGTTGAAAGGAACTTCTGGAGGTCGTCTTGTCCAACTGTTTTAGCAGAGGCCAGGATGTAGAGGTGAGGAAATACCAGGTTTCAAGTAGTGGTCTAACCTCACCCTGCCCTTCTCCTGAGGATGCATTTCAACACAGCTTCCCTTACACGCGTTACACATCTTTTTCCGTTCAGTCCTCATAGTATTTAATGTACTGGATTCGGAGAATTCACAGAAGAGGAATTAGGTGCTGATAGTTTTTTAAGCTGACTCCATTCCCTTTGTGATGTCCCTAAGCTTTTTGTTTATAATACACACTACTCAAACTTCACCAACAAAATCATTGCACTTCCTCCTGTGTGTTCATGTCATGATCAGAGGACGGAAGCCCAGTGAGATACTTTAACTTCTAGATCTCATTTTCAGTGCTTATAAAAGTGTAGGCTTCTCCCTCACTCCCTCACACGGGATTCTTGCAAGGACAGTGCTGATTTGAGCACTTCTTCACTCTTGAATCCTTCAGAAGTTAGTGACCCTTCCTTGTGTTTAGTGCTCACCCTTTTTATGATTCATTTCCTTAAACTTGTTTGTAAGTAGCCTGTTAGCAGTATCCAGATCCAGAGGGTTTAGCAAAGGTCAGGTCAAAGCAGCTGGCTGCTGTAATCATACAGAATAAACAGGCAGGTCCCCAGTTGTCTTTGGGCATGTCCTCCTGAAGAGGCTAGGCACTTGAAATCTTAGAGCTTCGCTGTGAGATGGAGAGAAGTCTTGAGAATAGACTTAAACACACTGATCTATAATGCAGGTGCTTCCCACTCCCTGTTGCAAATGCTTCTGTCCTTGCTGCTGTAACTGAAATACTCTTCCTTGTTCCTCACAAGAGCTGGGTTGCAATAGTACTGATAGGTGGATCTGTCATGCCTGGTTTGTGCAATGTGTAGGAATTACAGTAGCAGTGGCCTTACACCACACACACGCACACACACACACACACGTGTGTGTGTATACATAAGCGTATTTGTGTGAGCATTCTCCACAGACTAGGCAAATACACACTGTGCCCAAGAAGTCATAGCTGTGTAAGAAGACAGCGTGCTGACTGCACATCGAGTATTTGGAGGATTTACGTTTGTCAGGAAGCAAAGGCCTAAGAAGGTAGTGTTTTAGGTGTCTTAGGAGAGCACAGCTGGGTCAGGTTTCGCAAGAGGGACAGAAGGCAGGTCCTGACATCACAGTCAGCTCCTTACGGAATTCCAGACTTTGGCTCCAAAGCTCAGACATGCTAGAGTCTTTCAGCATGACGGTTGAGGAGTTCCTGCCATGACTACGATGCTGTATTTTTACCAACTGTATCCTTGGAATTATCGGAGCTGTTTTGGTGAAGATTGTCCGATTTAGTCAGAGACAGGCATCCGCCACGGGAAAGGCAAGCTGTAACAGTTAAACTTGGAAGTTAGCTGTTAGCCAGTCTTAGCTAAAGGCATTCCTTTCCTTATGTATGCACACCTACTTGAATAACTCACACGTTTACTCCTGCTACACATGCACGCACGTATTGTAAATGTGTGTGTGTCTAACAGGGAGTTAGTGCCATAGTTTTCAGTGCAGATGGCAATCAGAAAGACACAGCTTTGTGTGCGGCAGAAGCTTGTACTCTTTAGGCAGGATCCCGAGGTTAAATGCTGACTTCCAAAGCCTCCAAATTTTTCACATAAAATCAGAGTTCATGAAAAGTGTCAGCCTGATTCCTGTGAAGAAAGACATTCTTTGTTTGGGCATGGCACACGGCGACACAGAGAGCAGCCACACCAGCTTCCTATGTGGCTCTATTAGAAGGCTCCTCCTTGACCTGCAGTAGGGGGAGGTGAAAGGTTAGTGCATTCTTCATGCTCATTCAATGTTTTGCTTCTCTGTTGAGTGCCCACGGAGTCTCCCTTACTGCTAGTCGTGCTTGCTTTTTTGTAGTGTGGAGTCCCGTCCATTAAGAATTGGACTGAGGCCACAGACCCATCTCATTCAGCCTGTTGGAAAGTTGTCTTCATGGCAACGGCTCTTCGATCATTTCCACAATGGTTGGGTTTGAAACAGGCACCTGGCTGGAGTCGCAGAGCTCCCCAACTTTTCATTTGTGTTTAGAGAGGGGCTCTCGGCTAACACCGATGAGATAGAATGGTAATTGCCATCTTCCAGGACAGCCAGGATGCCTGGTGAATCCGTGCGTTTCTAGTCAGGACCTTGTGCAAGGAAGGCCACTGGACATTGAGATGAAATTGCTCTAGTCTGGCAGTGCAACGTTCTTCCCTCATTTATGGGACACTGCAGTGAAAAACAGGCTGCGATGGTGCCAGTGTAACCGTATCTTAGCAGCAAATAAACAGAGTGTGAGAAACCCTTCCTTTCAAAAACAATGTAAAGGAAAGGCTTTCGATCCCTTGGGCAATTCCTTTTCAAAGCGCCTGCATTCTACAATACTGGAGAGATTCTCAGAGCATCACATGGGGGATATGGACAATTGCCATTTACAAGTTAATTAGTTTTGCACATGCCTTTCACCGACAACATCTCAGACACTTCGCCCTTAGTACCATACTTTTTGGTCTGTGTGCATCTGATTGATCCTGAAAATGCAGAATTGCATTTAAAATCTATGGCTTGGTGTCAGCACGAATGCTGTACTGCTTCAGCTCCAGCCATTTCCTCACTGGGTGTAGTTAACACTTCTGCAGAAAGCCATCCAGGGTGTCCTAGCGCCCAGGGTCCCAGTCTTTCCAAGCACAGGCTTGCTACAGTCACTCCTCTGTCTCTCGACGTTCTTCCCCCCGATCCATACTGAAGACCTGCCTTTCTCAGCTCTCACATGCATATACAGCAGCACTGGGATTTCACAGTCTTCCCCTTCAAACTCTTTGTCTCTGAAACAAGAGCAGGAACAGTGTTAGACAATTCAGAGAGGAGTGGCTGGTGATAACAAAGAAAATTCTCTCTGCCCACACGAAGACTCCACCCTGGTGAGCGTGCGGCTCAAGATGGGAAGGCTATTCCTGTACCCTTGTACAAGCTATAGGACAGCTGGGAAGCCTTCCCGTTTGATTCTGCTCAGCTGGGTTTGGTTTTCTTACTGCACTGATGATGCCAGCAGCAATCATTGAGCACCTTGGTAGGCACAAGCCCAATTTGTGGTTGAAGCATTGCACACCATGAGAGGCTGAGATTTTGACCCACTTATTAGCCAGGGCCTCAAGTTATGGGGCTCAAATCTGGATCCAGACTCCTCTGGAATCTCAAGATCAGGACGATGGTTTTGGCTCGGGCTCATCTGTCCTAAAAACAAAGTGAAGCTGACAAATGTCTCTCTCAGGCAGCAGCCCTGAAGGACTGAATGTCATTACAAAAAAGCCATTACAATACAGAGGCCTGAGGAGCTGGGCAGGCTCTCGTTCCAGACGTGCTGCAAGAAGCCTGCCAGCATGTTGGTGACAAGGGCCTGCAGCACAGATCTCACTAACCGCACCGGATGAGGAACGGAGGGCCTCTTGGCACTCCCCCCGAAGTCTATGTCACAACTCCCGCGGGCCATGCTGGTGCAGGGGCCAGCCTTGCAGTATGAAGTATGAGCACTTTTCGTTAATTACCTGGTCAATTAGTTACCAAGGGCTTTTCATTAGAACGTGTCCTGTTTAGCTGTCATTTATGCACTACGTTGGAGAGTTTAAACCTGGTGTTTCTCCTGAACGTAAACCCTGTGGATGGCAATAAAAAGCATAATGAATTTAAAGCATAGTACAACCGAGGACCTGACCATCTTCATAAAAGACTGACTGCACTCTGTTCCAGAATGAAAATGATAGAATACCTTCTATTTAGAGCCAAGCCTTCACAAGGCTCTTCTCAAAGTCATCTGGGGGTAGAACAAGGGGCAATGGGTGTCAGCTGGAACAGAGGAGGTTCCCTATCAATAGCAGCAGGAACTTCTTCCCAGGGAGGGTCCCGGAGCACTGGAACAGGCTGCCCAGGGGGGCTGTGGAGTCTCCTCTGGAGACGTTCCAGACCCGCCTGGAGCTGTTCCTGTGCCACTTGGTCTGGGAGATCCTGCTGTGGCAGGGGGATTGGACTGGGTGATCTTTTGAGGTCCCTTCTGATCCCTAATGACTCCATGATTCTTCTAAAAGACGATAGCTACCTTGTATGCATTGCTCACTAACTGCTGGATTCACTATGATACTTTCGAGCCAAAACCTCTGTAGCCTTTAGTGAACCTGTGTGTAATAAGAGCAGCCTTACAGGAGGTGAGACAGCCGTGTCTGGTGTGCTCTAAATGTGTGACGCTGCTTACTGCTTAGAAGTGTGATAGAGCAGCATCTGTGTTGATGTCACTGCTGGTCAGAGGCTGCACATAAATGCCAATGCAGTGCTGTCCTGGGGCTGAGCCAGAAGCTGTGCCCAAAGCTGGAGGGAACTCACTTTTCCTAGGCTTCTCGTAGATCATGCTGAGTTTAAAAAACTAATAATGTGTGTGGAAACATTCACATTAATTAATTAATTAATTAATGAAGTGAACATCCTGCACTGGATTCCGAGTTGTTTCCACTTTTAAACGCAGTTGATGCTACGCCAGTGATTAGTTTTTATTTATTTTGCTCTTTCTTAGTTCAGTGATCATGTAGAAGCTCTAACTCTCTTCTGTCTCCCTTCACTGCCAACACGGCTCAGTATAGCCCAGGCGTCTCATCGCTACACATGCCAGTGCTGTGTTTAATTTTAACTAAACATTCAATAGTGCTCATCTATTTCAGTACTCCGGGTCCACATTCTCCAAGGCATTTAAGCACAGAGCTCCTGAGAGGATCTGGGCTTTGTTCCTTTCTACAAGTGCTACAATTCCCATACGTGCGCACACGGCGATGGTAAATGAGCAGCTCATTGCTGCTGCTGTATTTACACAAACCATTACAAATTGCATGCTTTCGGGCAAGAACGTGAGTATTAATCATGCCGCTGCGCTCTGCCTTACACGCGGCTAAATCAGGGGCACATCGGTCCCTTTGTAATTACTTCCCCTAACTTCAGTTTCAAATCCAAACACGCTGCGACCTCATACTGACTGGGGGTTGAGGCAGACGCCGCGATGCTGTGAAGGACAAGGGAGGGAAATGTTTATGTGAGATCTTTGACATTAGTTAGCCCTGATGAAGTCTCTCTCTTACAGTGGTCAATAAAACGTGCTGCAAGTACATATGGGTGTAGCAATTAGCACACATGTCAGAGGAGCAAAGGCACTCTTTCTGTCAGCACAGAAAAGGCAGAAGAAGGGTAAATAAAGAATGATTCTCTACTTCTGCGGACTCTGAATAATTAGAAAAAAATCTGCTGCTGTCAGTGCTACAGATTAGGAACAGAACTGAAGTCCTCAGGCCTGTCCTCACGATTGTGCACTGAGTGATCACCACCCAAACTCCTCAAACTGATGCCTGCTCCCCAAATCTGTAGCACTGCCTCATTTTCTCCTGCCTAATTAACGCTGGCACTAAATTTAGTCATTGCAGCCTGAAAGGACAATTTACGATGTCTGAAGTCCTGTGTTAGCACTAATGGGAATCCTGCTTGGGGGGTATTAATCTACACTGGAGCATTAGTTTAGGGTCGTATTTTTTCTTTCTGCCTGGTTTATCTGAAAGCAGATGAAGTGCTCATACAGGTAACAGAGTTCGAATAACAGGCTTGAGCCAGTCAAACGCCAGACCTTTGGTTTGCACAAAGAAATGCCACACTTTGACTTGTTTTCACAGGGGGATTTGCTTTGCCTGCCCAGGGAATGCAGAAGGCTGCACTGTCCCAGAAAGAAAAGCCAGGGGTTTGGGTGTTAGACTTTCCGGAGGGGTACAAATCACCTTCATAAATCACTTTACCAGTTAAAGCAGAGAAATCTGTGCCTGCTCTGCCAGGGACTGGCTCAGATGGGAAGCAAGAGAATGCAGGCCCTCTGCTTCACACTGCAAGCACTCAGATGCTGTAGGTGAGCGATGCTGTTCCGCTCACACTGCCTGCCTGAACACTGATCTTGTGTAGTCTGGCCCATAAAACCTGTTTCTTGAGAATCTGGCCCTGCATCTTGAAATATCTTGAGAGAATCAGGCCTTCTGAGGTTCAACATCTAATACATTCTGCCCCAGGCAAGGAAGTGAATGGCTATTTAATCTTTTCTGCAGCTGCCCGGGGAATGCATGCAGAGCAGCATGAGAAGAGGGAGGTAAACGATGATACAGAGAGGATAGGGTTCATGCTCTTAAATTACTGGACCTAATGAGGAGCTGTGGGATGACTGCAGGCCAAAGAAGAAAGGACCATGTAAATAGCAGGGGAGATACCGATGAGTGAGAGTCCTGATACTAAAGAGTCAAACAAGTGCCTTGAAAAAGTTGAAGGGGTTAAGTAGGGAGGAGACTGTGATGGAGGGATAAAATCTGAAAAGCAGATTTAGAAAGAGTGATATTGCCAAGGGAACAATAGGAGAAAGAGTGAGTAAAAGACTAAAAGTGAGGTGGACTCTGCACAATGCAAAGAAAAGCTGTGGAGGGAGGTACAAAGAGGTTCCAGACAGGGCAATCCAGGAGGCACCACTGAGGATCATATACTGGGAGGCTTCTTGTGAGGCACAGAGGATAGGACAAGTGATTCAAATATTCTCCTGGGAAATACTTTTTACCTTAGAATTAAAGCTAGGGTTTGAGTCTTGTCAAAAAGCTACAGTGCTAATTTGTCCATGAGCAGTGGACAACAGTTCTCACAGACTACAGGGTTCTCATACAAATGGCAAGTTGGCTGGCAAGTTCACTAAAGAAAGCGGAGGGGTGTCTCAGCTGCCTCCAAAGTGGTGTGATCTGTGATGCTATGATTCCATGGTCTGTGTGTGCAGCATTAGCATGGCCTTTTACATAGAGCTGACATCAAAGGCGACAGCCACGGGGATACAAATAGTCTTCCTTAATGTGAATTCAGAGAAGCAGTGGACGTCCATTTGCTGTTACAGTAAGAAAATGCCCAAATGGTCTCCCCTCAGCAGAGTGCTCAGTTTTATGCATTATTGATCCTCAGTTATTGTGCAGGGAAAACATGCCCACGCTAAAACCCCCGCTATCATCTGCTTCAGTGGTCTGTGGTCAAATGTATTTAGAACAGCAGTAACAATAGATAATATCGCTCTTCTTTGTCCCCCTGAGAAGTAACCTTACACAGGGATTCCAAACTACTCGGGATGGTTTGTTTTAGGGACTCACCATTACCTTGGGCTACACCTTTAATACCCTCTCATTTGGGGGACAGCACTGCTTCTCATCTATCTCTCTGTGCCTGAGATGGGACAGCCTCGTCTTCCTTTGGCCTTGTCCGTCTCAGCAGTTGTTGGTACTTACTCTGCATTTTTTCTGCATCTCAATCATCTGGAAGCTGAATAGCCAGAAGTTTGAAAGTTCTGACTTACTCACCGTGACTAACGTTTGTGAAGAGAGCGATTTGTAGCACACACGAGCGACTCCTTATCTACAGTTTGCAGGGACAAATAAGTGCAGGGAAATAAACACAGCGATCTGTTAAATTATGGGTAAATCGGGAACTTTCTTGTGGCTATTTATAAAAACAATGAGCCAGACATCAAAGAAACTGCGAATGCTAATGAAGGAGACAGACTGCTTCCTTCGGTTTCCACTATCACAATGCACACAGGACATTTGCAGCTACATTTCACACTGATTTTGTAGTTGTATTATTACTCTGGAACTGGATTATCTGCTTGGAAAGGGGTGTCCACATGGCCATCTGGGTGTATGATCTCTCTCCAGTCGTTGCTACACCGCCTCTAAGTTTAGGAAATGAGCAGGGGCTTACAGACAGTGGAATTCTATGCAAGTAGTGTTTGGAATCACAGATGTCTCCTTGAGTACCTGTCCTGCCCCAGTGTTTTCACTCTGCCTCCAGATTCTGACTGTAGATGCAGTGGCTAGAACTGCATCCTTACCGGACTGAAACAATGCTGGCTGATGAGTCAGACCAGCAGCCAAAGCAGAGTCTGTGCCTTGTTAGGTGGCTTTTCTCTTACACATTAGTCCCAGATGCCTTGGCTAGTTAACTAAGGGGAAGAAACACTACTCTTCTAACTCTTCTTGCTACAGGTAGGAATCAGTGTCTTCTTCCTAGCTGCAAACTTGGCCTTGTCTGTGCATGTAACCAGCACCTCCATCCCTTATCGTTAACATTTCCCGTGTGTGGGGCAGCACCTGAAAACATTTCAGACTTTAGTTCGTTCAGTTTATTGCTGCCACAGGCTATGAAGAGAACTTGCAGTGGCCTCAGCACTGCTCAGCATTTCCTGCCCTTGGCCCGAATCCCTGGAACTGCTGACAACTCCTGGAGACTGTCTGCCTGTCCATAGTCCAGGACATCCCTGGGGATTCTGCAGTTTTGCAGACGCTATCCAACGGATGCCTGGCAAGTAATGGTACAGGTCTTCCTTCAAGTGAGCTCTCTGGTGTGGATAGTAACAACTGACCCTGTAGTCTTGCTTCCTTTGACTGCACAGCCTACAGGATAACTGGACAGCCAAGCACCACAGCAGTCTGCACATCTGACCTGAATTCTAGTCTGCGTGAACACTAGCAGAGATTGGTCTCTAAAGCGACTATGGAAGGTGCATGCACTGGATGATGGGAAGGGGATGCAGTGGATGATGGAAAGCAGGTGCAGCATACCTGAAGGGAGTCTGTTAATAGAAGTGCAACCTTTTTTTGGTTTGGCCCTCTTCCCTCCAGCCTGGATGCCTTTGGCATAAAAGAGATGCAAGAAGTGAGGATTTCCCTTGCAGCACAGACAACCAGGTGGTTTCCCCAAGGCTCAGCACCAGTTGTGAAGGGGCAGGCAGTGACTACCAATCTGGTGCGGACAAAGAGCAGGTGATTTCAGCCAATGGAACTGTGGTGTGCTACCTTGATGGCCAGAGAACTTTGGCAAATCCATTGCTCACATGGCAAAATACACTGCTGAAAGATCCCAGCACTATTTAGAGTAGGAAGTTTATTTTTCCTAGAATTGCTTTTGTTTTCTTGTTTCATTATTCTTACAGTTTTTCTTCTGTTTCCTTTCAACATCATTGTTTTTCAAATCCTAAACAAAGGAGTAAGACAAATTATTCTGCAGCAGTATATGAGTTGGCACAGATCAGCAGAAGAAGCCATTGTAATTTGTCAGGGAACTACTTATTTAGGACTTTTGAAACCACTGATAATTGACTTAGTAGAATAAAACAGCTTTGCTGGAACTGATGGAGTCTATTGTTTAAGTACTTAGCACGTTTGAGGCAAGTCATTTCAAAAACCTTAGTGACCCCAGTTAAACTGTTACAGACAGACAGGAATGACGACACTGGAGGCTGATGGTGCCGTTTAATACACTCTTACTGAGCTGACTGCAGATTTGAAGACTAAGGTGGGGTAGGGGTAGTTCATCACAAACCTAAGCCCCCAGTGGCAAACACCGTCAGTAACAGAGGCAGCTGGAGACTGGAAAAAACACATTATAATATGCAAGGCACTCGGCTGTGTCAGCCTGACAGCCTCTCTGTCTGCTCCACAGGACTCCTGTGAAGGTTGCCATGGGCTCAGATCCATGTGTCCCTGATGCATATTCAATACCAGACCCCATCTCACTCTCCAGAACAGAGTAAGTTCTGCAGACATACAAGAGTGACACATGCACACAAGCAGCCACGTCAGCTGGAGCAGGGATCTGGATGCCTAGTGATATCCAGGGACCTGAGTGTCCCTGGGAAATACAGCAATCCTCAGAAGGCATTTGTAAATCTTAAACTCTGAGAACCTTGTCAACTGCTGAGCAGTCTAATCACGGTGATTGCTGATCGTGGAGACAGATGTGTGCTGCCTTTAATACAGTTACAGCGTGGCTGTGGCATTGAAGATCTCTGAAGCTTCTTATTTCTGGTTCCATGGCTAGGACACCCTCTGGGAGGTGGGAAATAGAAGTCTGAATAACTTCCTCCTGAGAAAGGCACTGAGCAGTCTCCTGCATCCAATGCTCCAGCCTCTGAGATGCAGAAGGATGCATCTCTAGTGGGAACTGACTGTGCCTTGTATTAGGAAGACAGGATGGGTTTGCTTTGCCTCCTTGGGGATGTAAATGCAGCTAAGGACCGATGGGTGTATTGTTCTCCAGGTTTTCTCAGGCAGGATGGAGTGCAGAAGCCCAGCAGGTCTTGGCAGGAGCTGGTGTATGAGATTTACGCTCCTGTGCCCCACAGCCAGTCTGTATGCTTGCAAGCCTTGCAGCCCTAGTGGGACGGGCCGTTCTTACTATGCTTGTGCCACCCTGGTGATTACCGTACCCACTGTGGACATAGCCAGGATTTCCACACTGCTCGGTCCTACTCTGACTAGGTGATTTGGCATTGGGAAGTCTTGTTTCTGACCTGGCTGTGTGCACAGTCCTGAGATTGTACTTGAGCAAAGGTTCCTGTGGAAACTAATGACGTGAGAGGGGCAACAGCTCCTGTGTCTGCCCAGGTGGCCACTAGCACACTGAAACCGAGCAGACAGCTTGTTCTTAGAATGGTAACTTCGCCCTTGCCAAACCCTAGGGCTATTGCAGCAGGGAAACACTGCAGGAGAGAACAGCCCACGGTGGCAGTTGCAATTCCAAAGGTAGAATCTTCCTTAAAGTTTGGAAGTGTTCATGGAGACGCACGGGATTGCTGAAGATGCTGTCAAGTACCGCTATGGCAAACGCATCCTTTTTCAGGCTTGTGATATTTCACTGGGAATAGAAGCAAATGACTGATGAAGTCTGCTTTGGTCTTTGCTGTGTTTGTACAGATCTGACTCACTCAGTTGGCTTCGGGGGGATTACTGCAGATTTGCACTGGTAGAGGAAGACAATTTACCTTCTTTGGATCTCTACCTACACTAAACTAAATAAATGTCAGTCCCCAGCTCGGGATGCCCCTGACTGCATTTAGGGAACGGTAGAGAAAAGGGACTGTCTCCAGTGAGCATCTCTGGATCGTGATTCCTCCCTGGAACCGTAAATACACCAACAAATGAATTAGTCCCACCAACAAAATCACTAACGTTGTCTGCTGGGAGCGAAGCCGTTCTTTGCTGTGTGACAGTGCCAGCATCATGCAGTGAGTCTTGTGCTCTTGAGGTAATGAAAGCAATATTTATGGAATAGGACATTTATCACTTAAAGACAATAAAGGCCACGACTGAATTCATGGGCTGTCAGACAGAAAGTGCTGCAGTGTTGTTACGAGCACCTTGGCGGCACTGTGCAGGTACACTCTGCTGACTCTGTGGATGTATTTGCCCACATGGAAGCAAATGTGCACCAATACCTTGAACCTGGGTGCAAAACAGAGCACACTGATGTCAAGGACATGAAGATCTGGTGCATCTTTGACTGCCTTCTCCCATCAGGAGGGTTAAGAACATGGTTACTCTGGGAAAGGAGATCAACTCTATCTTGGGGGGAAAGATCCACCCCAAACCTTGTGAAAATGTGTCTGACAGAGAGGTCTGTGCAATGGCAAGCAGCAATCACTGAGCATCAAGCGTAACCAACCTTCTTCACAGCAACTCCAGAAGTCTGTTAGGATGGTTATAGGGGGACTGTATTACTTCATACATCTGCACTACCCTTCTATCACAAAGCTCATAAGGCACTAGGGCACATTCCTTTGAGCCTGTTGGTTGCAGACTGCGTGCCAGTTCGCATCTGTTTTATGGGCATCTTCCTGGAAGAGGCCTTGCCCTGCAGGAGGAAAAAGCCGTGTTCAGGAAAGCCGCTCACGTGCAGTTCGAAGGGATGGGCTGGCTAGCTCTCACTGCAGGGCCTTACAATGAGCTTTGCTTTTCTGAAGTGCACGTCTCTCTGCTCACGGCTCGTGCGGCTCCACAGACATGTCAGTACGTTCCCATGCTGAAACTGCAACAACGGCTTTTGAAGTTTTCATCCTAAAAATTATGTGAAGAATACCCATCATAATGGGAACTCTCAGTAGGTGCTAATTAAGCAGCAGTATATTATTTGCTGCCTGCTAAATATTGGCAGAGGTATAAGGAATCTATTCATCAGGGAATACATTTTATCTGTCATTCTAGTCATTCAACAGGGCTTTTACATTTGGACTATCAGGCTATAAATTATACCACAGGCTATATCAACCTGATTATTTAAGTAAGGTTATGTGACTGAGAAAATAAGGAAGGAGTAAGGCGCCAGTCTCTTAAAGTTAACTGTCGTGTGACATTAGAAGTGACTTCAATTCCAACTCCTTCTCTGGAGACGTTCCAGACCCGCCTGGCTGTGTTCCTGTGTGACTTGGTCTGGGTGATGCTGCTGTGGCAGGGGGACTGGACTGGGTGGTCTTTCAAGATCCCTTCCAATCCCGAAGGATTCTGTGATTCTAATTTGAATCATATAATTTGAATGCCTTAAAATTCCACTTGTGAGAGAGAAAGAGTTTTCTCTCACTTCTACATTTTCTGGGCAATGTGGAGTTTCAGAGGCTGCAGCTAAGTGGATTGTACAGTAGGGGAGTCCTTTGGTTTTGTAAGGAGAAAGCTGGTGGAAGAAGCACATACAGCATACTGGCACGTTCAGGAACAGGGTGCAGAACCGACCAGGGGACGTGATGCCTGGGACAGGAGGCTAGAGAAAGGACCAAAGTGCCTGACAAGTTAAAACCCCATAATCACTCAAATATTTAGAGAAACCCATCCTCAGAGCTCTGATTCCCGTTCAAACCCATCGGAACAAGAGAGCTAGCACAGTTCCAAGACAGTACTGAGGGTAACAAGCACATTTGTGACGGTAGGCGCAGGAGACGTGAAAGGGCTTGGTAGTGAATGCATTTAGTAAAGCAGCGAGGCCTGTCACCTGCTTGGGAACAGGCTTTGGATGAAAGCCGGAGTTGTATTATAGCTGAGAAAGGATAAAGGAACGCGTGGGTATGGCTGATCCCAAGGATAGGATGTGTGTGGATTGTCAGAAAGCGTTTGGCAGAATCTCTCGCACGGAAACTGAGCTAAACCCTCTTGGGATAAGAGAGGAATTTTTCTTATGGATTAATGGGTGATCAAAGAAAGTTAGAAAGCAATGACGTGCTCATAGAACAGAGGAGTGGGGACGGGTTAGGTACCCTAACATTTGCAAAATCTGCTTAGGATCAGCATCGGGACAGGTATGTGCAGCAGCCTGGGCCTGAAAATGAGGATGAACGTGTTGTCAGCCAATGTTAAGCCTCTACACCACACAGACAGTTTTGTCATAGTCTGTTTTAAAGTTGACTCGTAAGAGTTACAAAAGGATCTCACTGTCTTGAAGAGCTAGAGAATAACTTAACGCCTCAGCATCCAGTTCGGTGTCAGCAGGGAAGCGTGCACAGAAAAGCCAGCTCTGTTTCAGCTAGTTAAAATAAAAAAGTACCCCTGTGCTGTGGTTGCGGCTGGAAGAATAGCAGGTGGCCACTGTTTCCCCGGCTAGAGCAAGCCTTTCACTGAGAGAAAGCTCTGGACCAAAGCTCAGTGCCACGGCTGAGTAATTCCACCCCTAATAAAGGAGCCCAGACCCTCGTTGATGCTCTTTCATTTGCATGAAAATTAGCTATGGGTGAGGGCTGCTCTTTGTCATGGTCCTGCGGGCACGCTTATTGATGACTCTCATTCTAAGAACTGGGCCATCATCTCTTAATAGGCCCACAGTCCCCTCATCTGACTTTGCCAGAGAGAGAAAGTCAAGTGAATGCAGGAGTCGGGGGTGAGGGGAGGGATGATCCTCTCTCCTGCCTGCTGAGCATCGTGGGCTTGGTGGGCCTATCTGTTCTCATTATGAAAAGGAAATGTCCCAGCTCAGTATGATTCCAGAAAGCCTGTGCAGGAGTCAGTGCTCAGACAGCACGAAGCCAACAAAATCACGATGCATACTACTGTGAGCACTCCCGCACCTGGGACAGAAGGTTGAAGCAAGCTGCGCTAGGAGCACTTTTATTTCTGAGGTAACGGTCCTCTACGTGCACCTGGAAAGAGCTGTCCTGAAATAACTGGTGGTCTTTGCCTTGTAGGGCTTTGCAGAGCAAAAGTCACCTTAATTCCTTGATACTTGGCTGCCTAACAGGGTCTGGGGCATCTCTCGTGTGTAGTGTGTCAGAGCTCCTCAGAAAAAAGCAGCTCACGTGCTCTAAGTGCTAGGGCCACCTCTCTAACGGAACTGATTTCTTGCCCACAGGAATTACCAAATCCTGTGGAGGTGGCCAGGTGTGAGAGGAGCCAAAGTGCATCCTGTGGAGCTGGTTCACTATCTTCCCTGCAATGGTTTTGCTCTGTTTCTGCCCTTGTCACGCTCTGTGTGATGCTGAAGGGACTGGGGACCTTCAGGCAATGACTTGGAGGCTGAAAACACGAGTTTTGCAGCTATTAAATCTTAGCAGGAGGCACCAGCCCCTGTGTGAATGAAAGGTACTTCAAGAGCCCAGGCCAGCAGCTTTGCTTGAAACAGCAGTGCTATGGCTTCTGTGCGTGAGGCTGGGGGTGTGCTGTCCACCTTCGGCTTTGCTTAGCACTTCCCTTTCTTGTGGGGTTTATTGGCAAGGTCAGAGTGAGAAAGGAAGTCCAGGTTTCATCTCTGCATGCGTTCACACATCCACACACACACAGACATTAAATACAAATAGATGTAAATAAAGCTTCCCGTCAGGGCACAGTGTGAATACTGATGCTTAAGTGCTGGATGCTCTACGGAGGGATGAAGTCAGGGCACGATACGGATTCATGCACCTGATCGAGGCTCGTGTTGGATGGCCTTTGCTTTACCAGTAGCTTCTCATTAGAAGCTTCCTTCCCTTAGAAGAGTGTCTGTGTGATGTGGGGCTTGGGGAAAGGGTAGGGGGTTCCTTCTGAGCAGCCAAGGGAACCTGTTTGGTCACAATGCGATGGAGAGAAGGCAGGACAAAGCTGGCGAAGAAACAGGGAGCAAAGGGCTCATGGCATCACACTGTGAGAAGCCAGGCAGGCCTTGGAGGCTGGGAAAATAACTTTCCTAGGATCCACGCTCCAGTGATTTGTGTGAGCTCTGCTGCTATCGGAACACTTTTGCTGGTGCAGAGAAAAGGATCACAGCTGCTCACCAGAGGAATGTTGAGATGATTATATGTTGGGTAGCCGGTGATCTGTGTTGATTGCTTATTGATTCCTGGGTGGAGTTTCAAGGGTTGGCTTGGATTTACGATACACTAACTGCTTAATTTCTCCCTTGAGGAACGACTTTGTTCCTCGTGCTGCACTGAGGCAGCAGAAATCTGTGCAGACCCACACTTCATCTTCTCAGCTCAGACAAAAAAAGAGCCTGCTAGGGGAAGATGATGGTTCATGAGGGGCTCTGCCTTCAGAACTTGCTCATCTCCAAGAAAGGAGGCCTCTAAGAAAACCTGCCTTAAGGTACCTGTGGTTTGGGGTGCTTTTTAAAGACAAGCTTTCCCTTAAGCGTGGTGTCGTGCTTTAGTTCGGCGTGTTGGAAAGGTTAATCTGCTCCAATTAAAACCTACGGTTCCAGCAAGTCTGAGTATTTCAAGGCTGAGCTCAGCAAACACGGTGTAAAAATAAAGCAGGCTCATTTGCTTAGTTTTTGAGATAAAAAGAGGCTCAAGGTTATCAGAGAAGATAGCGGAAACTGGGAGATACTCCTCGTTTGAATAATGTATTAGGAGTTCAAGACACAAATTACAAACAAATAGCTGGAGGCAGGAACAGCAGAGAGGGTGAAGAAGCGTGGCATACAAAGACACAGGCAGTGTCAGGTCTCACGAGGTGATGCCGGTGTGTTTGATTTCTCCATTTGCTCTCTGGGGTGGTAGCTGGGCAGTGGTCTTGTATAAGTTCATCTTCGTGCTCTTCTCTTGCTGCCATTAGATGTATCATTGAGCTGTTAGGCACACAACAACCAAGAGCAAAACCAGAGGAGACTTGAGCAATGAAAGTAGAAAATTATGTTCTGAAGAGAAACTGAGATGAGAAGTTTCTGGGGCGTCAGAGGAGATTCAGGGTTTAAATGAAAACAATAGAAAAAGTAAATGCTGAAAGTGCTGCAGAAACCCTGCTTGAACAGCAGACTCCTGTGCAAGACCGGATTTGTGGGTCAGGATGTGGCTTCTGCTGTTTTTCCGTACAGAAAGGACTGTAAAAGCAGCTCTAGCTGGGCAGTTGTAGGTCCTCTTGGCATACGGGTGCGTTGTGTCGTCCAAGGGATTGCACTGGATGATGTGCTACAGATACCTTAGGGAAAGGAAGCAAGGCCAGCTGTGCAACTCCTCCTCAGGACATCTCAGACCCAGACCAAGTCAAAGTCCCTGAAGGGATGCTCCTCTGTTCCCAGAATCATTCCGTATCCCTATTCTACCCAGCTTCCTAGAGACATGTGTATAGCAGGACCCCTCGCGCTCTCTCACTATGAACCTGTGTGATGTTTGGCCAGATTCAAAAGCCCTGTCCTCTGCACAGGGTTGTTCTGAGAGCATGGCAGGAGCCAGGAGCCTTCAGCTGCCTTCTCATAGTCAGTCAGCCCAAGCAAAGCGAAGGCTTAGTCTGAAAATGTACATCTGATTTCCAGCTGCTCTGTGCTGCAGCCTTGCAGCCGGGGGAAGGAGTCCCTAACAAGGAGCAGGTAAGCAAGCTGTCCTTGCAGGCATTCTCAAGCACTTTGCTGGGGGTTCAGCTTTCAAGCACTTGTGGCTTGTTGCAAAAGGAATCCTATATCCCACAAGTGGGAATGCGTAAGGGCCCTCTAGAAGAACTGGTAATCCGAAATGAAAGTCTTGCTGACCCTTGAAGCAGCAGTGCCGTTGCCACACAGCTTGCTCCAAATGAAGACTGACAAATTGTCTTAGCAGGGTACAGGCTTTCAGTTTGCTGTGGTCTCAGCAACTCCGAGCTGCAAGGATGAAACTTGGGATTCGCAGCTGCTGCGGAGGGACCTGTCCAAGGCAGGTGTGGGCTCAGCTGGAGAAAGAGAAGGAATGGGGGCTTCTGAGTTTACCATTCACTGGCAGAAGGAGTCTCGCACATTCTTTTCCCTGCTCTGGGGAAAGGCCAGGAAAGGGTTTGGAAAGCTGAGAGCGCTGGGATGTTATAATTAGCCGGAGCTCTTTTGCCAGGCATTCAAATTCTAGAAAGCGAGTTCCTCCAGGTCCACTTGGAAAAGTTTGCAAACTCTTTTCTGTTTTTCTCTTACATTCAAGGGGAAAGCAGGTCTGAGGCTGCCAGTTCTTCTTTATTGAAATCAGCTGCTGTAGCTGAGGCTGAGCCCAGCCACATAAACAAAGACAGGGCAAGGAAACGAGTTTTGTGAAGGCAAACCCCACAACAGCTTGCTTGAAACAGGCTCTCCTTCTCTTGTTCTGCGCCCCTCAGTTTGTTTAGCTTAATTAGGGCGGGTTAGCCTCTCCGACGGTGCTCTTGTTGTTCGTTGTGTAAAGCAGACACACGTAAAACAGAGATGTTTTGCAACACTGGGCTTTGGTTTACTGAGCTCTGTTGGCCCAGATAAGCCCCAGGAGAGACAGCACCTCATTTCCACAAATACTGCAGGAGACAGCAGGTGCTTTCTGAAAGGTCTGCCTTCGCTTCGGGTGGGTTCAAACAGCCAACGTAGTCCTTACCCGCTGCATCAGATACCTAAGGTCTGACCCAGTCCTGTCCCAGACTAGCAAAGGTTATGGAAATGGACAGCTGTCCCGCTGTAACTCCAGTTGAAAGCTCAGGCAGAAGGAAAGATCCCTGTGCTGACTCCGTCTGTGTTTCCCTGCGATGTGGTCTATGACCCTCAGTGTTTAGTTGGAGATGGCTAATCAGAAATCTCCAAGATTAAGAGGCCAAGGTGACGATTTCTGCAGCAGTTACCGGGCATTTGCATCCTTTTCTGGGAGGATGATATCAGTCTGCCCGCAGACGGGAGCGTAAACAGACAGTTACTGAAGATGCCCTGCACTGATACCCAGTCTAGTCTGTTGAGGATGCAGGAAACAAAGGTGGATTTGTCGGAAGAGATTGCAGCACAAACAAACAGGTTCTGATTCATCTCACTAAACCTTCGCTATCCTCAGAGCAGACATCTGCAGCCATAGTGCTCAGCCCTTCCATGAAATTGGGCATGCAACCCAGACACCTGCTACTAAGGGGCAGCCAGGGCAGAGGGCACTGCGATTTCTGCACTTAGCAAAGAAATGCCGGGTTGCAGTCATCAGCAGTTGTGGCCATCGTCGTGGTTAACACGTAGAGTTAAGGCCAAAGCCCCCAGGCTGGCAGGCAACGTCTGCCGAGCAGTTTGAGCTTTCTGAAAGCCACACTTCCAGTAACAGGTGGGGACAGTCCTCAAGTAAAAGGCAGCACCTTCACCTGTGCAGACATGGCCCATCAATTCCGAAGGGCTGGGCACACACACCTTCTGGCTGCGGTGTCTTCTGCTACTCTACCTCCCTGTGATTAGGAATTTCTAGTTATCAGCCTCTCCACATGTGAAACGTGTGTGTGCTCTAAGCAAAACGCTTTGACGGCCAGCAGTCCCCCTACTTCAGTCTGTCTGCCACACACGGACCCGCCGCTGCAGGGAAACTGCATCCATCCCCTGCTTTCTGAAGGTAAATGAGCAGTAAACCTTCAAATCACTAGGAAAGCACTTCTGTCTAAAGCAGAACCAGACAGCGAACACTCAGGCAGGGCTTCAAAACACAGCTGTAACGCACGTGCGAGAAGAAGGATTCCAATGTCTGCTCAAGGGCAGGGAGGGCTGGGTTCTGTTTAGCAGAACAGCATTGGTTCCAACTAGCCGGGCTTTATTTCATCAAGAGGGTTCAGAGAGGAAAACCCTCTTCACCTGCTGCAAGTGCCAAGATCATAGAATCTTAGAATGGGCTGGTTGGAAGGGACCTTGAAGATCATCTAGTTCCAACCTCCCTGACCTAGGTAAGGACACCTCTCACTAGACCAAGCTGCCCAGAGCCCCTTCCAACCTGACCTTGAACATTTCCAGGCAGGAGGCATCCATAGCTTCTCTGGGCAACCTGTTCCAGTGCCCCAGCACCCTAATCTGAGTCTGCCCTCTTTCAGGTAGATTCTGAGAAAGCAGTTCCTCACATGTGATTAGAAGTAAGCCACCCAGTGACTGTTACTGCCCCTGCCTGCCACAGAGGAGCTGTGGTCTCACCGGTGTGTCAGCTCACCACTCTGTGTGGCTGAAGTGATCTTCTGAGTTGTAGCCAGGGTCAGGAAATTTTGCTTATAGAAGGTAGAACTACTAACACAGAGTAACTGCAGTTTTAGCTTCCAGCTGGGTGCAGAGCATCCTCTGGGCCTCTCTGTCTACCTGGTGCTTTATCACAGCAGTCAAACGGCTGGTGTTCTGGGTAGGCACCCCGTGGCACTCCTCGGTGTGGGACGCACTGTGTTTTGTGAATGATGCTCCTACATGGGGGGAAAAGAAGGGAAGTTTCTAGGCAGGATAGACCCTTAACAGGGTGGTGTGGCGAGCCTGACTGTACCAGCGTTCACAGGACTCCAGATAACTCCTATTAAGAATGCCGTGTCCGGGGTGTGACAAAAAGGCATTTTAAGAGTGATTTATCCTGCATTAGTGAGGCTGGTGCCACCAGAGCCCCTGCTGGGTTTAAAAGAGGGCTGTTGCTAATTCAGGAACTGGGGACCAGCCAGGCATCCTCACAAACATTACAGCTTGGCCAGAGTACTTCCTGTGCCTCAGCCTCCAAATTATCTCTCAAGCAAACATGACCCGGCGCTGCCAGATCTCGGATGCTTATCTGCAGCGACTGGTGACTGCCCGTGTTTTTACTCTCCTAAAAAAGCTATTCTGGGCCGCGGCAGGAGAGGGGTCAGCAGCCCGTGTGCACTCAGGCACCGCCCGTGCTCCTTCCCTCCAGTGCTTAAGGCAGTAAAGGAGAAGGCTGGTTCTCATGCTCCTGACTCCTCCAGGAACCCTGGTGGGAATTGCTGTGATAAACAATGGGGCTCTGGAAAACTTACGGCTCTGTTTTGTAGTTTAGCATCCTGGGGAGCTCAGGGGGAGGTTGGGAGGAGAAGGAGTGCATGAAGCATGGCTGGTTCCTGGCATGCATGCTGAACGCTTTGGAGCCTGCAGAGACTTGGGTGTCTGCCTAAGCCAGATAACCGGTCTGGCAGAAAGGAAGGGAGCTCTGTGTGCAGGTTTGACCAACAGCCTCTGTGAGAGAAGGATACCAGGGGAGAAGAAAAAGAACAGCAAAAGGAGGGTAAAGATATTTTCTCACTACCACCCACAATAAAGTGAGTGATGCCAGCTGTTTGCGTGTTGACAGGAAGGAATGTCTAGTGGTTGTGCAGAATCAGGGCCCTAGGGAGGCACCTGGCTGGTAAAACCCCTGGTTTCTGAGGATCCCCATCCACTGGTTTTCCCAGTCCTATCCCAGTCAGGTGCAGAATCTGCTGCAAAGGGTGACTTGAGGTGATTCCTCTGCAGACTGTACCAGTTTCCTGTGTGAAAGCGGTTGTGACACCATCAGCACTGGAATGATGATTGGAATGATGATTCCACTTCTGAATTCCACAAATTGTTCTTGTTCTCACACCAACCTGGAGTGGAACTGGCTTAGCTTTAAGGCCTTTGCTTTAACTCTAAGCACAGAGTGTGAAAATCTTTATGAGAGGATGGATGGGAGACTTAGAGCCATCAGAGAGGTAAAGGCACGTGTGGAATCCCAGAGCTTCCACTGCTGGAATGCCTGTGGAAATGGAGAATGTGCTTCCGTGCCAGCTGCGAAGCAGGAAATGACAGCCTGACATGTCAGAGCTTTAGAGACCAGAAGGTGATGAACTAGGCCTGTCAGGAAAGGGTGCGAAGTGCTGGAGCATTTACCAGGGGAGCCGTTGGGTGACCTGAGCAGGGACTGTGTCACATGCAGTGTTAGAGCAGTGCAGTCGTTTCTGATCCGGCTGGGACTGCGATGGTCGTGCGGAATTTATTCAAATCGGGGTCTGTTTCAGTTTGCTAGTCACAGGCTTGAATAATATGTCCCTGTAACAGTCCTGGCCAGCAGGACTATGGAGGCTGGCTGACAAACCAGGGCTAGAGGTTTCTCACTGGAAAGCTGTGGGTGATGGAAACCCTCTAGCAGAGGGAGAACTGGTCAGGGGACCGAGGCTGAGCTGTTACGGAGCATTATACTGGAGTTTTTCCATCCGACTACATGGATGAAGTCAGTGCTTAATGAAGTAGACTACTTCACCTTGCACAAACACAGAGTAAAGATGAGGTTAAAGCAGCAACGCTGTGACCCTTCATCCAGCAGCATTTATACCTCAGACCTCGTCCTGCCTCCCTCAGCAGCTGGAGGGGTCTTGCTGTGAAGCAGATCAATGAACTAATCCTTCTGAAGGCAATTCCATCAGGGGAGGGCAGGCTGGGGGGTTGTTAGCTTTCCCCTCAGAGTTTCTTCCTGTGCTCAGCTCAGTCTACAACCTCGCAAGCACTTGCGGTGGTACCACTGGGCACGGGAGGACAGGCATAGGGACCGAGTGGCCACGGCAGGAGAAAGAACCCAGTCTGTACAGCAGAGCAGAGTGTTTGGGGAGGGCTACTTAGGGTGGGTTCAGCTGATGCCCGATACCTAAGTCATAAACAGCCCTGTGGCCAGCCAGACCTTTATCCCCCTGCAGTATACACTCCTTTCCTGTTTGCCACTCTTCACTGCTTTAGTTTTGTCAACACTGAGGGGCTTTAGCTTTGAAGAGAGCCCAGCACTGGGGAAGGAAATTGAGTGACCAGGGTGCCCTCAACACGAGAGGAGAGGGTTCCAAACTCAGGCTGGTTTGCAGGCAGCGGCTCTTGTTCGAGTCCCTGAGCCTGAAGAGCTGCTCGGTCTCCGCTCACAGGCTCTAGGGCAGCCGGGGTGCAATCTTCAAGGTCCTGATGGGCTGCCGTTGAAGGTCACCGATGCGCCAGGCAGACCCTGGTTAGAGGGCTGTGCAGGTTAAGGCAGTCTCTGCTGTCGGCCCTGAAGCTCGGGGGTCGCTTTGCATGGCAACGGGACGCGAGGGGGGCAGAGCCGGCGCTCGGATCTCGCCGTGAGAGCCGCAAGTTTCCAGCTGCCTTCGGTGGGGGCTTTCACGAGGGGCACAGGAAGTTCTTGTCGAGTCCTCGGGTTAGTGTGAAGCTGTAGGGGAGATAAGAGCTCTCTCGGATGCCTTCAGAGAGAGCAGTTCGCTCCGTGTGCAGACTGCCGTTTGCCGGGCAGCCCCCTCCCCGCAGCCCCGGGCTGGTGAATACAATAAACTGATCGCATCCCCCGAAGAGCTGACACTCGCTGACCGTTTATTGACCCTGAGGAGGACCCTGACTTGCAAAGCACCAGTGGTTTGGGGGGGGGTTCCTGCTGGTTCACACGGCAGCAGCAGCAGCTCTGGCAGCCTCCGTGCGAAGTGAGGAGCAATGAAATCCTTCAGCTGAGCACGGGCTTCAGCTTCCCCAGCTACAGGAGAAGAGAAAGTTGTTCTGCTGATTTTAAAAGGTGGGGTGAAGAGAATTCTAACTTGTGAAGGCTTAGTGTGAAGATGAGTTGCTTATGACCGCCTTCAAAACTTACCCAGACCATAGAGCCTTGCAAGGAAAGGTTTTGTGTAACCCCCACTCCTGCTGGAATTTATTCTGGAGCTGTGCAAAATGATCCTTTAGAGATGCTGTGGAGTGACCAGTCGGAACAAGGAGGTAACTGGCAATCACTCAATCCGTTAGCAGTGAGAAGAGAGGGGAGAAGGAAAGAAAATGGGGCAGTGTACAGCACGTGTGCTTGGCCAGAGAGCCCAGACGATGCCAACCTGTTCTCGCAAGAGCACTTTTCAGAGAATCTGCTGGGTATCCTGTTTGATGAGCTCTCTGAAGTGTAATCTTCTGAGGACCGTCTTTTGAAGATGTTTACATGGCTCAGCTCCTGCATGAAGAGCATTCAGACCCGATTGCACATCTCCCCACTGACCTTTGCTTACAGCTGATGTTTGCATTGCAAAACCCATCGTGACGATGCTCCAACTGATAACTGCCTCAGACTGGTATTACCAGCTTTCATGCTGGTACAAAGGAGAGTCCAGTGCTAAGAGCAGTCAAGACTGCAAAAGATGTTGCTGCTATCGACATGTTGATCTCCCCTCCCACCGTTCTCCATCTCTATTCCTATCCCCAAGGCCCTACTTTCTCCCTTCCGCTTGCCCTGTCATTTCCCCCTTATGCCCCTGGGCTCTCTAACTGCCTGAGCCGACAGAACTCTAACCCTGTCCCTTCCCTTTCTCCAGCCTCCTTGCCTTAGTTGTCTGCCTGTGCAGTGAGTTAAACCAGCACACGGCAGGGACAAGGGCTGCCCAGAATGTGCCGCAGCCAGCGTGTGAAGACAGGGCAATATTTCACAGCTGGGCCAGGTGGAGCAGAGTCAGACCTCGCCTTCCTGGCAGCAGTTTGTTTGACTCATACAGAAGAGTTGTCTAGAAATACTTCTGGTGCTAAGAAATGCGTGCCACCCTCGTCTGGTGCAGTAACACGAAACATGCATGTGGGCATTCTCAGCTTTTGAGGCTGCTCCTTTGCCTTTCCCTCCCCTTTCCCTGCGCCGTGGTCGCTGGCTGAACAATCGCAGTCGTGAGGACCTCACAGTGGTCACCCTGTCTGCTGGGGAAGGGGCAGAGCAAAACTCAAAGTTGGCCAAACCAGGACTCGGGGACTGTTGCTCTCGAGGACTGATCGGATGGCAGTCTGTGCCAGGCCACGGCCCCGGGCAGATGCTGGCCAAGACCAGGTTTCTGCAGTGCTCCTCGGCTGCCAGACCAGAATCCACTTAGCGGTCAGCGTGTGATTTATAATCGGACACAACAGCCACACATCGCAGGAGAAAATTAAACTAGATGGAGCGTTCCCTAAGCAGAAAATAATGTGGAGTTAGAGAGCTGAGACAGCCGTGGCAGTTGCCACAAGCGTGAAGTAGTTTGCCTCGTGAAGCTTTCTGTGGCATTAGCTCTCCCTTCTCCTTTCCCAGAGGTGAAAGAGCTAACAGCTACTTGAGAAGAATTGCTGAGAGGGTGGGGTGAAGCGGTCTGCGCTGCCTGTGATGTTCTTGTCTGTAGGAATTGATGGAGCCCAATTATGCAGATCTCCTCAGTGAATCATCTCTGCCCATTTTCTCTTACAGGAAATAATAGAAGGTAACAGCGTTCATTAAGTGTGCGGGGCTGCTGGCCCTGGAGACTGACATCTCCCTGGTGTGGCTGGTACGGTCTGTGCAGCACGAGCTCTCTGCATTAGTGTGTTTCAGTCCTCGGCAGTAGACTCTGGGCAGCCACAGGAGCAAAGGGTACAGCAGCACAGGAGTGCATGAGTACTGTTCCAGGAAAACCCATCTGCCCCGTGGAAACCAACAGCCTTCAGAAATCTGCCCACATCACACAGCCTCTTGGCCGAGGTGAAATTCCCTGAACTCAGGGGGATCCTATCTGCATAGCTTCCCCCCCAGAACAGATCTCTGTGTGCCTGCGTGCGGTCGCCCTGCGGTGGTTCCCCTCACATCATGCCAGGTGGTTTCCAGTCCTGGAGTGCCTCTCTGTCCAGGGGCTTGGACTCACGTGGCAACTTCTTCTTCCAGGAGAAAGAGCTTTCACCCTCCTCTCTGGCTCTGCTTCCGCCACATCCATTTGTCTTTGTAACCCCCTTTCTTTTGCTCCTGCAGACTTAAACAGGTAAACAGGGACTGAGATGGCACAGGAGGGGGATGTCTCTGGGACAGTGCACCTAAATAGCAGTGTAAGCTGTGGGTGGTGCTTGAGGTCTTGGTAAACCTTGCTGCTAGTGAGCCTGAGGGGAGCTTTGCTGACTCCACTCTCTGCTCAGAGGGCCTTCAGGCCTGTGAAGGTCTTTCTTTCACTCTCCTGGTGGCTAAGAAGGTGCCAATTAGCAGTGTCTGTTTCCTGAGGTTGACCCCGCACATGAGGACTCCCGCACAGAAGCCCTGCCAGGGTCTGAGTGCAGAGGCACCAGAAGAGCTGGTCTGTAGGAAGTCACTGGGTTTCAACACCTGAACTTCTTGGTCCCTCCAAGTGAAGCTCTGGGCTCACTGCTGTGTTCCTTGCTGCTTCCCGTGTTGTGACAACACACATGCCTCCCAAGGCATGTGAGAGCGGTGACACGTCTGGCTGCGTCGAGGCTGAGGCTGTGGCACGTTCTGGGGAGGGGAGCAGGATGCTGAGAGCTCAGCGGTCCACGAACCCCAAAGTCTCTGTTTAGAGCCGTGGGTTTAAAGGCTTGGCATGTTTTTTATCTCATAAATTCTGGCATAGCCTTCTTACAACATCCAGAGAGCACGTCTGGAATTCGGGTTGCTTTATGTAGTGTTTAATATACTCGAGGAAGATGTGAAGCACTACAGGACACCACAATTTTCCACGTGGAGTATTGTTCCAGGATGCTTCTGAAACACTCTGGCTCCATCCCCATCAGACTCTGCTGGGTAAAGAGATGGCTCTAAATGGAAACAGGTGATGGCCCTGTGAAGGCCGGATGGGTGGTACTTCGCGTTTGGACAGCACATCCAAAGAAGCAAGTCCTGCTTCAGGGCTGCAGGGACTGCCAGGGTCCAAGCGAAGCTGGCATTCATCCCTGCAGTCGGTGTTATCCATCCAGGCTGTGGGAGCGCATAGTGAGCAGATGTGTCAGGGCATAAGCACGATACTTACGTGAAAATACAAACCACTTGTATGCTGTTAGAGCCAAGCTCCAGCACTGGGCTGCTCCCCTTGCCTTAGCAAGACAGTATTTGGAGATTAAAAGACATCTGCAAAGCGTTTGGGTGGTGGCGGGGCAGGAAACGGTTTACAGGCGTTCCACGCCTGCACGGTATGAATAGCCAAGCTAGGTTTTATTAAAGCACATAACTCCTCCGGCGTGGCGGGGGGATTTCTTCCTCTAAATTTAGCATGCAGCAAAGCAGATTCGCTTAATAATGCGCAATATTTACTCGAAGGGTCCCATGAAATTCGCTCGGGAACCCCAATCGCGTTCTGGTGACTTCAGTCCCCGTTCTGGTGGAGAGAGGCAGGACCTCTCTCAGCCCTTCTCCTTTCTACATGAACGAGCAGGCATCCAAAGCAGGCGTCCAAGAAGTGCTGCAGGAAGGCTGAGCGCGGGGGATGGAACTTGGAGAGTAGATGCTTTTACAACTACCCAGTGGAGCTGGCAGGCAGCTTTCCATGGCTTGTTCTGAGGGAGTTCCCAGAAGATAGGAACCCATTCACTCTGTTTTGACAGTGATCGTTCTAGGTGTTCCTTAATGGGCATTATTCCTGCTAAATTATGAATGAGCTTTATAGTAAGACAAATGCCATTACCAGAGTTATTTATTCATGGGCTGTCATCCATAGCATCCCCGCGCTAGTTTTCCTCAAAGTTTAGTATCGATCGTTTGCTTTAATCAGATGCACCAGGGGACCCACCCGGAGTCAGCAAGCGCAGCGTCGAATATCAGCATCTCTTTCTGGGTCTCTGCCAGGTCTAAGCGAGCACTGAGGCCGTGCCAAGCATTAGGTAACAAGGGCAGTAAGTGGGGCCTTACTCTTCTTACATTAGGATGTCTGAGCGTGTCCCCCCAAACTCTGACTCGGCTAATGATTAATCGCCCTGCACCGGCAGGCCCATTGCTCTGCTTTTCCACTAGATTCAGAGAACCTCCAGGGCTCCGTGGGGCTAATGCCATGAAGAATGGCTGGGGCTGCAGAAGGGGCTTCTCACCCTAATGGTATTGACTGCTGGTCACTCTGTCTCAGCAGGCAAACTCCGCTATGATGACACTAAGCACTCTGTGGCCCGTGGTAGCTGCGAGGCTCAAACCAAGTCTACAGCCAGCACTGCATTCAGTCGATCTCCAGTGATCCGACGTCTGTTGCTGTTAGCATCGCTCACAGCGCGGGCAGGAGAAAAGCATGGAGTCAGCATCTCACCTGGCTCTCTGCCTGCTTGCTTCTGCATCGATCTGCCTGTGGCAGATACCGCTTCATTTTCACTCTTTATTTCTTTACACAAAAATTCCACTTCACCAGGTCGTAAACCTCAGGTGTAAGCGAGAAGAAATCTGCCCTTTTCCCTGCGTCGATGGCCCTGAAGTGCTCAGGTTAGCAGACTCTCCGCTCTAAGCTTGAGAAAGTTAAGTCTAGCTCTGAGATTTTCTAAACTCAGTGAAGGGAAATGGGTGTTCAGGTTGTCAATTTATCTAAGGAGGGCAGTTAAGGGGCAGCAGGTAGGCTTAGACACTGTTTTTCTACTAGCAGACCGAGCTAGGTGATCGCACAGCCCTGTGCGATGCAGCACGGCTCTCCATATGATCCAGTTGTCAGCACCACTGGCAGCATCCCTGCACTCTCCCCAACAGTGCCCCCGCGCAGTGGAGGGCTCAGCACGGGCCTGGCACATCCTCTGTAAGTCAGCTCTGGGGCTGGAGGGAGTTTAATCACTGGGGGTGAAAGAGTTACCCCTGAGTCAGGGGATGGGCCCAGTGCTACATCCCGGTACAGTGTGAGCTGCACCCAAAGGTGAGCCAGGTCTTCTGCCACGTGCAGGTCTCGGTGTGGAGAAGGACAGTGTGGCACACCGGTGATGGGGTAGGGGCAACGACCGGCTTCCGTCTGAGAGACGTGCAGCCTGCCCGATTGGCTCCCTTTGCAAACAGGGAAAGAAAAGCCCAGATCTATTCCTGTCTGGATTTATTGCCGGGGTAACTGTCCTTGTGTAGGTGATCTGTAACACAGGACTTCGGTAAATCCCTTCTCCTGCCGCCGTTAGAGATTCCAACCTACCTCAAAATCATGGTTTACCGCAGCTCATTACATTTTAATCGCAGCCTGAGCTCCTTATCGTCCTGCTGGAAGCGGCAGTAAGACACAGGGTGCACACGTTCCTTTCAACACGAGGGACACAGCTCCCTCTTTCCCTTCCCACTAACACACTTCTTTGAATTCCAAAGTCCCATCGCTTCGCACAGCCCCATCTGCTTCTATTTTGAGGCAAATTTTCTTCTGGCTCTGCAGTGCTGGGTAGCACTCCTGTTAAAGTCTGTCACTGTCTCTGGTTAATCAGCTGGAGAAGCTGCTGCTGCTGCTATCTCTGCAGCACTCGGTGCCCATGACAGCCTGGGGAACAAGAGGATTGGATGAGAACCTGTTTCTCCCACATGCTAGTGGAGAACAGATCGCCTTGGTGCCAGCCTCCTTTTTCCCACTTGTGTGTATTCCATCCTGTAGCAATAAATAGTCTCGATGGAGACACAGGAAAGGGAGCTGTGCCCAGCAGAATGAGTCACCTCTTAATTTTAGATGCTCTTCATGGGATATCCAAGGTAAGCCTAAGAGCACCAGTGAGGCACGGGGGCATTTAGGAGGCAGGTGGCGTGGGTCACCAGTACGGCAGTTTCAGAAACACCTTCGGTACCCGGCGTGCCACGCAGGCAGAATTGGACCAGGCTGCCCAGGGGGGCTGTGGAGTCTCCTTCTCTGCAGACGTTCCAGCCCCGCCTGGCTGTGTTCCTGTGCCACTGGGTCTGGGTGATCCTGCTGTGGCAGGGGGGTTGGACTGGATGATCTTTCCCTTCCCATCCCTAGGGATTCTGTGATTCTATGAAATCTCCCTGCACAGACCCCTGTAAAACGCTGAATGGATAAAGACCTCCGTTCCCCAGCCCCTCCAGTGAGCAGTACCCACTTCTGTGAAGGAAGGCCAAGCTTCACCATGCCTCACAGACAGCAGCTCCAAGTGTGGAGGCCATGGGTCAGGCACAGCTGCCTCTGCCTCCAGCTCTCTGCCAGGCTGCCCTGCACAGATTGCTGCTCCTTTTGAAGCCTCCTGCCCATCCGTGGCTCAACAGAGCCCACGGTCAGGAGGAAGCTCTCTCCGGCTCCAGTCTGCATAGCAACACCGCAGTGTCAAGCCCTGACTTACAAGGAAAGCAGCTGCCTGTACACTCAGAGTGGAGCTGGCTGCTGAAGGCAGCAACCTCTGCCAAAGTCTTCTCCTCCTTCGTACAAAGCCCTTTACCTCTCTTCTACCTGGGTTCTAGTTTTGTGAGCAGAGAGACCTGCTTTTCTAGAAGAGAAAACCTGAAAGAGTGACCTGAAGTCGCTCTCTCTGATGTGCATCCATGACCTGAGTGTCTCCCCCCTGAACACATCACCCACAGCATCCAGACGCGTTAGGAGTGGCGTGCGGTTCTACAGTAGGTCCGTGCTGTGTGAAATGCCCCCCACATTCTTCAGCTGTCTCTGTTAGACTTCAACACGAACGGAGCCGTTACCCCATCGGCCTCCAAATGTGAGCCCTGTGTTTGCACTGAGGGGATTTCCGGGTCTGCAGTGGTGATTTCTTTCTGGCCCTGTGGCACAGTTACTCTGATTTAGTCCGTTTTCTGCTCGGAGGGCGTTGTCAGGGCTCAGAAGTCTCTCCTTGCTTCGTGAAGATAGCATTGGATGAACCAACACGTTCTTGCCTGCCAGAAAAGGCCTTCAGAGTGCTGCTGTGCAAGAGCCAGTCTGTCTGTTCTGCAGCAGTAGCTGAACTCCTCTTCATAACCTGTGTGACGTCTCTGCCTTCCTTCCTGCACTCTGCTCTGGGCTCAGAGTGTTGTGCCGTGCCATGGGTGCTGAATGGGCTGCCGAAAACAGCCCTGTCCCCCCAGTGTCGCTCTCCTTTCAGAGCTCATGGGCAGCGGTTACTGACTCATGGTCACTGCCCCAAGCCCACATCTGCTTCCCTGGGGTTCTGCAGTGAAGTTGCAGACTGTTGCTGCTGCTACTGCGGCTGCTGTCCTGCAGAGTTCTTGCAGGGGTGTGCAGTGTAAGTGGTACTTCTCCCTGACACTGAGAGTCACCCCTAGTTCTCAGAGCTGAACGAGAGGGTGCTCGCAGTCACGTGAAGACACCCGCACCCACAGCCAGAAGTAGAGTGCTGACTGAGAAGTGTGGTCAAAGCATGGTTAGGGAACAGCTGCCAAGGTCCAACGGGATTTGTTTTGGGGGGATTTGTTTATGCATGCCTTTATTACTGGTACCGGTGGGAGCGCCACCAATAAATCCCTCGGGAGGGACGCGAGCCGACGTTGTTCAGTGCTGCTGGAGCAGACTTTATCCTCAGCCATCATTTCATTTCCACACTTTAATGTTCCCATTGTATAGAGCAGCTCTCTATAATTTTTCTTTAAAGATTTTTTATCAGTCTTGATCAAGTGTGTTAGCTGATAAATGGTTGAGAGGTGCAGACTACAAGGGAAGATGCAATGAGTCATGCTGTCTCCTAGAAACCAGACAGCAAATGGCTTTCAACAACTATTTCAGCCTTCTCAAGCACCCTCCACGCCAGTGCTCTCTCAAGGTGTCACATAGACTTCCACATTACCTGTACGTTCACCTGCTCAGGAAAAGCTGGGAAGCAGCCCCAAGGAAACAAGGTGTAGCTGGAGCCCTTCAGTACCCACCCAAAGGAATGAGGCTCGCGGTGAAGAAGGGAGGAGGGTAGTGGCAAGGTGGGCAGGGAAGGGGACTAATTCCCCTGAAGTCTAGCCCAGACTGAATGTGGGCTTCTGCCAAAAGCAGCAGTCCAGCCCTTGTCCATGCCTGTGGCCCCTTCCCTTGGGGCAGGGCTAGCTGTGCCATCAACCACGTGGGCAAGCTGATCTGTCTGAGAGAAACAAAGATTGGGTCTTCTGCGTTGTGAGGCAATGCGATCGCTACTGCCAGCGCAAGAGAGGCACCAGGAGCATAAGGCAGGAAGTGTGGGGGCAAGGCTGCCTCAGGCTACAGTGCAGTTTGAATTGCTCACTGAGAAGCGACAGCCTCAGCTAGCGTGGTTTGCCTCCAAGGACCACACGAACAGACGAGCTGAGCCTACAGAGGGCCTGAGGTAACTCCATGGAGCATCGACAGCAGCACTGCTGCAAGAGCAGTTCCAGGGACCTCCCTCCTTCCCCGCGTACTGGCTGCCCACCGTGCAGGGGTAGTGCCTGTGCTGTAGCATGCAGCAGGACTGCAGACTGGCTATGGCCATATGCAACACCTAGTGATGAGCAGGAGTCTGCTGGGTCACACTCATCACCCTGAGACCCGGACAGAGGACAGGTCCAAGGACTGGGGGCGCGCAAAGCCTCCTCAGGCCCCAGCCTGGAGCAGGCACTGAACTTCACTGAGAAGTTAATTCCCAAGGAGACTTGCACCATCTCCTCCAGTCACCTGTTCCTATAGAACGGGGCTTCCTCTTAGGCTCCAGTGGGAGTTCCACTCAACTGGGATTTTTACCTCCATTCAGCAGATAAGAAGAAAACCGTGAATAATTTGTCTTGCAGATGGGTTAAACCTTCAAAACTGTTCATGCTCCTGGACCCAAGAGCCGGAGACCCTCCTGTCTGTGTCCTGATGCTCTGCCAGGGTCTCTCTAGATCCTGTAGCAGTAGTTTCTATGGCAATGACCTACAAGGAGAAGCTGTATTTGCATATGCCTTTAGTGATCCTGCCTTTCCTTCGAGTTCTATTCAAATAGATTAGTAGTAAAGGATAAACACTGCCAGAGTCCTGTTGGGAACTATGGAGGAAGGCACCAAACCCCTCTTCCAGCTGTAGTGCTCCTGAGAGCCCAGGCACCAGCTCCAAAGCTGCTGTGGCTCTCAGGGGTCGCAGTCAGCCATAGCAGGGGAGCACCGAACACCTTGAGGTACTCTCCTCTCCCTCAAGGAAGCAAGTGCACGAAGCGTGACACCTCCAACACCTGCCTGTGCCCCACCGAGTCCCTGACGTGCTCATCAGGTATGAATGCCCTGCTCCGAATGTCCCCGCAGAGACTGTTCTTCTCCAAGGTGTCTGCAGGGTAGGGGCAAAACCTGTGCCGTGTTCTGCCCAGCTGGAGTACAGTCACTAAATGGGCAGACGACAGAGGCTGTGTTGACCTCCCTGCCTAAAACTCTGCTTGAGCAGCGCCAGCTCACCCTTTCTCATCACAGAGGAGAGCTTTCTGTGTGCTTTGCCTCAGAACTTGCTCTATCTAAAAGCCGATCTGCCTTGGCTCTGTGCGCGGCCTTTTGGGGAAGATGTGAAGGCATTCTTCAAAAGCCTCTTGACGCTGCAGATGAGGTTACTCAGACACAGCAATCTGGGATCCCATCTCAGGTTTCCAGGATGTGATTAAGCCTGATCTTGAAAGGTCTAAGGAGGATGATCTATTCATCTTCCCCGAGGATGTTTTTTTTCTCACGAAACCCATCTCTTCTTTCTGTTTGCTCCTCCTTTGAGGTCCTAATCCCTTGTTTGTGATACCAGCAGGATTCCCACAGCAACAGACCGAGATTTATGAATCCACAGAGTGGAGAAGCGGGAAGAAGGGCTGTGTTGTGAGGCAGTCCCGTCTGCAATCCGTTGTGCAGGAATTGCCCAAGAGGGAGGAAGCCCATCTCACCGCAGGTGCCCCGTGTAGGGGACTGGTTGTCAGAGTGTCTGAGCGTGGACACTCAACCGTGGGTTTAAAGCCCTCTCCTAACTCCTGGCTGCACCAAGGCAGCGATAGTGAATCACTTGGAGGTGGCCACACAGAGGGTGCTAACAACGAGGGGGCTGCATGGGCATGGACAGCAACGAGGTCAGGTGTCTCTGCAAAGTGAAGGAACCACAGAAGGCTGCTCAAGGGATGCATCCGAAGCAGCAAACATGCCTGAGGCAGCACGTCCCTTCCAAAGCCCCGTGACAGGCAGGGAGGGAGAGTCTGCATTTGCTTTCCCCCAGGAAAAGAATTGTGAGCGTGCTCCTGGCTCGGGATTTGGACAATAGCAGTGTCCATTGCACACGCTCTCGTGAGACCAGCACGGGGCTATGCAGGATTTTCTCACCCACTGGGTGGGCTGTAGGGCTTCAGTTCTTGTGAGCGGTCAGCCACGTCCCGTGGTGTTTGGCTTGGGTGAGAACTTCACCGTCTGCAGCGGTCCAGGTGGCTCTGGAGCCTGGGTCACAGATTTGGAGGGTAGCTGTGGAGATGGAAGGGGTCCGTCTGCCTGTGTACACTTTGGGAAGTGCCTCTGCTGGGTCTGGTCAGTGTGTGTGACCCTGCACTGGTCCATGCACTCTTCCCGAGTATTTCCTTGCTTGTCCTCACCTCAGAGTGACCGGAATACTGCTCTGAGTCTGCTTGCGCAGTGCCTGGCAGGCATCTGGTCCGGGGTTTGACTGGGAAGCAGCCTAATGTGACTTGCAGAAGGAATTCCTCAGCACTGGCACTCGTGCCCTTTCAGTGTGATTGTAGCCCAAGTGTTGGCCCTCAGCATTCCCTGGGTTCAGTGTTGGGTTGAATTCAAAGCAGAGGGAGCGCATTTTCCAGATTGAAATCAGGTGCTGTAAGGAATAGCTGGATAACCCCAGGAGCATCTGAGAGGCAGAAATGGCTTTATGTTGCCAGTGCTGTTTCTGCCAGGTCAGTGCATCTGCAAACGCCTCTCGCTTCAACGAGGTAGGAGTCAGGGCAGTTCTCTCACAGGCTTTTTTCAAGAGGAGAGCCCTTATGAAAACTCCGGGTTGGTGTCAGGCCGTTGCTGGGTTCCTCCATGGTCACAAACCGCACGGGAACCGGGAAAGAGCTGAACGTGGCCGTCACACAGCTCACACTAACGGCTGATACCGACGTCAAGTGTGTACGCCAGGGCTGTTGGGTTTGGTGGCTGCATGTTGGCCTCCATTTGCCTCACACTGTTGCTTGTACAGATTACACCTCTACGAAATTAAGGTTCACTCAGAATGCTTTCCAGGCCTGTCCTGAAATACTAATCCTGCGAGGGGCTGACTCTGCATTGCAGTCTCAGATCCTCTCTCCATAGCGACTGCAGGTCGGACACGATACGGACATCCATAGTTTGACCTAGCGTCAGCCTTTGATCTTCAGGCACGTCGGATAAATGTCAGGTAGCCGAGCGTTCAGAGGGTTTGTGCCTGCTCCCAGATTTCAAATAGCTCTGATTGTGATATTTGATTTACTGCTCCTTGTTGGACCCGTGCAGACATTCCGATTATGAATAAGCACTAAACAGCTGTGGCACTAAAAGAGATGGGCAGACACAGCAGGCAGCACATGGTGCTGACTGCAGTTCCCCAAGACTGTTATTGATGTGTGCTCAGCTTGAAGAAGGTCATTCAAGATAATGCTACCTAAAACCAGTGCAGGACGAAGCAGCCCCCACACTGGTATTTGTGGAGTTCCCCGTTCATGTGAAACTTGGTGACCTTTCACCAACTGCATCCTGCGTCACAGGAGCAACACACAGGCTCGAACACAGGGCGTTTGTCCTCAGTGCGAGGAAAGGCTCCTTTGCAGTGAGGGCTACTAAATATGGGAACAGGTAGCCCAGGGAGGTTGTGGAGTCTCCTTCTCTGGAGATGTTTCAGACCCTTCTGGATGAGGTTTGTGTTGCTGATTTAGGCTTTTAGGTGGCTGTGCTTTTCAGTCATCTGCTGGAGCAGGAGGGTTGGACCCAACAGCCTTTGCAGGCCCTTTCCAACCCTAATGCTCTCCATGTGAATCTGGGAGTTGTGTTCCTGGCCTGCACCCCTTAGAACGGCTTTTCAGAAGAGGCACAAGCACAGCTGGACAGGCTGCTCCAGGTGAGGCCAGTGTTTGGAGACTGTCATTTCGATTCTGCAAATGCTGGTAGACGTGACTCCATCAGTCACAGGCAGTTCCCATTTCAGGGCTGCTTTAGCAGCTGTATCAGATAGGACTTCAGCCATCAGCTCCAAACAAGACAGGCAGACACTGCAGACCCCGAGTAAAAGGATTACAGCGCTCTGTGCCACAGCTTACCAGCCTACGCTGGGCAGCACCCAGCAAAATTAGTCTGTAAAGATGTGAGGGGTGGGTGTCAGGAGGATGGAGCCAGGCTCTGCTCCAGGGCATGGGGTGACAGGACAAGGGGCACTGGGTGCCAGCTGGAACAGAGGAGGTTCCCTCTCAATCTCAGCAGGACCTTCTTCCCAGGGAGGGTCCCGGAGCACTGGCAGAGGCTGCCCAGGGGGGCTGTGGAGTCTCCTTCTCTGCAGACGTTCCAGCCCCGCCTGGCTGTGTTCCTGTGCCACTGGGTCTGGGGGATCCTGCTGTGGCAGGGGGGTTGGACTGGGTGATCTTTTGAGGTCCCTCCCCATCCCTAGTGATTCTATGATTCTATGAAAATTGTACGTATGGGTACAAGGGATCCATAGTCAGCACCCCAGGGAACAGCAGGTTCATGTTTTGTGTCAGCTCCATTCAGCCTAGGGAAGTTGCAGAGCTAAACCTGGGAAAAGCACATGGGCTGCCGTATGTCCGGGTAAGGTACTGCCGGGACAGGTCTGGGACTCCCGGGTCTGACTAGACTGTGACATTGAGAGAAGTTAACCTTCTGAGGCTTCGCGTTCCCCTAGCATCCCTGTTGTGCACCGGACCCTCCACCCTGCCCACATAACCCGTTAGTTTGCATTCATGCAGCACAGACGGGAACCTTAGCTGTCCATAGAAGAGCAGGCAGACGGGGGAGAATGGAAGCCTGAAAGGACAAGGAATCATGGAAAACCTTCTATTTCCGACAGCTCCACATCTCAAATACCTGACAGACACGGAGCTGGGAGGCAGCTACTCCCAAGCACCTCATGGTCGTTGTCAGCAGGTACTTCATGTCAGCAATGTGGTTCTGACTGACATTTGTGGGAGTAGCGCTCACAGTAAGGGCTGTACTACTGAGCAACAGCTTTGCTCTGGCAAAGCACAGCAACACTGCAGGTACTCTCGAGCTATCGCTTTTGGGGTGATGCTGTGTCTGGGTAACCAGCCATGCTGACATGCAGCCGCTTTGTTAGGGTGTCATGATACACAAACAGGCCTTCTGCCGCCTGGACCTGAGCTGGGATGTCGAGGTCAGGGTGCTTTTGCTTACAGCGGCTTTAAAGAGGTGTAGTAGTGCTCTGGCAGGTACTGAGGCATCCTCAGCAGGTGATGCTGCTGAGAATGAGAGGCTGGTCTGCACCGCTTTCCCCATGTCTTAGCATCTTTCAGCTTAAGGAGGACCTTTGCTCTCTGGGTGATTTCACTTACTTTTGAATCAACCCGAATGCTTTGCATTCAGAAGTCGATCCCCAGTGCTACTGGCTTCCTGCCCTGCCAGGATAAAATGGGGATAGAAGGCTCAGAAAGGATAATTTCCAAGGAGAAAGAACTCCCCCCTCCAAGCAGGATCAGGCGTCTTGCAGCGATATGGACAGACACTGGGACTAACAGAATGGGAAAGGGAAGAAATCAGATGCACATTCCCTAGCCACCGAGCCCGGGGGATAGTCTCTCACACGGTGGCTTTTTTCAGCTTGGAGTGGGTGCCAGAGTGGGTCGCTGCCTTTTAAATGGAGTAGTTGCATCACTCTGGAAAAAACCCAGGGAGCTGGGATCCTTGCAGCCCCCAGCCAACCGTGTGAGAGCGGCACAAAAACTGCTGTCATCCTTCCCTCGGTTCTGAGCTGCCTCTCAGAAACTTTCCTCCCACACTGGTGACAGGGTGAGAGCCCAGGACTTGTGTGCTCTGTATTGGACTCTGGCCAGCGGTATTCAAACAGCACATACTCTTGCCAGATCTGCTGAGAACCTGCGATGACATTCTTGGGAGGACAAGATGTCTCTGTGAGTTCAGGGAACGGGTGGATTATCTGTCGCTGCCAGTGTCTGTGTGATCTAAATAATTGCTCGGCTTCGGTCTGCAGCCTGGGCTGAGGTACTCGCTCGTTGGTGTGACCTCTGTGCCAGGGAGTACCTCTCCAGAGCTCAGGATGTGCCCTGCTCTGTCTACCATGTTTCACAGTAGTTTTCTCCATTAAAAGGAAGATCTTAAAACCAGCAAACACCCAGATGCTTTGTAGCTGTAAAATGAAGGGAACTTCCATGAGCTCCTGGGTCTTACACAGAGACTCTTGAAGTAGAGTTAGCCTGAGGGGTCGGATAGCTGGGCAGCTGCCTGACATGCTTCAGACCAGAGTGCAAGACAGAGATGTTAGGTTAATGCTTCTCCCCATCAATTAGCCTTTTGGAAAGGCATGAAATCCTGACTTGCCCTGGGCACTGTTCCACCAAAGGCTACCTGTGCTTGGGAGCCCCAGAAGGCTGCGGATCGGGTCTCTGGCAGGCTCAGCCACACAGCAGCAAACTCGCTTTCCTCCACAGGCCCTCAGAGGTCTGTCCAAAGAAGTCCTCATCCTCCACCTGCGGCCTTGAAAGAGAGCTGACAGATGGGCTGCTGTAAGGGGCTACTGTGCAAGCAGCACGCGTTTAGCCTGAATGCTGAGGCTGTGTTTACAGCGGCTTTGCAGGCCCTTCCATCATAGAGGAGGATGGCTCCAGAGGGATCCCTAGGGGTCCCTTCCAATCCCTAATGATCCTGTGATTCTGTGATTCCTCTCCTTTCTCATCCCTGTGCAGAGTGTTTGGGGATAGAGTGGCCTGGGACCTCAGGATGAGCAGAGTGGGCAGGACTGTCCAATTTGTATTTGTGGGATGGAAGAGAAAGTGAGAGAGGTGGAGGGGAGCTGTGAAATTGCTTCAGAAGATTCATGGGAACCTGGAGGTTGGAAGGGGATCTGAGAAGCAGCTGAGAAAATTACAGAGAGGGGTCGGTAAGAGGAAAGAAAATACCTCATTCCCACAGAGCGCTGAGGAGCTGCCGGGTAGAGGATGGTGTCAGAGAAAACTGAGGGATGAGCAGACGTAGTGGAAGAAGTGCTGGAGGGACCAGTTTGAAGGACACTGATGACAGAGCAGGAGAGGGGATGAACACTGGTCCCCGGGTGACCCAGCGGGCAGGTGGGAACGGCTGGCCATGCTCAGCGTGTCAGCTGTCAGGACTGGTGGTGGGCAGTAGAGCAGTGACAGGGATGAGCACCGCGTGGTTTCGCTGGCAGGGGACAGCCGTTCCCAAGGCACTGACATTGGGATGTATATATAGAAGCAGGTCTGGCTTGCCGGCACAAGGGCAGTGAGTGAGAAGAGGGTCGGTGCACAAGCCCGTGTTGGTCCTCCCCACTAATGATGGCCAAGGCTCGTGCTTTCTGGTCTGCTTAGAGCAAAATCCTGCCCTGGGGTCTGTAGATCTTGTCATTAACCAGGCTCAGTGTGGGGCCCCCAGAGATAAAAGTGTTCCTCATCTTCCCTCTGAGTCCTGCGGTGGGGCCACGCGTCTGTTCCCAGCCCAGGGTGATGTGCTCGCTCTGGCTGACAGGGCAGAACGACCGCAGCCAACCAGAGGCACAGTTCACAGGACTATTCTGGGAGCATGAGCGCGCTTGCTGGAATCCATACCAATTCCAGTGGGTTCAGCCAGCAGGGCAGGTTAGTGCCACTCACCTCAGGGGCTCCAACTTGTCCAAGTCTTCACTGCTGGCATTTTGCACAGCAAATGGTTGGCTCTGTGTGAGCTGTTTAGGAGGAGTGCTCGTGACCCTCCTGTGCTGGTGACAGTCTTGACAGCAAGAGCAGCCCTGTTTCCTGGGAAGATTCTTCTAGCAAATCCACATTTCTCTCCCCAAAAATAAAAGTCACCTGAGCTGTTGGAGCAGGGAACTACCTGTCTGGACAGACTAGATGAGAGATAAGCTGTCTCCTGAAATCATCATCGTATTCCCTTGGAGTAAGGGTATTCAGGCCCTGCAGAGGCAGACAGGCGTAAGGCTGATGTCTCAAGCCTGAGGTTGTCTTCCTGGGCATTGGATTTCCCTTCGGCTGCATCTCTCAAATGAACAGAGAGCATCCTCATTAAAGAGGACTGTACTTCTAGTGAGCAGTGCGTGCCTCCGAAGCACAGAGAGGTGCAGTCAGCTTTGCTGTTGATTTGTTCTCCTGATCCCAGTCAGTTGTTAATGATCACGCTGTCATTTTTAAGGAGCTGGCTCCAAACCCTCATTCATTCCACTTAGAGGGAACCACGGCCAATCTATTACAGCCCTGTCATTATCTCACAAAGTCATGTTCTTGACATCTGCTAAGTAAAGGTCTGTTTTACACTTGAGAAGCCAGTCTGCACAGCTGACTAAACTTCTTTACAGCTCTGCAGTTTGGCCCTGTCAGATATTTGGGAAAAATGAGTTAGTTTAGTAAAAATATTTGCTTGGCTTGGAAAACGAGCTGGCTTTTTCCGTGGATGGTAAAACAGGGGTTTGTTCCCTAAGAACTGATGGGGGGGTGGTGGTGGAAGGCAGGAGCTGAAGCATCTCCTATGGCCAGGAAAGGAATTAATTTGCCAGCCAGTGGCCAGCAGTCAGAGCAGATACAGAGCAGGTAACCAGACCCACGGATCACCTCCACAGGTCTTCCTGTGCTTGTGTCTTAAACATGAAGTACATTTATGCTTGCATGAGCAGGGTTCATACTGCTTTAACTGAGCCATTAAACCCGGGTGGATTGCTTAGCCTTCCTTGAGCAACACCAGTAAGGGAGCGAGGGGGTATTCATGTGCTGTCTGGGGTGACTGACTCTCTCACAGCATCTCTCTCTTCATTACAGTGGGGCTAGACAACTCAGAGCTAAACGTGTTGTATGTTAGTCAACTCAAGCTTGAGGAGACAGCTCCTCCCTGGTTGTCACTCTAGTTCTCACTCTAGGCAGCCTTGCAAAGTGGTCCAAGGCCTGTCCCTGCCTAGGTCTTGCCTCAGCTCAGACTCTCCTGCAAGGGTCAGTGCCTTCCGCCGCCCAGCAGCCACCTGTCTCTATGAAAGCCAGGAACAGGAATGCAGCAAGCGACATCATTTTCATCAAACAGACAGAACAGCAACCCAGGACAGAAGTTCAGCTTCTTCCTTCGTGGGTTTGAGCTTTCATCTCTTCTACCCTGGAATGTGTTTTTATCACTAGCTGAGTAGGAAGACACGGACACCCTCATCCGTGTACCCTGAGGCTCTTATGCTTTATATGGCCGACTTAAACATTCACTGAGAAAGCAAGAAAGCACCAAGTAACAGGAGTCTGGCTGGGGAACTCTTGAATTTTTGATCATGCTTTTCTGCTAGGCACTCCTGTGAGCAATTTAAACCCTGCCACTGAGAGTCATCGCCATCTCTCTCTTTCCACGCCGTCCTTTAAATGTGTCACATGCAGTGGCAGAACAAGAGCAACCCTTCACCAGGCCCATAAACCCCTCCTTAATGACTGCGGTGCCTTAGGGAGTCAGAAGAATGGAGCTGAAGTTCCTCAGGCAGAGGAGGGGGCTCAGAACTGTGTGTTCTAGGTCAGAGCCCCAGCCTCTGGAAGTTCTGAAAAGAGGAGTGAGGGACAAAAGCAATTAATTCTTAGCCTTCTCGTGGTAGAAAATACTCGTGGTAGAAGCATTCTGTACCTAGCTTGCAGGGACAAATCAGCACAGCAATGGTGTGGCCAGGCCCTTCGTACTGGGTTACCCCTCTCAATGCTTGGGGTGTTTAGTAAGCCAGTTTTTCTTAGATGGGAAGACTGATTTTTCTGGAAGCCTTAGGCTTCGATGCCCTGTCTGCTGAGTTTAATTTGTAGTGAAGGGTTTCAGCTCTTACCCAGTCGTTCTGCGCGCGTGAGGCAGCCTCTTCACAGTGATGATTGCATTAGACTACCTGACAAAAGCCTGACACAGATTTAATACAAGCTGGAATCAGCTTAATACAGACTTTCCGCAGGGATGCAGGGCAGTCTTTCCGCAGCCGGTGGAATAATTCCTTATGAAATACCGTCATGGGGATGCCCATCGCTGTGCTTAGGAAAGTAGTGCTTGTCAGACCAGGCAGATGACTTTGTCTGGGGGGTCACAAGCTGGGTCAGTCCAGGTAGGCAGCAGTGATACCAGAGACCAGACTGATGTCAAGCATTCAGCTCAGCACCCAGCCAACACGTCTTCAAGGAGCGGTAATGACTCAAAATCAACACGTTGAGTCGATTAGAAGCGGTTAGCTAGTAGATCTCAGAACGTCAGCAGTGAAGCAACTGAACAAACACGGCTTGGGTGGTGGCTGGAAGAGTGAGAAGGAGTTGCCTTCCTTTTTAATACCTTTAATGTCTTATTGCATGAAATGTAAAATGGTTCTGGGGATCAGCACCCCAGCAGATGCCAACCTGGGGAGAAGATGAGAAATCAGGGGGAGAGGCGGATGAATGGTTAAAGGACAAGGGAACAAGGGTTGTGAACCAGCAAGCCCAGCCTGTTTAGCTTATCCAAGGCAAGGTTAAGAGGTGGCACAATCCCAGTTTGTACGCATCCCCGTGGAGAAGATGCGGTGATAAATAGGGCTTCTTCAGTTCAGCAAAGACAGAAGATGTAGTAGCTGGACAGTGAAGCTGGAAAAGATGCAGCTTTGAAAGCATTAGTTTTATAAAGAACGTGATTAACCTCTGGAACAGCTTAACAGGGCAATTTATGGTGAAACCTCTGTCTCTGGGAATGGGTAACTCAGAGCTGGATGCCTTTCAGAAAGCCTGAATTAGATTAGCGCGGTGGTTCCTCGCAGGTTTATAATCTGAGGAGCACTTGGGCGACCTAACTACTCGGCTTGCTTATGTTGAAATGGGTATCTGCATCTGTATCTGTGCTGTTCCTTCTGGCCCAGGCGTGGTAGCATGGACCAAAAGCCCTCTCACGTGAGAATGTGTTTATATACTGGTGCACTTTGTGGGTTGCCATAAAACTTGAACTACTCCTTTAAGTAGTTCAGAATGAAATACAGGCTCTGGCAGCAGTAGGAGGTGCACAGCTGTAGCATGTGTGCCTGTCATGTCAGACCCCTAGCAAACATTCGGATCCTGGCATGCTTTTTCTAACATAAATAGTTTAGAGTACACGCTCCTGCTCTGAGAGAGGAGAAAATCGCTGTCTGCTGTTCAACCCTGCCCAACAGGGAGCCCGTGCCCTCTTAGTGGAGCCATCTCGGTGGCACAGGCCTGCTGGCTGAGCCTGTCTTTGAGCAACACAGAGGCGGCTCAATGTTTGGTCAAGGTTGGGACTACAGGGTGATGCCAGACTGTGCCCTGTGCCGAGAAGGCAATCTTAGTCTCTGTGAAGAATGGGATTTCAGGGTGTATTTGGACTGTAGGATGCTGGAGCTACTTGAATTTTTTAATGGCTAAGGGAACTGGATTGGGTGCTCTCCACTGTGGGGGCACGGCTCTCAGCATCTCTGACACAGGAAGGGAAAGAGGGTCTCATCCAGCCAACCAGCAGTGCTTGCTCCCACCTTCCCCTCACACCTGGACGTTCCATCCTGTGCTTTCTTGGCTGTCATTCTTAACACTGGTGTGTGGGGAGAATGAAAACCACGCTGGTCGCGTTGCCTCTGAGCTGATGACCGGCCTCCTGGCTGCATTCGAGTGTACTGACTGCACTTCCCCTCTGCCTTCTTCCTGTCTTCCTGGAGTTTCAAACCTTTGCAGCCTTTCTTCGCATTTGATTCCTGATTATACGCAGCTGCCACAGCACAGAGAAGGAATGTGGGAGTAGAAAGAGAAGGTGGCTGTGTCAAAGGAAAGGACTAGCCCTTATATTGACTGTAGGGGCAGCGAGCTTTCTCTCGGACATGAAGCAATCTGCATTCTTAGGGCATAAATCACAGGCAAAATGTCTGGGACTTGAAGGAGAAACTTCCCTCACCAAAGCCTTGTGGTGTAATTGCCTGTTACGGAGTTTGACATCTTCCTCTGGTGGTGGTGCCGTTAATCTAGAGCAGCAGCTCCCTTTGTGGAGCATGTGTGCTCCACCTTGCATTTTCACCTGTGGATGCCAGTGGATTGCCGGTCTAAGCCAGACACAGGGACTGCTGCATCCCTGGGGCCGGAGCCTTCTGAGCAGGGATGTTCCCTCTTGCCGTGTTTTGCGGTGTTTGCTGGGCTGGCTGGCTGACAAATACAGAGTCAAGAGATAGTCTTTATGCCCAAATCTTATCTGAATGGCAAGATTTAACCTGCAGGTTAGTTGGGAAGAGCTTAAGCAAGGAGCCCGCTCAGCAAGTTTTTCCACACTCTGCACGCTCTGTGTGTAAGAGCCTGCACGGGAGCCAGAAGACAATTAGGTGCTGGAGTGTCTCTGTAGCTGTGTTTTACTGGGGAGCTCTTCATGAACAACAGCCCTATAAAGAACTTCAGTCTTCAGGGGGGTTGTGATGAGTTTTGGGATTCAACAAGGTGGAAAAGCACTGTGAACAGCTAATGGGATGCGGAAGCACACCCCCTCCACCTGGCCAGCAAGGTGCCATCGGAAGCACTGCCTTCCAGGGACAATGCGTTGTGGAAATGACTATGAAAGTGAGGCTGACCTAACAGTTCTCCAGTCAGACCAGCGGATATGGGCATGTGCTGTGTGCCAGGTTGCACACAATCTCGTGTGATACACGAGGAATGCAAAAATGTGTGGCTGTCCTGGGATCCCTGTGTGATCACACCAGGTCTGTGTGAGCTGGTTCGCCTGCTGTGTTCAGGTGTCGCTGGTACGCTGACCAAGAACGCACGTGTGAGCACTCTTGTCTCCCAACACAGAGCCAGGCTCTCCCAGCTCCCATTTCCTGTAATCCTTCTGCTTCCTGCACAAACCCCTTTACAGCAAAAGTTGTTCTGTGTCCCAAGTTGGAGAGGCTTTTATTTCCAGGGCACTGTGCAAAGCGACTAGATGATTTTGGCCCTGTGATTTAAACCTCCAATATCAAAATGAGCGTGAAAGAAACTGCATGGGGAAGGGAAACAGTCCTGCCACTGCCCAGGCCTCTGATCAGCACTTTTGTTGTTCAGGACTTCCTGAGTGGTCAGACAGCTCAGCCACCCATGCAGTCGCGCCGGAGGTTGCGCAGATTTCCCCCAGGGTGCCACCACGCTGTGACCTCTTCGCGTTCTGCCAAGCTCTGTGACTCTGAGGCGTCGTGGTGCTTCCATTTGAAAGCGTTTCTGCAGTGACCACTCAGGCTTCCCTCTGTGACCCTTGTAAGCTCAAGGTGGGTAAAAGCATCTTGCCAGACTCTGCAACCTAAGGGCATTCCTCGACTCCCAGTGTTCACCTTTGATCAGCTGTAACAGGCCGTTTACTAGCCAAGCTGGGCTCTACTTATGTAACCTGAGGCACTGGAGTAGCCCACTCCTTTCAGGTTCTGATGTAAATGAGTGGTGCACTGGCAGAGCCTCCCCTCTGTGGCACGCCAGCACAAGCTCCGTAAGCCTTTTTTAATTGATCTGGGGGAGAAATCCTTCAAGGCCTGGGAAACAGCAACGTGTTCCTGGCAAAAACCAGAGGGGAAAAGAGGGGGAAAAGGGGGATCTGCGTGGTTACAGACCACGTGTGAGTCAAAAAAGGAAAACACCCGCTGAAGTGGATGAGCAGATCACTGGTGTCAGATTCGTCTCCATTTCCAGCATCGAAGATTAAAGCCTCCCAGGATGGAAATAGTGCACAAACAGATGCAAACGTGAATTTCAAGCTGATTTCAACGTGACAAGCTCAAATGAACAGTTCGTCGGTAGTGTCCTGCTGTACTCCATGCTGTTGCCTTCTATTTTCATGAGTTTGTTACTTAACAAACACAGCTATTCACGTCAAAGAGAACATGGGGAAGCACACAGCAGATTGAAGCTATGGGTAGCAGAAAAGCACCGCCTCACCCTTCGAGAAGCAGGAAAATGAGTGCAGCTTTTGCAGACTGCTGCTGTACGTGGAAGTGATCCTGCAGCAGTCCAGTGGGCCGTGGATGTGGGTAGAGCACCTACATCCAGGTAGCACCTACATCCTACATTCCACACAGCAAGTTAGAAATGTTTGGTCCATCAGCTCGTTCTGTTCCTTCCCTGCTTTGCCTGGCTGCCTGACTGCTGGTTGCATTGTAGCTTGGCACAAGGAGCTGGTGAGGAAACAAGAAGCAGTATAGGCAGAAAAGCATTGATAGGTGAGAGAGGAGGGAGGGGGAGTAACCCGAGCGCCTTACCTGACTTGCATGTCCCAAACGCTGTGGTTAGGTGGGAAACAGGTGCCAGAGCCTGCCGACACCTGTGGTTTTCCTGCACTCCAGAGGATGAAGCAGACAGGGAGCCATGGAGTCACACATTTGCTTCTCAGCTCTTGTGCAGGATGCACAGGCATTTTATCCAGACTTTCCTGCCAGCCTCTGCTCCTAGTTTTCATGGACCAGGTGGTGCAAGCACGTAAAGAGGTGGCAGCATGCGTGGCATTAAGGCAGGAGCAGCAAATTCATCAGGGCGTACTCTGAAACAGGGTGAACATTCCGTGCTATTCTGGGTTCAACTTAAGAGCTCAACATGGTGTCTGACAGCTTTTAAGTTGTGTTGTGGGTTTTAATAATTAAAAAGAGACATCTAGAACAAGACACCTAAATGGCTTGAAGCGTCTGGTAACAGCCAGGTGAGAGCAGGTATTTGAGAGCAGTAGCTCAATAGCAGTGGTGAAAGGCTTCCTGTGTAATTTCAAGCAGAGACATCTAGTGCAATTGTATGCAACTCGGGGTGTGAAGGATACCGGTGCAGGGATGGGATAGACCTGGAAGCAGCCCATAGCTTCCTGGCTGCACCCTATGAATCCCCCATCATGTGTCTGCTGAGGGCTCATCATGAAGTCATCTACTCTTTCAGCCATCTCTCCTGACCCAGGTGACAGTCTAGATGAATTTTCCCTCTTCCCATTGCAGGAACCCAGATGACAAAGTAGAGTAGTCCCTGACATGGCTAGGAGTGGGGAATGTCAGTCAGAAAATTATGGGAACAGAGCTGTCAAACTGAGCCAGCAGTTTGTGTCTGTGCAGCCATCAGTCACAGCGGGGACCACGGCTACAGCAGCAGTCTGCCTGCCTGAGCAGACACCAGGCAGCCATGGACTTCAGTGGTCTTTTGGTGGGTCGCACAGGTCACCTCCAAACCTTGACAGGAGAGAATCCACGCTCGACATCACCTTTCTCGTGCTGCCCAAAAGTTGTTAAGCCAACTCGTTAAAGTCAGGTGTCAGACTGATTGATTATTTAGGCCCTTAAACAGGCATGGATTTTCAGGTTTAATAAACGCAGCCAAGCCTCCCTTTATGGCCAATCAATGTGGGCTGGATTCCTTGGACAAAAGAGGACTGAGCAAAGGCAGGAAGGAACTCGAGATTGTAGGTCCTTTGAGTGCATCTGGGGATCAGTCAGTCAGAGCTGCAGGAAGCAGGAACCATGCTGCAAGTGTCTCCTCATGGAATCAGTCAACCAGTAGTACTCAGGACGCCCCCTCACTGGTATTTGCAAAGGCAAGTCAGTGAGTTACGTGGGAGATGCAGCACTGTCCTTTCCACCTTTTTTGTCTTCTTTTTCTCCCTTTATTGCCATTGCCATTCATTTTTATGCAGAATAAGGACGGTGTCATGCCCAAACCCAAAAGATTCCAGGGAAGTAAGACGTGCTAAGACCAGATGACAAACATAACAGAGGTAGGCTTTGAGATATCAAATGATGGCTAAGACCAGTGCACATCTGGAAAGATTTATGAAAGGGAGAAGACTTTGCCAGCTCCTCTCTTGAGATCTCCAGGAGGTGAGAGAAAGGGTTTCTGTATGTGAAATCTTGCCTATAGTGATGTTGTGTATGTGATACGAGCCAAAACAGAGTCTGCTAGTTTAATGCCTCATCCGATGTTGGGTCCTCATTGTCCTTTGGTCAGGTCCAGTTTTGTGTGGGAATGAGAAATTTACTCTGACAGGAAAGAAAGGCATAGAGTCACCCAAGATTTAGAGTATTCTTTAAAATCATTTGGGGTATTCTTTGCTGTGCTTTCCTGACGGGTGACACATCCCAGTTTCTTTCCTGGAGCTCACTAGCTCTTGCTTCCTTCCTTCCTTCTGAGTTCCACGATAAAGCAGTGTTTCTCCATCTTCTTCAGCCATGCCCAACACTACTTCTCTCACTGCAATGGCTTGCACTCTCTCCCGCTGCTGCGGTATCTGTCCGTAGCTGGCCGTGCCAGCCTTGTATTCCTGCCGTTATAATCAGTCAGCATCCCAGGCCACGGGTAGCAGCTCTTGATTAAGCCTTGCTGTGCAACCCAGTGCCTTGGGCAGTGGCTTCTGTTGTTTCTAGGAGTCTCACTAGGTGCAGTTTAATTACTGCCTTCCTTAAAGCTAAGCGATGGGTGTTAGCATGGCCGTTGCTTAAGCCAGTTCAATAATTGTCTGGAGACCCAGCAGTCACTTGAGAGCAGTCGCTCATTTTTGCCAGGATAACAATATTATTATTTCCTGGCCTTGCCATATGGGCTACCTCGGAGTGGGACACAGAGCCAATTAACGGAGACAAAGGTTTAACTTAAAGCAATAAGGAGAGTGCATTTAGTGCACTTTGGAGCCACAGCCGTCATTACCGAATTATAAATATTAATAACGGTTAAACACGCTGTCGGGGGTGCAGCCACGGGGCATCTGCTGCCCCTGCTAGGCTCTGAAGCAGCGCAAGGGCACTGGCATTTGTGCTCTGCTGTGACCCCAAGACTACTGGAGTAAAGTCCAAATACTCCTTGGAGTATTTGGACCTTAATCTAGCGCAGCAAGCATCATTTCCGGGAGAGTCGGGTTCCGCAGCCTGTGGATCAGGACTGTTGTTGTCAGAGGATGTGGGAGCAGAGGATGTGGCCCACTGACTCTTGCAGGGAATGTTTGGGGCTCCAGGTACAAGGACTAGGCCATCAGACTGTGGGTACACAACTCATTCAGAAGTGTTCCAAGGGAATATAGCGGTTACCCCTCCTCCTCCGTTTGTTGTTGTATCAGGCAGAAGTCATCTCTACATTTTTATCTAATCAGGTTTGGGGGTGTCCCAGTCTTCTCTCAAGATCTATTTTTCTTGATATTGAAGGCGCCCTGAGAAGAACTGTCAAATGGAGATGATTTTGAGAGGAATTATGTATAGTCTTTTCCTCGGGAGTAAAGACTACACACGTTTGCTTAACCTGCTAGCGCACCGCTGAGTGCGGACCTGCGCACAACCCTTAGCAAGACGGGCAGCGAGAAAGGAACTTCAGTCTCCTGGAGTTTCCTTTGGAAGTTTAGCTTGGTGCTTTGATCACAGGGACAGGTACCTCGAGGACAGAAAGAACATGAATTTTTCTGCCAGATCTTCTCACCAGGATAACTTTGTTCCAAATAGAAGGTCTAGTGGGGAAGAAGCGATTGACTCCCAAGGTCATTTAGGCACCAAACTGCGCTTCCGTCTGCCAGGAGAAACCCTCCTCGTGGGGAACGGCCAGGGACACCGTCATTCTTGATGCAGGTGTAATCAGAATTCAGTAAAGGGGGCAAACAGGAAGAGAAACGAGAAGGGTGTGAGAAGCACAGCATGGGCTCCTTCGCCTCACGGGAGGCAAGAGGACAGAGCAGACTGCTGTCCATAGCGAGGCAGGATGTGACAGATACTGTGTAGGGTTGGCTTCAAGTGACGGAAGAGCAGTCTGCTCTGTTGATCACGTAAAAAGTGAAGGGAAAGCAAAGCCAGAGAGTAATTGGGAAAGGCTGCCCTGTAGGAAATGCTTACATTCATGGGATGAAGTCCTTGTAAGGAGTGAGCAAAGGGCAGGGAATGTTAGCTAGAGATTTTGTGTAATATGCAACAGAAACAGCTGCTCTGACAACTGCCAAATAGCAGGATAAGCAGTGTTTATTAGGGGAAATCAGAGATTTTGTGCTAAAGGAGTCAGTGAAAGCCCTGTTTATTTGAATACAAACTCAGGCCTGTTTTGCATTCAGGTTTGGATCTCACTGCAACACGGTTCTGCTTCGAGCACACATCTTCAGTGAATCTCCAAGGCCTGCTGAGGGTGAAGATATTTACTCGTCTCTGGTATTTCAGTTCCTGATTCACGTCAAGGTCCTGCCTGGCTGGTTCCAGTCTGTGTTAAACAAAAGCAGAAGGCTAGACCTCACCAGGCAATAGTCACTCACAGTGTAATAGAATCAATGGCAGTACCTGGAGCTGAGTGTAGGGATTACAAGTCACACCACCCCTATCAGAAGCCATAAGTGAAGTTAAGCCATCTTACAGAAAGGCGATGAGGAGTGGGTACCACCCAGAGACGTGTACTTACCATACTCCGCCGATGTCTGTCGGTGCCGCAGGAGTATTAGCACAGACCTCGGGTGTTTTGTCAGCACTTTAGCTTCCTTCTTGCAGCGATTTGTGCTCAGTACAGGGTGGGTGAATCTTTCTTCTCCACTGGATTTCTAATTTAAAAAGAAAAACACAAGGGAAATGAGTGAGGCATTCTGTCTCAAGTTTCCCAGCGCATCCCTGGCGTCCAGGCAGAATGACCTGCTGTTTCTGATTTGCAGCTCAAGCCGGAAGGCTTTTGTACCGCATCTTGCAGATGTCAGTGTCCAGAAGCAAAAGCCAGCGATGGTTTCGCCTGGAACACAGCACCATACCCTGTATCCACGGGGTTAGGTCAGCAGGATGGGGCGGTAAACTGCTCCTGTGAGGGCACAGCCAGGATGATCATAGTGCCCTTGCCCTCTTCACCAAGTCACCACCAAGTGGAAAGCCGTTCTAAAAGAAGATGCTCCACTTCGGCTGTGTGGAGAGAAAGCATTATTCTGTGATGCTTCTAAAGGATTTTGTGCCGCTGAATTTGGTCTGAAAGTAGCTCGGGGATAATCCGATACAGTTATCCCTACTCGATTTACAAACATGTCCATGCTGTTTGTTCAGCCTGTTTACATGTGTTTGCCCTGATCACACGAGCCTGCGCGAAACAGCTGTCAGCAGCCACCAGATTCTGCTTGTTCATTGCTTTTTGCTGGAAGCCATAACCAAGCGGCCAGGCCCTGCGAATACAGGCGGTGCCGTTATCCAAATGAGGAATTCATTTCAGGCACCCGGGCACAACGCAAGGCAAACCAAGGGACATCAGCTACAGCAGGGCGGAGAAAACAGGACCAGGGACGGATTCGTGTTGAGACACACCATGCAAGGGGCTTCTTGTCACCAAGCTGTAATGTGCCCTCCTGGTACTGAGGCTTCTAGTACCTGTGCAGGGGTATCAGGCTCAAAGTTTGAGTCGAGTTTGCAAAACTTGGAGGAGAATCTCGAGTGAAAATAGCCATCTCTCTTTTGAGGTCCCTTCTGATCCCTAATGATTCTAGGACTCTGTGAACAGTCCTGTTCACAGTCTGCTGTCATGCTGACCCTCTGCCTTCCAAGGAAAAATTATCAGCATCTCAAACCAACCCGAATCTGGTTATATCCGGGGATAATTTCCATTCGGAACAGCAGATTTCTGTGGGGGAGACGAGCAAAAGTTGAATACATTCCTGGCAGCTTCTAAGTGCAAGCATTTGCCAAAGCAAAGCTTAAGCAGGGAAGTAGCTACCACCAGTCTAGCAGCAAAGCGAGATTAGACTGCAGTCATGAGACCTTCAAACGAGTGCCCTGCTTCACAAGCAGAGTTTGACTTTCAATTGACACCAGCTAAGCAGATGCTACAGGTCGCTGCGCTTGCTTGTCTGTGGTACCCGTGATGCTTAACAATTAGTTTTGGGACTCAAACTTGCAGGAGGAGATCATTACGTACAATAAAACCTGGGAATCCTTGTTTGACAGCGACGGTGTGAGCGGAATACTTCTCTAGGTACTGAGGCACGAGTGTTTTCTTGAAAATCAGCACGTCTCTCACTCGTTAGGGGCCAGGCGGGCTCTTCCCTGTGTGGAAATGGTTTGAGCGCTGTCTCTTTCCGGTTCTATAGTTCCTCGTACGGAATGAGTGACACCCGTTTGCAAACCAGTTGGGTAGCTCACCACTGACACAAAACCCGGGTGGTTTACGGTACGTGAGGCTCAGAGAGAGAGCACTCGGCTGTCTCAGACTTAAAGGCTTTGCTTGTGGAATAGCTTCTCCTTGCGAAGGATGCATTGTGTTCACTAGTTCAGACATGGAGTGCTAAGGTAGGCTGGAAGTGTTCTCCTACTTGCAAACACACTCTTGTTTGAAAAAGCCTTTCACCAATGGCTTTCGTTCTGCTGTCTGTGCTTCCGAGTGAGAGACGCACAGCTTCCGTGAGCAAGAAAGCAGAGACACACTCCTTCGAGAGCAAACTCTGCTTGAAAGGGAACTTCTGTATCAGAGGGTCAGGGTAAAGACAGTGAGTAACAGAGGAGAGCGGATGACCAAAGGGAAACAAGGCTTTTTTCTGACAAACAATTGCTGAAGACAAGAAAAGCCTATTGCCACAGAGCTGGATGTGGTTCTCTCTGACCTCACCTTGTCCAGTCAGGATGACTAACAGCCTTACTCTGTGAGTTACTAGCTTTTAAGCATATGGTTTTTGACAGTCTTCATTATTCTTTAATCAGTTTCCTTTGTCGTGGAACTCCCCCTTTAGGAATCCAGTTAAGGAATGGAATTGAATATTTAATCTGGAGCAGGTTCACTGCGATTCATTTAAATATAAAAGGACATTCTGTTTTGTGTTGTGGTTTCTCCTGCAATACCCGTGGGCCTGCAGGCAGAGGTGTACAGCCTTATCTCTGAGCCGAAAGCCAGCTTTCTGTTCTCTGCAAACTTTTCCTTGTTAAATGAGGGCATCTCAATGCAAGACCTTGTTAAAATTTCATGGTGTGAGGGATGGCTTTGTCTTGGCAGATTAATTTACCAGCAGGAAAATCTACTTGTGTTTTTCTCAATGCCAACTTCTGAAGGCTGCGTGCTTTGTGGGTGGTGTGATTCAAGAGGAAGCTGGGTAGCCAAAGGCATGGGATCAGAGCATCATCCTGACGTACAGGAGCAGGTGTGTGGGTGTGAGAGAAAAGAAGGCATGAGGGCTCTCTCTTTCCTCCTTGCAAATAACCCAGACACCCAGATAACTCTCCTTGGCACTCCAGGCTTTGCTTGTTAGTGACAGAACCCTTTGGGCCAGCATCTTCTCTTCTGTTCTGACGAGGCTGGAAGACTGAAAGTCTTGTAGACTTACAAGGAAGAAGAGAGGGTGAAAGCTACAGGCAGAGACAGGAGCTGTGTGGCCCTAAGGAGAGTTCCACACAGCCCGGAGCAAAGCAGCTTTAGTTTGGACCTGGACTGTGCAGTTTGAACTGCACGATGCAGCAAGGACTTGCTCCAGGTCCAGACAGGGGAGCAGTTTAGAGCCGCTGCAGGTCTTGCTGACATAGCTGGAAGTGGTGTGGGGACACATGGAGGTATTCCTCCAATCATGGTGCTTTGCTTTCACCTTGCTTTAAGATTATCAGAGTCAAACACTAACACCTTGTAGAGAACCTGATTTGACAGCTTAATGACTCCTGGCTGGGGCTTCTGACCACAGTCAAATTTGAAGTCATGAACCTGCAAATCAGTGTTTCTATCCGAGAGAGAGAGAGACAGCGAGAGAGAGAGAGAGGGAGTCTTCTCTAGCTCAAAGACCCATAGGCAGGTGATCTGTGAGGTCCAGTAGCCTTTCTGCTGTGAGAAGCAGCCCTGAGTCTTCGTTTCCAGCTTTGGCCAGAGGAGAAGTCAATCAGAGTGCAGATGTGAGTGCTCGGCTGGGATGACGATTTTCTGCCGTTTGCCACAGGAGGACCAAACTGGAATCTCCGGTAACCGTGTAACTGTGTTTCCCCTGCAGTCAGGTCTCCAAGTGGTTTCCTCCAGAAGCAGTTTGTCTCGAAGAAGGATGCTGGTACAGAAGAGTAGAAAGGACAGCAGAGAAGTGGTTCCTGCAAACTCCCCTCCACCAGCCTGCACCAAGAGCCGTTCCCCGCTGCTCACAGGCTGCTGTTTCTCTCACCTCTTCTGCCTTCCTCTGCTCGGTCTAACTTCAGCCCCTGCACCTGCTGCTGCACAGTACTGCCATTTATGGCTTCCCAGCACTTCATATTCTGGTGAATAGTTGGCTTCTTGTTCCTCCACAGAAAGTCCCCGACTGTTGCCGAGTGTTCCCTGCGAGTGCAGAGCAGAAGGGGTCTTTATTCACCTGAATGGGCTCTGAAGATGAAGGCTGCAGACAGTCAGGTGCCTGCTCTCCTCGTGTTCATTCCTGCCTTAGGTTTCACGACTTCTGGCTGAAGGAGATTTTCTACCAAGGTGCTCGGACCTGTCAGGTGTCATCCCAGTGCCTGCACATTAGCCCTCGCTGCAGGAAAACAACAATCTGGCCCCTGTCCTGTACAGACTCAGCTCACAAACTCTCTCAGTAGAGACCCAAACTAACAGAGTGGAAGAACTTACTTTAAAGCACAGAGCCTTCCACAGCAATCAGCTTGGAACTCGGTCTGGAATAAACAGAAGGCAATCAGTTCGTTAAACCCCCTCAACATAGCCCCCTTCCTCTTTCAAACACAGCCCGCTCTTTAACTACCGCACATCCAGGTTGCTATGGACTGGCAGCTTCTGTGCCAGTACAGCACCGCATTGCTGTAGCTCTTCAGCACACAGGTTTTAAACGCTGGTAGGGTCTTTCCTGGTAAAAAAGCTTTCACCCTGTGTTCAGGAACCACTCGGTATTAATTCAAGAGAGGAAAAGTCAGATGTCCTAGAACCTCTGCGATTTATGACTGAACTTTTGCCTCAGGAAGCTCTGGAAAATAAGGAGAGATGAATACTTTAAATTAAAGACAAACACTGGCTGCCGCATGCAGATGTATTTGTTCAGACTGTAAATCCAATTTCATTAAGTTCAGAGTAGCATCCTAAGCCTCTTTCTAATTATGCTGGTGTGTTTCAACTCATTAGACTCAGATAGCACTCTTAGGGAAGGGGATCTGCCGGGAAGCAGCCCATTACCCTGGCTGCTTGTCATGTTTTCATTAAAGCACCACTGAAACCTCGAGACCTACCTTCGAGACACTCCACGGGAGAAGGCACCACGAGGAGAGAATCAGGGCTCCTTCTGCCAGCCACAGCGAGCAAAGAGCTGCTGAAAGGGATCTGTGTCTCCTGGCAGTGCAGGATCCATGGGTGCAGAGCCGAGGATATTCTTACTCAACATCTGGGTGACTGGTGTGCTCGGGAGTCACGGACTTCTGACACTGCCCACCCGGGCAGACCCTGCTGGCACTGGCTGATGTCTCTCTGGTCAGCAGCAGCCCCCTGCTCAAAAAACTGAGTGTCTCATGGACTGAAGGCCAAAGAGATGCTGCCCATTGTGATAACTGCTGCTTGACCAGGACTTCAAGGCTTGATCTGGGTGCTGTTTGAAGCAGGAAGCAAAGAGTGCCAGGGCAGGAAAACAAGGGTGAGACTGGGGTCAAGCTGAAACTCAGGTGTGGGGGCACAAGAGGTGCAACGGAGGCGCATACAGTCAGAACGGCATGGAAAGGGGGTGGGAGACTTCAGCAGAAAGGATGACCTGGGAGCCTATGGGATCCCTAATCAAGATAGAAAACAGCACAAGGAGGAAGAAAACGTAACTGTAAAGAAACCCCTAGGTGAAGGGGCGAGGGGGAGGCATGGCAGGAGAAGCAAAAGTCACCAGGACATTGACATGCTCGGAGCGAGCTGGGAAGCCTGCAGCCTCTGCTGACTGAGCCAAGAACACGGCTTACGGAAGCCACAAAATGTGCAACTGAGTGTTTTTATAGAGGGACTAGCTAGTGTTGGCACAAGACAGCAAGTGTTAGCACTGGAAGACAGAACTGCTCAGTGTGTGACAGTGACGAAGGCCCACGCAGCCCTGCGAAGTATGTCTAAGCGGCATAAAAGCGAGAGGCGCGCTCTGAGCTACTCCGCCAAGCCTCGAAGCAGTCTGTGTGCTGCTGAAACTGATCTCACCGGGCCAAAGCCCCTGGTGTGTTGGAGGTATCCTGGAGCCTGCTGCTCAGGGTTAAGCGGGCTCAGTGCGTCTTTGTTAGCAAGGGTCGCTCCAGAAACAGGGAAGCAGATCTCTCCTTTCCAAACCCTTCAAGCCCCTCAGGTTGCCTGCTGCGTGTCCTTGGTCGGTGATCCTGAGCACCAGAGCAATAGGCGCGGTGCAGAGCCTGCCAACCAGCCGAGGCCGCTGAACAACTGCCCGCTCTGTTGGGGCCAAAGCTAACACGCTCGGCTATTTCCACCAGGTGGTCTCCGTTTCAGAAATGCCGCTCGCTTTCCTTCTCCTTCTCTGAAGAAACCTTTTGTTGGCTATTGAACAAAGTCTGCCCAATGCACTCTCTCTGCAGCAGAGGGGAGGCGAAGCTCCGCTCACCCGAGTGCTGTGTTCATCCTGCTCCAACCTTTCTGTTGGGTTTGAGCTCCCGCCAGCGTTTGGCACAGCAGCCTGCTTTTCTCATGACATTCAGCGAGCGGTTTTGCCTCCTGAAAGGCTCGGGCTGCAACCCAGGGAGGATTTGACTTTGTGAAAGGATGGAAAGTCGGTTACTGCAGGAGCCTTCCCCGTGACCACAACCTCACCCAGCACGCACGATGCCGTGACTGATCGTGTGGGACCCAACGTTGAGAACAGGGAGGGGAGCGTACCTAGTTCTGTGGAGCTGAGGCTACTCACGAGGATCCCGCGGACGTGCCGCTACATGCAGGGTTTCAGTGTGCTCGTGCTTACGTGACTGAGGGAGCACACTAAGCAAAGCAGCAAAGCACAGGGAGGAATCAGGAGCCTCTGAAACAGTGGGAGGCTGGGCAGGGACATCTTCCTCTGCACCATCAGGCGATGGAGACAAAGCGTTTTCCAGGGGGAAGGGGAAGGTTTGAGGCAGTCCAGGACCTAGCGGAATTATCGTAGCAGCCTGTGCATGGTTTGCAGAGTGCAGATGAATAATTCTGAAGCACAAGCACTGAGAAGGTCAAACTGCACGGAAAGCAACAGAGAGCTTTTCATGCAGTGGACACTGGACACTGGATCAAGCCTTTAAGTTAGGGAGAGACTGTCATGGAAATAGGAGGCCTCGATGGGTTTTGGCAACGTGACTGTGAATGCCACTGCAAGGTACCCCGAGGCTCCACCACTGCCGATGGCCAGGGACTGCCTTTCATTTGTCCTCTGCCTCAGTTTGCTGCTCTACACTGCTTGGCATCCCTGACACATCCTCCCTGCTCGGGAAGGACTCGGTCTAGGTGATTTCAGCATCAGGGCAGTGTGCTCACTGTGCAGATGTCACCAGGTGGGGAGGAACTTTGGGTCAAACACGAGTGTGTGCACCACAGCCGGGCTGGGCCAAATGAAATCCCTGCTCCCGAGGCAGAAAGATCCCTCATTCCAGAGCTGGCTTCCTTTCTCTCAGTGTTTTCAGGGGGAGGGTAGCCCCCGCCATGCCTGGTGTGCGTGTGACTCTTGCTGCTGCGCTGCTTGAGGCAGATTATTATTCCATCCCTTCCTTTAATCATCAGCCAGTGGCAGGTTCACGGTGATCTTAGCACCACCACTCGCTGACGATGGCACGTTAATTTATGGGCACCTCTGAATTTATGTTTTTAAAAATTAAAGTCACTTGTTACTAGGCTGTAGATCTTGTAAATTAATAAAACAAGCAACGAGGAGTGGAATAACAATAGGAATTTTAAAGTGCTGGCGTTAGGAAGAAGCACTGATGTGCATCATCAATATTGATGAAGAGCTGGAAGGGACACCTTCTCCTTGGGGGTTATTCTGGGTCAGAAAACAACACCACTCTTGGGGAACTTCTCCTAGAAGCCTCAGACCTGGTTACCTAGGGCCAGCTACAGCTGAAGAAAGCTCCAGGAATTACCAGCCAGGGCCGTACCACTATGGGATGCTTTGAGCCCCATTCACATCCTCCCGAAGCCAGTGTTACGTCTGAGAGGTCTAACAGTAATAATAATAGCAATGCTGGCTGTGCTTCATAATGAAGGATGATTATGAGGCACTTAGGGTAATCCAGCTGTTTACTTAGCCACCCATGTAGTTGCTTGTGTGAGAGGAGATTCGACTGCGCTGAGCATCTCTGTTGTGTGCGCTCGGTTTTGATGACTGTAAAGCGCTAATTGTTCCCCCTTGAGCTTTCTTCCATGAGGCTCTTCGGGCCCTGGTGTCATTAAGCATTTTGCTTCACAGGCCAAATTGCATTCATCAGCCCTATCTTGATGTAAGGACTTTTAACCTACACCTTGGAGAGGGCTTTGCAAGCTTGAAGAAGTGACTTTGGAGTGCCCTGCAAACGGATTTAGCTGCTCTGCACGAGCAGGTAAGGTGCCCTGCACGAGTGAAGGTCATCTGTACAGCCCTCCTGCTCAGTGCTGCACCCCAGCCGAGACAGCTGCATCACGGAGAGGATGAAGCCCTGGGTCCCTCACCCGGCCTCGCCAAGATCCTCGTGTAGGTAGGTAGGTCTTCTCAAACAGCATCTCTGCAGCCACAGGGCACTTTGACCCCTGCAGGCTTTAAAACCGATCTGGCAAGTGGTGGTTGCTCTGATAAGAAGTTGTAAGATAAACACAGGAGCTAGCCTGAAGGACAAAAAGGACTGTCTCCTGCCAAGAGCAAGGAATCCGAATGAAGGCATCTTGAAAGGGATTGATTTTTCCCCCTGGCCAGGCAGAGTGGCTGTGTGGAACCTTAGTGCTCCCGACAAAGAACAGGGCTCTGGCAGCGGAGTGCTACGAAACCTGTTTTAAGGTGCTGGACCACCAGCATCCTTCTAGAGAAGACATCCTGCTCTGAAGCTAGGCTCCTGAGCAGCTGTGGAAGAGATAGGGACAGTCTTCTACAATCACTGCAGGGTTACAACCTCATTAATTCCCACGTGGATTTTAAACAGGAACGTCAGAGAGGAAGGCTTGAGCTGGCTCCACGCTTGGTTGGAAGTGCTGGTCCCAAGAACTTCCCGGTTAGGTTAGGTCAGGTCAGGTTAGGTCAGGTCAGGTCTGGTTAGGTTAGGTCAAGTCAGGTCAGGTTAGGTCAGGTTAGGTCAGGTTAGGTCAGGTCAGGTTAGGTTAGGTCAGGTCAGGTCAGGTCAGGTTAGGTTAGGTTAGAGATCCTCAGAAGATTATAGAACTTCTCCCCAAAACCAAAGAGAAAGGAGGATGTATTTATTGCACCTCACAGAAACAACTCGGCACCTGTTGGTCTTGTATTAAAGCCACTGGACTGAAGAATCCTGGAAGTTTACACCTTTACATGAAGAAAGGGATGAGCATTGAGAACTCAAAGACTCAGGACTGTGTGGGGTCAGTTTCACTCACATGCTTTCACAGAATCACACAATTATTGGGGCTCTGAGCTCCTCCAGCCCAGCCTGGGACCTGTCATCACATCAGCCAGACCAGGGCACTAAGGGCCACAGCCAGGCTGTTCTTAAACACCTCCAGGGATAGGGACTCCCCCACTGCCCTGGGCAGTCCAGTCCAGCCTCTGAGCACCCTTTCCATGAGGAAGGGCTTCCTAACAGCCAACCTAACCCTCCCCTGGAGCAGCTTCAGGCCCTTCCCTCTCGTCCTATCACTAGGTCTCTGGGAGAAGAACCTGACCCCCATCTGTCTACAGCTTCTCTTCAGGCAGTTATAGAGTGATGAAGTCCCCCTGAGTCTCCTCCAGGCTCAACACCCCCAGCTCCTTCAGCCTCTCCTCATCAGACTTTCCCTCTAGTCCTTTCACCAGCCTTGCTGCTCTCCTCTGGACCCTCTCCAGCACCTCAATATCTTCCTTCACTATGTTCTCCCACCTCATCCAGTAAGGATTGCTCTTCTTCCTCTGACTCATGGTCATAAATCCTGTCTTTTATAGCCTTCAGCTGAGAAAATGAAATGAGATATAAAGATTTCTGCTTTGAATTCAAACAGGCTGTGGATGCTCACTTTCCAGGTTATATCCCACTCACATGAGCAGTGAGTTTGATCTTAGAATTGCTCAGGTTGGAGAAGTCAACCATTAACCTGGCTCTGCCAAGCCCACCACTACAGCGGCCAATACTTCATCTTATCCCTCTCAGACCTGGGAATGACGGGACCCACAGACAGCTGCCTCTTGTCACCAGTTCCCTCACTCTCTTCCCACCTCTCCCACCAGATGGAGCATCCCTTGAAAGATGCTTTTTGAATCCTTTTCCTAGCCACCTTAATGTCCACTTTACATCTGATCTGTCTCTTCAGTGCTTGCCAGTTCTGAAGGGAGACAGAATTCAAGCTTCACCACCAAAACTCATTTCCCTGCTGTTTCGAAAGGCTCTGCGATGGCAGAACCCTTCAGTAGAAGGGGAGTGGTGGCAGCAGAACCACTGCTTGAGTGGGAGACGGTCTTTCCCCCCCCAGACATTATCGTTATCATCCTTCTGCCTTACCTGTGAAGCAAATCTGACTCTTTTTCAGCCCGAAGCCAGTACAGCATACCTGAGGATGCCAGAGAGGAGGAGGTCGCAGGTGGACCCGTGTCATTCCTCCCATGCTAGCCCACGCTCACCCTGGGAGCACCCCTGCTGCTCTGAGGAAACTGTGCTCCCTGTTTCCAACAAGAAGCCTCTGGACAAACAGGTAAGGTCCATCTTTTTGTCTCTGGGAGCAGAGAGGGCTGTGCACCAGGGTGTCAGTGTTTTGTGTTATCAGTTCATGAGGCAGGGCCGGGGAACATTCCCAGGCACTGAAGCTTGATTATTTCTACTATGAAATTGTCAGGATGCTGCTTGGCGTGTCTTTGGCAAAGGTACAAACACCCCAGCGAGCAGGCTGCCAAGCAGTTCCCAGTGACAGCGTGGGGAAGGAATCCTTCTCTGCAGGCAGTTGCTTTCAGCCCCCCAGTTCTGAAGGGGACGCTAATTCCACAGCACAGAGGCGGCTGTTCCGCATCAGCCTGCCACAGTGCCAGCCAGTTCCTGCCTGCGCTTGGTTTACTAATAGAGACGTCGCCATAGGTGCTACTCGTGGAGGCAGTGCTGGTCGGGCTGGCTTTCCAGTCTGCTCAGATCGAGATGGAGCGTGATTCATGGTCAGCACAGTAAATATTTGGAAGTGCAGGAGAGGTGAAAGCAGCAGGAGCCTGGGAAAAACTGCAGCTGCAGGATGATCTGCTTTGAGAATAAACTGCAGTAAAAATTCACTGGCTGTGGATGTCAGGTCATCTGAGGAAACAACGTGAGACTGCACTGAGCTGGCTCGGGAAAGCTGCCTTTGGTGAGCCCTGCAACTGGTGAAATCCCCTCGGCTTGGGTTTCACGGAGAGCTGACTGAAGCTGTTCTCTGTCTCAGGTGTGTTCTGGTACGGTCTCTCCCCTGCTCTGTGAAGTCTCACCTCGCATGCAGGTGCAGTGCTTTTCCCTTCGGCCAAGTCTCTCAGAAGACTTTCTGGTATGTGGCAGCGTGATCTATTCAAGCTCACAGGAACCTGGTTATCTTGGGAACTTCTCCTCTGTCAAAATCAGTCAGCAGGTTCAGAATTTAGAGGAGTACAGTCCCAGGGACGGTCTCCAGGAGCCTCTGCTCCATAGGAAATGGGGCTGCATTAGACATCACTTAGGCAGTGAGCACAGAAACAGAGACAGCACCAACACTCAGGTGGGAGATTTGTCGAACCCAGTACCCGGCAAGGTGGCTAACAGCATCCCTCAGCGCCTGCGGCTGGGAGCTGCCACAGTTAACTCATTTCAAACCACTTTTTCCTAATTTTCTGACTCATTGCCTCCCAGGAGAAGCCCACGTGCTGCTGAAAAGGTTCCTCTGGATGTGCAGCCGAGCTCCGGAAAACACTGGCAGCACCAGGCAAAGAGATCTGGGAGAAGGCTGAAGAGAACAGAAAGACTTCTCAACTGCAGAGCCGCGGGAGTGGGACAGGGCGGCAGCGAAAGAGTCCTCGGAAACTTGAGGGTTGAACAGGAGTCAAGCACCAGTGCTTTACACTGACAACACCTCTGCGAGCGTTTGTCACCGCGCTGGCAAGTTGCCACGGGCTGTTGGTACAACAGGATTACACGGCGAGAGCAGCACCAGGCAGACTGCAGCTCTGCAGGCGCGCATCCTTCACACTGCGCGCAGGGGAACAGCTCGCTCAAACCTCCGTGTTTCCAAACCTGAAGAAGGGGAAGAAAAATCCCCGTTACCTGTTCCTGGGTCACTTGCAAGCTTGTGCTTCCGTGCAGGGAGCACACGGGACGACAACTGACCTCAGAGCTGGTCCCTGGGGCAGGTGGGCGTCTGACTGCCCCGAGCCCCTCTTCTACTGCTCTGTACCTGCTGAATCTAAAATCACAGAGGTTTATAGGGTCATGTAGAAAAAGGGTGTGTTAATACTTATTTAGTAACCTATGAGTATATTATTAATAATCATATAATTATTAATATTATTATATTAAAATAATTACTTATTATAATCACATTAATATTATCAATTTATATCATTAATTACGAATATTACTACTAATAATATTTTAATTTCCATTTCCAGTGCTTAATTGTTCCTGATGTTAGGTTTCCAGCTTGCACTGCAGTAAGAGCGCTGTGCCTGTCAGAATACCACTGCCCGGTATTGTTTTACACCGGAGAAGTAAACTGCTTCTCTGGGGCTACCTGGGAGTTACTGGAAGACTTTGATGTGGAACTCGGGCCTTATGTTCCAGCCACTAGGCCCTGCTGACTTCTCCAAACAGAGGAGCTAAAATTCTGGTTCTCAGAGCAGACAGACCTTGGCTCCTGTGGCAGATACAACACCTGAGCCCTGCAGCTCCAGCCGCCTCTGCATCAAGGCTGAATGGTAACGCGATGAACCATTAGTGATCCGGGGTCTTCTGTCACCTGAAGAGATGGAAATGGTGATGGCAGCAGGAAGACAGAGATGAAGGGAACTCTCACCAAGACAGAAATAAGAAAGATGAACTGGGAGGAAGAAGGAAGCCAAGGGGAAACAGCTTGAGAGCCGCAGAAGTTCAGTGCCAGCAGATGTTAAAAATCGGATGGGCTGAGGGAGCTCCGTAGGGAGACGAGGGTTGGAAGGGAAATGCACAGAAGAATGGCAGGAACCCAGGGGAAACTGTTGCCAGGTTGGAAGAGGGAGCAGGTTGTGCCAACGGGCTCCTCTCGAGCTGCTTTCCTCCCGTTCTGTCACTCGGATTTGTTTATTTTGCCCCGGAAATTTTCAAGCGATTCTGCTGCGAGGTTTAAAGCAGAAAAAAGGAGAGAAGCTTGTTTGGCCCTCGGCTCAGCACGTACACAGGTAAAGGCTGTGCACTTGTGTATCTATCCCTTCGCAGCTACTTCATGACTTTGTGGTAGATGTCCTGTAATCATCTGGACAACTGTCCCTTACCAGGACCCCCCCCCAGGTTACCCAGCGGGCCCAAGAGTGGAAAGCTTTCCCAGAGCAGTGTTTTGACAGTAGCCCTTCGTGTTCACCTCGGTGTCTTGCAAACAGAAACCATCCCTGCGGCTTGTCCAAAATACCACCCCTCCTCACTGTCACAGGGACTGAGCTGACTTCTTTCTGTGAGTGCTGCCAGTCACCGTCAGAGCCTGTGGGGGAAAGCGGCTGGAGAATTACCCGTGGAGTTATCTTACATGCCCTTGGTGCCACTCTGAATGGAACTGGGGTACTTCTGTAACAGCTGAGCACCTGAATGAAGGTGCTGCTGCTTGGAATCGCTCAACACACTGTGATCCTGCTCCAGTCCTGGGTGGGAAAACTCTCCCTCAAGGGACAGCGATGTGTTTCCATCAAAGCCTTAGGATCCAGTGCGACCTTCTTCGGTCAGGCTAAAGTCAACCCTCTTCCATTTGGAGTTCTTCCCGAGCCAAAGACGCGGGATCTAAGCTCAGCTTGGACTTGTGAAAAGAGTTAACAAAACCACAAGTACAAGTGGGTGCAGGAGCTCTCTCTCCCATGAGAAAAGAAGTGCGGTGGTGTGGTGGATACCTTTCCCATGTGAATTAACAGGAATATGTATGTAAAGCTGCTCCCAGCATGCCAGCTCGTACAGCCAGAAGGAAATCGTTAGGGATCTGAGCAGACTTCACGCGTACTGATTTCAATAAAAACTGAAAATATCAGAAACACCGTCATGCCCTTAAAGACTCTCTCTCAAAACCCCTTCAGCATGGACTCTGCACACAGCTCAGGCTGTTTTATATGAGGTGTGGAATTAGGGCTACATCTGCGGCTAGTAACCCACTGCTGGTTAGTAGAGCTAAACTGCATCATGCAAAGAGGCCCTGGGATAGCCCCAGTGTTCAATGTTTAGGGGAAAAGAGCTGTAAAGCCTCTGCTCTGATATATTTACAATCTTTTGTGACTCTGAACAGGGTATTTCCTTTAGAGTTGTGGAATTCAGCAGTAACAGCCTAAGGCCTTTGTAAAGGGTAAGAGAAAACAAAACCCATGGCAAGCTCTGTGCACAAGGTTAAAGATCCTTGGGGAAGACATCTTGGTCACCCGGTTTCTTCGCTAAGAGGCGAGGTTGCTAAGACAAACAGGGGATACCCACCACACCGCACTGCATCAAGGGTATGATTTTCCATGGCCGTAGTAAACTCCAGCAAATCCTCTTGGCTACTCTGGCATCATAAACGAAGGGTTTGAGATGGCATCTCCAGCGTGTGAAAGAGCGACTGCGACACACCTTTTGATTAGAGAGCTGACATTTCTGTTAAAGTTCAGCAGCCACAGAACCCTCTGAACAGATGGCCAAGCAGTGCGGTGTTCTCTCCTGGAAAAGGTGAGCCTGACTGCGGGTCTCATCAGTTCAAAGTCAGAGACCAAACTTACCTCATCTGCCTGGCTTTCTCATTCGAAGCCAAACCAACCAAGATGGGAGACAGACAAAATACCCAAGAATAGCGATAATAATAAATCCCACACAGGCTGTGAAGAAGGAGACAGGAGAGCAATGCAGATGTTGCTGTTATACAAATACCACGGTACTGAAACTGCTGAGAGAGGAGTGGAAGACTCTCTTCTCTCTTTGCGCACTCACGCAGAGGCTGTCCTCTAGCAGGAAGGATGATTTCCAGCTTTAAAGGAAAATAAAAGCTGTCTGTAACTTACCCAGAGAAACAAGTGCCTGACGGCAGACAAGTGAAATGGAATGAGAGCCTCTTTTGATCATCACACCACCAAAGCAGAAAGTACCCTGTCCTCCCTGTAATTTATTACCGCAGGATTCTTCTAGGAAACAACCTCTGTGTGAACGATCCTGGACTGGCAGTGCTTCAAACAAAGTGCTCAAACGGGAGTCATGGCTCACCCCCTCATTTCCCCTCACGAGCCCTGCCAGTTGTCCCACTGGTCTTTCTGATGCAACTGCTCACAGGGAAGGAGCAAGGTGGGGAATGAACACTCAGTCCCAGCACTGGCCCTGATCATACTCCTGGTTGGGGCTGTGACTCTTTCCTTCCGTCACCAAGGAAGGAAATCCAAACCCCATAGGCTTGGCATCAGGAGGATGGACCTTCTCAAGGGCATCTGGTGACAGGACAAGGGGCAGTGGGTGCCAGCTGGAACAGAGGAGGTTCCCTCTCAATCTCAGCAGGACCTTCTTCCCAGGGAGGGTCCCGGAGCCCTGGCACAGGCTGCCCAGGGGGGCTGTGGAGTCTCCTTCTCTGCAGATGTTCCAGCCCCGCCTGGCTGTGTTCCTGTGCCACTGGGTCTGGGTGATCCTGCAGAGGGGTTGGACTGGATGATCTTTCCAGGTCCCTAACATTCCCTCAGGATTCTGTGATTCTATGAGTTTGCACAAAGTCTGGCTGTTCCTGAAGGCTGGGGGTAACAACAAGACCCGTGTCTGTTACCTAGGCACTTTTGCTGTCCTATTGATGGTGACTTGGAAGTCATTTTGGTAAGGTCAGACGCTGAATGATCTCTCCAAGACCCATTCAGACCCTTGGTTAGGACGGCTCCGGGTGGCCAGCAGCTGAAGGCTGAGATCCCGGCTCTGCTCGCCTGTGGTTTGGGGAATCCTGTGGAGCAAATGAGACTATCAGCTGGTCCCAATTCCTCAGCATCTGGGATGGACACTTTGAACGGGGTAACAACGCAACCACAAAAGATTGCTGGAGCATAAAGGGAATACAAATGCAGGATATGTTTGTGCAAGGGATCACTGCATGAAGCATTCAGCTTCCTTTAATCAGCATTTGGCTTCGTTTCCGAACAGCGTTTGCCTCCATTGTAATCTCCTGACGGTGATTCCCAGGCACATTTCAGAGGAGAAGCGATGCAGTTAACCATGTGTTACAGCAGCTTTGATTTTAACCTTCTTCTTCTACCAAAGGTCTGTGGTACCAAAGGTCTGCGAGCAGGACGAGCGTCTTTCCCAGGTTCTCTATTGCAGACTCTAGTCCTACAGCTGGTGATGTCACCAGAGTCTTTGGACTCAGTTCATAATGCAATCACTTCTTCTAGTCCGTGGATGCTATTTCAGACGAATGCACACAGGAGGCTTAACTTTCCCCAGTGCAGAGGCACGTGAGCAAGAAAATCACGAGGAAGAGGAAATACTCTGTGAGAACCGGGCTGAAGGGCCAGTACCCATGTCCTCTGCTCACAGAAGTGTGAGCAGCGACGAGTGACCCCAGTACTGATTTCTGTGGGGCCTGTAGCTAAAGGGAAGTTTCGAGGGCAAGGTAAGGAAGGCACACAGAACAGACCAAGGCCATGTTCAGAGGAAGCTGTTCCTGAGACCAGTAAGAGGTTCCCTGGAGAAGGGGTGGCAGGGTTTGGCTCATAAACCCTGCACATAGGTTTAGCCAAGAAAAGGGATGAGTGTTTTCAGACTGGGGGCAAAAAGGCTTGGTCCTAAGAACAGACTAAACATGTGGACCTTGTTAATTCCGGGGGGTTCCATTGCATTCGTGTGCTCACCGGAGTGTTGACTGCCCCTAACCTCTGCTGTACCTCTGACCCTTGGTATCGCATTTACATTGAGCAAACAGACCCATAAAATAGATGGTTACCCGAGTCCTGCTGAACCTGTGAGTGCTGTTGGCACACTCTTGCTGCAGTCTCACTTGTTTCCTGTCCGGAGACTCCGGCGCTCAGTCTCCGGCACACACACAAGCCCAGGAGCTGGCCCAAGCCGGTCGCTTTGCGTGGCCAACTGCCGAGGGCGTTTTAGAACCAAGAAAATACGACCATTCCCTAAGGACTTGATCTCTTTGTGGGTGTCTGGCTTTTTAAACATCGCTCTCCATCCTTCTGCAGAGACAGCCAAATTCCTTCCAACAAAGCAGCGAGGGAGGTTATTGCTTGGTGCTTCATTCCCCATGAATTTTTCTGTGGGCTCTAAAACTGCTTTCCCATCTTCGTGTGGTTGTCTCTGTGCACACGAGAGGTAGGGGGACAGTTGCACCCCTTGTGGGGTCATGCGCTAGCGCTAGCAGTGAGGAGAGCCCTGTGTGCAGCACTGCCATCTCCAAGGCACCCTATCATTTGGGGGTGTGGGGCAGAGAACTCGTGAGCCCCTGCCTCACAGTGTTTGTCCTCTGGACATTCCCACAGCAGTGCCTGAGCCTCAGTCAGAAATCCCCAATAGGAGCTTTCTTTTCTGGAGCCTCTGCCACAGAAAAATCCATCCTTCCCTACAAACCTCTCCCTTCAGTGGCCGTTCTGGGAGCCTCCTCAGTCCGCCCGTCCTTCTTGTGTGAGATAGTCTCTGTGTTGCTCCTCAGGTCTACAGTTTTCAAACCTCCCCCTTCTCTGTGTTTTCTGGACGTTGTGGAAGGGTTGTGAGCCAGACTGTGCTACGGCATTAGCCATCGGTCAAGCAGTTGCCAAGAGCATGCTCTAAACAAGCAAACAAAGCGCGCCGGTGTGTTTTGACGTGCCTTTGAAAGGAGCAGAACCCCTTTCACATGGCCTCTGGTTCCTAGCAATCTACTCGTTTCTTTTCGTTGGCGCGCGGCCCGGCAGCACGGTGCTGTGATGTTCCCCTGCTCTTGGCCAGGCTTCCCCATCTGTTGAAGGCAGAGCAAGCGTCCCTACACCCTTTCTTCCTTCGACAGCTGCGAGGCAGCGGCTGCAGCTGCGTGGCCCCCCAAACGCGGCTTCCAGCTCCAGGAAAGGACGCTGCCTTTTGGTTTTCCGAGGTGGCTGACTAGAGGCATTCTGCTGGCCCAGGCAGAGCTGCAGCTCCCCCGAAGCCGTCTTACTTCACCTATAAACTTTCACGCTTCAGAAGGCAGAGCAGAGTGGGGCCGTCGCAGGGGGACTGCGCATACTCATGCTAATTTTCGACATGCGTAGGACCACATTAGCATCTCCCGAGGTGAATGCCATGCAAGTGGACTGAAGCTGAACATCTGTAGCCCACCTGGCAAGACTCTTTGCAAGCCCACAGTGCTTGGTGCCTCCCCTCAACCCGGTCCAAGTCCCTTGAGGCTACAGGCTTGGCAGCTTGTTTAAACTGACCCTGTTGGGAGCGGTGCCTTACATCGCCTCGTAAGCTGTTAACTAAGGTAGTTGTGAGGGTGGCCCGGTTGCTCGCTGACAAATTGCAGCGATGCTTGTAAAAAGAGGGAGAAGGGGAGGGGGGAGTCGAAAGGCAGTTGCTGTGTGAGGTGGAGTCAGCCAGGAAATATTGATGGTGGGTTCTGAGCGATCAGATGCCCTGCCAGCGGAAAGGAAGAGCAACCGTTTCCCTCTCTGCTTGTTAGGGGTTTTGCGGTGTCCCAGTGACGAGTGGTGAGGGGTTTGTGGGGTGAAGATGTCTGAAACGAAGTCTGGCAGGATGGAAAGGTTTTGCCCACGCTTAGCAAGAGACCGTGCCTCTGCACACACGGCACGCTGTTTTAAGACCCCCATAACATTATTCACTAGGTGGTGGTGGTTTGACCACGACCCGAGAGTGGAACAAAGCATTCAGACCGTTTAAGAGCCGTAACTGGCACAGTACCTCACAGCGGGTCCTGTACCCGCTCCCGCGGGAGTTGCCAAGGTGGGAAGACTGGGGCACTGCTCAGGTAGTGACCAGGGGTCCCTGCAGGATTCGGTTAGATACCAGGAGGTTGGTTAGTCTTTTAGCCATTTGCTCAGGCATCGTAAAGCTTTGGGAACCCCCCCGAGCCTCAATGTTGTGAACACAGTATTCCTGCCCAGGGGCTCTACTAGTCCTTACGGGGCACAGTGGCAAGGGTGGCACGAGATGCCCACTGCGGTTAGCAAAGCAGTGATGCTCTCCTCTCCCCCAGTTTGTTTTTCCTTTCTGCTCTGGTAGAACAGCAGTGGCGTGAGGCTTGAAAGCAGCTCCAGCGGGGCTCCCCTGCCGGGGTTAAACCTGAGCAAAACAGAAATGTGGCTGCGCAGGCAAAATGCTGTGGGAGCTCCGCGCTGCTGTGTAAGGAGAAACCCTGGCAGGGACAGGCAGGGCGGGAGGGGGAGTCAGCTGGGAGCTGAGCAGAGCGGTCACTGCAGACCACCCTGGCCTCAGCTGTGACAACAAGGCTCTAGGGAGCAGCTAGTGTTTCCTGCCCCTGGAACTCTTGTGGAGGTCCCTTCCCTTTAGGGTCTCTGAGGTGTGTGTCTCATGGCGCTCAGCCACGCAAAGACCGGGGCACGCAGCTTACAGGGTCGAGAGGAACGGCCACCCTTGTAGCAAAAATGAAGCTCATCTGTGTTTATTGAATTCTTCTGGCGTGTTGCTTTTACTGAGGACAGGCCTTCTGCCCCTGTCTGCTCTCCCAGCACGGGATGCAGCGCATTTGCTTGGGTCGTCCTGCAGACACCCAGTGTCCCGTTCTGGCGGTCGTTTTTGCTCTTACACCCTTGCACCCCTGCCTTACCCTGCGGTGGTGCCGCTCCAATGTGTGAAAGCAACAGAATTAACAACCTGAAGATGAAAGGCTGCGTTCACTGGTTGACTCCGCGTTCGTGGGTGTTCCAGAGCGTAAGCAGTCCAACAGGTCAACAGGTTGCTTTTATCCAGGGTGATCGCTAGCAAAGTGCCTTGTGCGGGCACGCTGACAGCAGCTGCAGTGTAACCCCTCGAGCCTCTTATGTATTCAGACTTTATCAATAATTCATTAACCCCTTACAAACGACTTAGATGTGAAACCTCTTTCTGAAGTGGAAACAGGAACTGATCAGACAGGAACTTGTCCAAGAAGCTATTAGCAGCCCCCCTCCTGCCTGGAGAAAACACCTCCATAAACCAGCACGTGCACGCAGGTGAATTCTGTTCCACTTTTATCTGGAGGTTCCTTTGCTGAAGTCAGTCTCTCCGTTGGGTCTTTCTTTGTTGCTTCAGGCGCTCCAGGGATTTGGCTCTACTTCCTCGGAGAGGTTTCCTCCACCTGTGCAGCGTGCAACTCACCGGTCCCACACAGCCTGCTCTCCTCACGACGCAGGAGGAATTTGGTGCACGCAGTCAGGGGTGAGTGGGCTGTGGCAACGTCCCCCACGTAAGGCTGCCCGTGTTTGGTGTTGAAATGGGTTACTGTACAACCACCCTCTTGTTCTGTTGGTTCTGTTCTGGGGGAAACCTGTGTGTCAGTGGGGTGGGTGACTTGGTTCGGAGTCCTGTGACCACAGACCAGCCAAATTGCTATTAGGGGTTAATGGAATCGTGGAGCGGTTTCTGTTGGAAGGGACCTTTACAGATCGTTTAAATGTGGTGCTGAGGAACACGACAGTGGTGACCTGGCAGGACTGGGTTACTGGTTGGACTTGGTGACCTTAGAAGCCTTTTATAAGCAAAATGATTCCGTGATCCTGCAATTTAGTTCCATATCCACCCTCTCGGGGGGCAGAGACAGTTTCCATTACATTAGGCTCCTCGAAGCTCCAGTCAGGCTGACTTAGAGCAGGGGCTTTTAAGTTTCCTTTCAAGATGTCCCCGGAGCCTTCTCTTCTCCAGACTGAAAGCCCCCAACTCTCTTAGCCTTTCTTTGTAAGAAAGATGTTCCTGTCCTCTGATACTCTTTGCCTTTACAGACACCATAGAAACCACAGGTGGCAGATACCAGTGGCCAGGGCTTGGGGTTCCTCATCTGCCCAGAACCCAGGGAGGCTATCATTCTTCAGAAGCAGGAAGCATATTGGCTCTGACAGGACGTCTCTCCTCCTGTCTTGGGCAGCCTGACATAGCCTGCCAGTGGCAGAGAAGGGGTAAGTACACACAGTTTACAGTAGCTTTACTAACGGAATTCACTCGATGCCTTCAAATCTTCCAATATAGCAGTATTAGTTCCTACCGACCCCTGAACACCTTTTTCTCGTTGAACCCCGCCAGCGTGTGAACAGGGAAGTACTGAAGGGACTTGGTTTGACAACAAAGCCTGAGCTGTACAGTTGAAAGGCGTCGCTGGCAGCACCTTCAGGAGATGCAGTTTTGTAAATTTCAATGAGGCACCGACTCCTGTGTTGGCTCCTCTGTTTCTGTTTAGCTGAGTGCTCCTTTGAAGCCAAAGATGCTGCTGCCTTCTGTGCTGCAGGGGATCAGTAAGCAGGTTAACCACAGCATTGAACAAAGGCAAAGCTGCCGATGTGACACGCTAGCGCTTCCCGAAGGAGGAACATGCTGCTTCATGGCTGTGCAACCAGGTTTGTTATTGACCAAAAGCACAGTAGCATCTTCGGAGCTACTGGGGTGGAGAGTATCCTCCCATCATCAGGAACTGACATCAGAGCAGACTTTACTGCTAGAGTGCTGCTTATTCTCAACATGCTGGGAGAAAGCTTTCTCCTTCCCAAATTCTCACAGTGTGAGGGTTGCTCAGAGGCAAAGAACAGCAACCACTGGTTGAGAGGGACATCCACGCAGCCATTTCCAGGACAGGAGTAGCTTCTGGAACAGTACCTTTTGCAGCGGTGACCTTAAGGGCGAAGTTCATGTAAGAATCCATTAGAGACAGAGACGACTGGATGCATCAGAGCACATAGTGCCTGTCGGGGCCACATGCCACTCTGCTGTGCGTCTTGCAGGCAATTTGTGAATGGCAGTTGGTGAGACAAGCTCTGCTATGTATATTTTCCTGTAGAATATTGAACATGACACAATAAAGTCTGATCTTAATCTCACGATAAATAATAAAAAATCACATAGAAAAGCTGTTAGTAAATACTGTAAAAGGAAGCGCTCGAGGGTGTTTTCTGATAGCGCAGTAATTCATAAACCTCTCCTGCCCACACGCTCCAAGACTCATTAAGGATGGGGATTCTGCATAAGAGCAATAGAGCGGTGCAGCGGGTAGCGTGGAGTAAATATTCAATAGGCACTGGAGAGTCCTTGTTCAGGGACCGAGCTCGGGAAGTGATGTAAACTGCCCACCGAGCACTTAATTCGATTCCACCCCGGGTTTTTTTCAGCATGTGATTGATGGAAACTGACTAAGTGGTGCTGTGGCAGAAGTACAAAAGCTGTTGAAGCATCTCTGTTATTGATAAGGACAGGACTAGCCCTGATAAGCAGGGACCAGCCGATTCGGAGTGAGAAGCCACCACCACAGCACAGCCTTAACAGAAGCTAACGACCACTACGCACCTACCAGTCAGCGCGGGCTTATCTCCGCACCGTGCGGTGGTGTGGGAGCAGTTTAGGGCTGAGAGCTTTTGCAGCAGATTTGGGAAGCAGTCTGGTAAAAAGCCCCATAAACACAGAGGCAATGAACTTCCTAGGGTTAGGAAAGTCCTGTCCTTAACTCTGCCCTGTCAGCTGCACTGGGCTTTTCCATTCCGCCTCTCTTATTAAGGGCAGCAGGAACAGGTAAGCAAAGCAGAGCAGCAATCAGTATCCTTTGTATTTGACAACTCCTTAATTTCCCAAAGGCATCACCCCTTCCTTGGGTCCCCACTTCCTGAGTGCTGGGAAACCATGGCAGTATAAATATACGCCAATCAAGGGGTTAGCGTAATAGCCTCTCGAGAGACTCAGTGTAAACACCCAACTGCACCGGTCGGTCCATTTCCTACCCAGTTATTCTGGAATTACTGCTTCCCTGATTATGTCTTGCAGGAATGTCTCGGCTACGCAGCAGTCAGGCTATTCAAAACTTCCCAGCTCCCACATACCGGTCAATACACTGCAGGCTCCCGGGCCAGCAACAGCCACCCAAACTGCTGAGCGATGGACCAGGCAGAGAGTGCAGGGAAGACTACGGGTGAGTGATCTCCAAGTATTTGCCTGAAACAATTCAAGAACCCCCAGCCTGTGATTTACTCAGTCTCTAACCCTTTTAGTACCATTTCTCTGGTCTCAAGCAGAGGGATCAGGATCCCATGGTATCATTTAACTCTAGGAGGAGGGAAAGGTTGAAGTCACAGAAGGCCTTGCAATTCTTGGGAAAGGTCCCACTTCACATCCTGGTCTCCTCAGCAACCAAGTGAAGCCAGCTACTGTGTCAGTCACGTTGTCTGCTATACCTGAGTGTTCTGCTTGGGTTCTGCATAGCCATCCTTGACATGGAAGCACCGGCTTTGCTCACAGAGGAAGGTCCAGCAGCAACTCGGACTTTGGTCTCATTTGCTTTAGAATCATAGAATCCTTAGGGATGGGAAGGGACCTGGAAAGATCATCCAGTCCAACCCCCCTGCCACAGCAGGGTCACCCAGACCAAGTCATAGCATCTACCAGCAGCAAAACCAACACTTTTAGCACCCTAGCAATCCAAGTATGAAAGAACAGGAAGAATGTGTGGCATCTCTCCCCAGTGCATCAGGCAGCCGTTTCCCAGACAACAATGAGGTCTTTTGTCCTTTATTGACACTGTAGGCAGGATTTATAAAGAAAATAAAGTATTGGAGGTAAAGTGATACCCATGCTCTGCTTTCAAGTTTATTCAAAGTTCATAGAGGCCAAGGACAGCTTTGCCTTAACAGAGCTTTGGATCGGGAGTTGTTCTGCCCCACGAAGTCTCCTCCCAAGCTCTCTGCAGTATTTGCTTGACTTTTTTTCTGCTGAGAACAGGTTTTCTGACGGTTAAAATAACATCCAAATGCCTTCTCCGCGGCTGGGTTGTGGCTCTGACCGGAATCAGGATGCACGGAGACAATTCTCACTTTCACGCACATCTTACCCAGAGTTTTTTCAGAAGCACCCACTCTCAAGTCACTGGGTTTGCAGTTTAGGCCAGCGTTCTCTCATTGCACCTCCATGCTGTCAGTGACCTCTGGAAGCCAGGGAAATCATGATACAGGATGTCTAAACAGAAGTTGAGGTGAATGTAGGACTGGTACTGCCCCGCCACAAGGTCCGAAGGTCTGGACCCATCATGCCAGCAGGGACACTGCGATCACTGTCCATGTCTGCCCTGTCAGAAGAACGAGAGTCTAGCTAAACAAAAGGTCACAGGCTGGGCTGGATGAGCCCAGAGAGCTTTTCCAGCCCCAATAATTCCATGATTCTGTCAGAGATGGTGATACTGTCCTGGGCCTTCACAGGTGCTGGCATTTATCCTTTGTGAACAATGTGCCTGGTTTTCTTCAGGCCCCGGACCCTGTTGTTTGTTGGGTGACGCAGCCGCAGCCCCTATGGTAGCTCTTCAGTGTTTCTAATTGGTGAGGCAATCACACGGGGAAGATGGGTCGTGCTATCCGAGTGCAAGGCAGAAGCCAGGCCCACGGATGTTGTTGGAACTGAAGACCTACATCCACATTTTGTGCTTATATGGCGCATTCCGCCGTCCACGCTTTTCCATTTATGGGGTGACAGTGTCACTGGAGGGAAGCGTCGCGTGCACTTCTGTGTCGTGTAGCCCTGTAATGTGAGAGTGATAAGATCAAGATGTTTGGCACTAAGGTCCCAGCTGCTTCAGCAAGTGCTTCCTGGTGGCTTGGGGTGTCAGATGCGTTAGCAAGCTTGTTCCTCATCTTGCGCCGTCCTCGTGGAAGAAGCAGTGGGCAGTAACGTGCAGCAGTAACTCTACCGTCATCCACTGCTCTAGTACAGAAGCAGTACCTCTTCCCATAGCTGGGTGTTTCATGTCTGGGGTCTGGCTTGGTTTGTGGCTGGGGTCTTTCCCCGTCACGTTACAGTCCGCATGCTAATGCACACAGGAGGGTTTCATGTAGAGCTGCCAAACGTGACACCAGGAGCTCTCTGGTGCTTAAACAAAGGACCTCTTGGAACACCCAGTCTGGCACGGAGCAGTGCAGTCAGAAACCACTCTCTCTGCCATTTCTGCTTCCATTTCACTGCCTCAACCAACAGGATCATCTTCACATTTACCCTCCCCTTGGTAGCCTCCTGGTGCTTCACAACCCAGAAACTATTAGCAGACACGGCTCACTCCTGCAGATGTTGGTTAAGGACACTGGAATCATCGGGATGATAAGAGTCAGGTAGAAAGGAGATGAAAGTGAGGCTTTAATCACTCTCTGGGTGATAAAGGAACACAGATAAGGGCACTCCCAACCACAGGCTATAAACGCAACATTAGCCAGCCACGTTCTCGCTGGGGATCGCACTACCTCAAAACTTGTGTGTGCTGCCGGCTGCCGCAGGCTGGTAGCCTGGAAGCAAGCTCAAACACAGTGAAAGGGTGAAGACAAAAGTGCAAGGGCTGGGTCTCGCTTGCACAGGGTCGGTAACCTCGCACAAAGCTGCTTTCGTTGTAGGCGATGGCTCGCTGTGGCTCCCATCGTATGGGTGCTGGCGGGTTACTGCTTTGTCTACTGCCCCTGGATGCTGCTTGGACAAGTACTGCCTCCCGAAGGCCTGCAGTGAGCCCACTAATAGAGGGTGTCCCTGCCCATGCAGGGGTGTTGGAACTGGGTGATCTTTACCATCCCTTCCAAGCGAAGCCATCTGTGACTGTGATTTTATGAAAAACAAGGCTTTTCAGGGCACTGGAGGACTGGATACTTACCAACGTTAAGAGGGACACATCAGATGATGGCATGAGTTACAAGCTCTCCTGATGGAGGGCCACCCAGAACTCCCTGGGTAAGGGGGATGAGCATTAAGGTCGGGGTCAGTGTGCCCAAGGCTTTTCCAGGACTGCCATCCATCCTCCACTTGTGTGCAGCTCTCCTGCTGCTCCCCCTGTGCCCTGGAACGGCAGACAGACATCCAGACGGGAGTGTGGAAAGGAGCACTACAGGATCAGAGAGAGTTCATCCAATAGAGCTGGAAAAATGTTATCTTGAGCATGTTTACAAAACAAGTTATTGTTCTGTGTTGTGCAGGGATTGGATGTCTTGGTACAATCTGTACTCCGAGCTCGGAGTTTTCACTGATCTCCAGCCCTAGATCACACTTGCATGAGACTGTGGGAAATCCTTCTCTGGCTGTCCATCTGCCTGGCAGATGGACCTGATAGATCCAGCTCGGGGTTTTTTTAGTTTCTTGGGTTTTTTTCTGTTCTTCTGTTTTCCCAAATCCAGTTGGCAGATCTTGCAATTTGCTGGGCTGACCCTTCAAAGGGCTTGATATTGAGCCTGCCATCTGGCTAAAGAGGAGGCCAGCTGGACACTAACACCAAGGCTCAGCCCCAGACTCACTTTTTCTTCATCTGGTTCCTTTTCTGCCTGTTTGCTCTTGCTCTGTCTGAGCTCGATAGACATCATGTTGTGCAAAGTCACATCAAGTCCCTCGCCAACCTTTTAGTTCCTGGGTACCGCTCATGATGGCAGGGGCGTCGCTGTCCTGTCCCCTGGGGCCAAATTTGATTTGGATGCCAAGAATGAGAAAACCCTGGTGGAGCTGCTCTCGCTGCTAATAAGCAGCACTTTCTTCTGGGTGCAGCGAACAGTCCAGATAAATCATTGAGTGTAATTGAACCACATCTCTAACTCAGTGATTGATGTGCCCGTCTGCACAGACTCCTGACTCAAAAAGAGCAAACTCTTCTTGTCATTAAATAAGAGAGCATCCTCTGGCCATGGGGAAAAGTGGAAATGACCAAGACCCTCGGCCACTGGAGGCTGGTGGAGCCACCTGAATTTATGAGTTGGGGGCTGCGTGTAGAGGCATACACTTGTATTCTGCATGAGCTGCTGCAGGACCCCACCGTGGCTGTCGAGTCACTGCTAGCAGTGCAGTGACAGCTAGAGGACAGCTGGGTGTCTTTGCTGGACATACTGCACGGTTCATACAGACCAAAGGACTGGACTGCTCTGCAAGGAAGGGTCAGCCAGGAGCTGTGCACAGAGCAAAGCAGGCAGAACACAGCTCTCACCAGCACAGCATCTCAGTGTTCCAGCAACATGAGTGGGACAAGTCCAGGGACTGGAGGTGGGTTCAGCTTAGAGTCAGGTTTGCCAAACGTGCCTGTAGTGATGTGGGCAGTCTGAAGTCACACCAGAAGGCCAAGTGTGCCTGTCTGGTTCAGAATTCACATCTGTGGGCTGTAGGGACAGGCACAGGCATAGCTGATGAACTGCTGAGACAAGGACCAGCTCCTCAGTGTGACATAGGGGTTCATACCAAAACAGAGGGTGAGAGGAATGAGATCTAGTGCCCTTTCTAAGTTCAGTTGTGCTAACATGCCGTGACAGTGTCTCACTTCCACAGTACGAAGTAGCTATCCCTCTTAATGAGTATATTGAAAGGCATCCTCTTTATTTCCTCCACAGGCACGCACTTCTCTTTATGAACAGGATTCTGCAGATGTTTTATGAATGAGAGATTGTAAGGTCCATGTCCATGCCACTGCAGCTTCCCTCTTCCTATCCAGTGCTATAGCTTCACAGAAGAAAGAGATCATGCTCTCCCAAGGGAAGAATCACGTTCAACACCTGTTCTGTGTCTTCTGCAGCTCCTGCTTTTGCCTCTAACAGATAGGACCACTCTCAAGTGTAAAAACCCCTTCTGGAAAGGATCCTTTTCTTGCCAGCTACTAAATGAAGCACAGTGCAAGGACAACCCTTCACAGGCCCATGGAGATCAGTCAATGATACCATGGTGATCAGGTGTGTGTGGTCCCTGCTTAGCAAACCTTGCTGCATATGTACGAAGGTCTGCTCACCCTGAATGCTCTCAACCGTGTGGAGGCAGACCATTGATTTATGCTGTTGCCATAGGAAGCATACAAGAGTTAATGTTGCCAGGGATGAGGGATCAATCCGGTAATTACAGTCCATTAGCAGGGAAGCCACTGTTAGGGCTGTCTGGCATTAGAAAGAGGCCATCATTCTAAACCTCTCTAAACCAACGAGGTCCATGAAAGAACCTTCCAGTTGTGAGGAAGAGTCTTGTAGGAGCTGCTGGAGAAGTAATTGCATTGGAGCACAGGTCAGCACAGAGGGAAGATGGTTTCTTTAGAGGCAGTGCACCATGGCTCCCTTCGTTTCAGAGCGATTTTGAAGGCCACATTTGAAAGCAATCTGCCTCTGCGTGGCTTTCTCCAGGAAGTTTTCCCACCAGATTTCTGCTTCATGCTTTGCATCCCATCTTTTGCCTCATCTGGGAGAACTTTAGGGAATTGCTTTCAGATTCACCATTTAGTTTCTTAGAGACACTTCCAAGTCATGGAATCCTTAGGGATTTGAAGGGACCTGGAAAGATCATCTAGTCCAATCCCCCTGCCACAGCAGGACCACCCAACGTCTCTGCCTTATCCCTTCCTATCTGTGACCTGAGATCTGAATCACTGGACAGTGTCCCCTTCTGCCTCATCCCAGTCGATGAATTCGCTATGGTTCTCCCGTTATTTCATTCCAAAAGCTGCAGATGAGCGCAGTGCTATTCATGGTCACACTGTCAAGAGCCAGCTGCTGTTCCAGAGTACCTCTACTACTTGTAGGAGAACAGGTGCCAGGCAGCTGACACAGAGAGCTGATTACTCGCAAGTTCAAACAGCTAGGTTATTAAAATATTGTTAAGAGCAAACACTGCCTGTCAGTTGCAACCTTGGCTGCCGTCGGCTGCCTGGCATTGCCCGACCTTCAGAATGCCGTCACCAGCATTGCTCTTGCTAAATTAAATGGCTCTAATTATATCAGCTCTACTGCTGGGGACTGCCAAGCCTATGCATTTTCCTTGTCCTGCCACTACTCCACCTAGAGAACCAGCAGCCGGAGAACGCTCTCTGTTGCTGTTCTCCAAGCCCCTCACCACACCAATAGGCCCACAGTAAGATCGTGTCCTGCTTTAGCCAAACGTGACCCTTTTCGTGCAACTCCCATCCTGCCTCTTTTGGCATCGCCTTCACCACCTCCTTTCCTCCCACAGCTGGAGAGCAAACCTCACGGAAAGAAATCTGACGATCGTTAACAAAGCCCCCTTTACCCTGTGTAATAATTCAGTCACAACTTCACTTATCAGATCGGGTCAATCCATCTTTCCTTCTGGCAGTTCCCTGTCCAAGCGTCAGCAGTCTGAGACACAGCGATGCCCAAGTCCCCTGGCCTCAGCAGTGCACCCTCTGTTGCTGGAACAGTTCATGCCAAGGCAGCTCGCCGCCTTTCAGCATAAGGAATGGGAATCAGCACTGGCTAGTCTCTAATACCTAGTTTAGTCTCTGCTTGCTTACTGTGATCTCCCTGGGCAGTTCTTCTGAAGGGAGGGCAATCACACTGCTGACCTGTAGCTTTTTCTTTTTCAGATAGATCAGCAAGGAGCCTCAGCCAGGAGAGCGTTTAACCCCTTAGCAGCGAGGATTGCACTGGGTGACATTTCTCTGGCTCCTCTACAGGAGCAATGTCACTGATCGTTAAGTGCATCATTAATGATCGTTAGTTCAAGAACTCAGTGGTGTGGATGCCTTGGCATGGAAGCACAGACCTTTGGGAAATTCACAGCCACTTGCAGAGCCCCGTCCTTGCAACCTGGCAGTAATGTGTTCCTAAACAGCATTGGGGAAGACTGGCATTCTGGGCAGGTTTTGGTCCAAACCTCACAACCCCAGGCTCCTTCTATCTCTGCTCTGGGTGGTGCCCAGGCTGTACCTTTAGGGGCACTGGCTCCTTGAGGCGCTCACAGCAGCTCCCCTCTTTTCCCGGTACCTTGCCCTTTGTTCTTCATGAGTGTCTTTCCCCTGATCATGGCTCAGAAGAGCATTCAAATGGAACTCTAAGCAAGAACGGGGAAGCTGTTCTTGTGTAAGTTAGCAGTTTAAGTAGCTCCACTTTGGTTACCTATTTCTGTGAGCGTTTTTTCACTGCTTAGGAGAAGTACAGACCCAGAAGAAGACAGCTGGGTGAACGTGTGGGAAGCAGAGTGATCTTAATGTGAGAGGTCAGAGATGCTCGTTACTAGCCACGTGAGTTTCAAGGTTTGTAAAGGGAACCGTCAAGGTCAAGGCAGGTTCCTGTTCTGGATGGTTAAACACAGCGAAGCCCATGAAAACCCCACATGCAGGACAGCCAGAGGAGTTATTTCATTACTCCCACCACTTCACATGGGCACCCATCCTGCAGGAGTGGAGACATCAGGGTGAGTTGTTTTCCAGTGCTATCACACTCTGCCGAGCTTCCTGCCTGTGTCTTACTGGTGCTCAGTTTCCCTCCCCTCTGTACTGCCTACTTGAAGCTGTTTCTTCCAGCATCTTTTCTCTTTCAGTCACCACCAGAAAATCCTTCTCACAGCACATAAGTGTTTCCTCCGTCTGCTTTCATCTCTCGTGTCGCAGGAACCGTTTCCTCTTCCGCTGACGTTATCTCCAGTGGGCTTCTCCCTATCAGTGGCTCTTTCATCTCCTGTCAAACATCAGGAACATCATTCAGCCTGTCCCTTGGATACCCTGCTTAGGTCTTGTGTCACTTCTACACTTCAGTTGGGGTTTCAGTTATAGCCGCACTGGTAAGCCTGTAGGGCTGGCATTTGCCCATGGCCGTAAGGCACAGGGACTCCATCCTCTGGAGCAGCCCAAGAGAGCAGAGGCTGCAGAGTCGTTTCGCCTGTATCTCAGCCTGATTCAAAACAAAACCAATTAAAGATAGAAGACTTGGAAGAGGTTCAGGAAGGCGAGTCAGTGACCTGCCACCTGCAAGAACAGTGCTGCTGCTGCAGAAGCCACCCCTGGCTTTTGACGTCTCACCAAATCCTCTTGCCCCCTGATGCCTGGCTCTGGATTTTCCTTCAGCCGTAGCCTCGCTTAGGAGAGCCCGCTTAAACGCCTCAGATGCCGGACAGTCAGTGGGATGGAACTGAAGCCCAGCCTGAGGGGCTGGTTATTTAGAAAAGGGCACTAAAATATCCACCAGGGCTGCTTCTCCACAAAGACCAGAGCAAAACAAAAGCAGCCATAGGAGCTGCAGGTTACGGGAACAGAGGATGAGCAGAGCCCATCTTTGCAGCACTGGAGCCCGGCAAACAGCAGCCCATGGCCTCAGCCTAATGCACTTTCCGCAGAGCCGTGTGTGGATATAGCACCCACGCCTGAGCCCTGCAGCAGCTCTGCCTTGAGGCACCACGTTCCCGTGTCCGGGAAACCTCTGGCACAGCACGCTGCTGCAGCTCTCTTGCCCAGGTTTTCCTGGGAGCTCTTTTACAGTGAGAACACAGTGCAAAGCATAATTGCACGGTGTTGCGAGAGCAGGTAAGAACACATCTTACAGACCCACCAGACAGGCTTGAAATGAAAGTCTGGTGCAGCAGACAGCTATTCTCAGATCCCACTGCAAACGGTAAATAAATCCAGCTTGTAACTTAATGATCCTTGTGTTTGCAACCAGCAGGGGAAACTGCCTGGGGAGCAAAGGCTGGGACTGCGTGTGGACGGCAAAATGAAGTCACTGGCAATCATGTACAGCAGGCACCTGCGTTCTGTCATTCGGACCTCGGGACGCAGTCACGTTAGGGGCGCCCAGACGCCTCCCCGCTAGCGAGGGCTGAGCTTCAGGATCAATCTGCTGGATACTGGGTGAGAGCTGCCCCTCGTTTCACGTCTGTAGCCCGCACTGGACACCCTGCGCTGTGCAGAGGCTTCCTCACGTTACCCCTCCTGTCCCTCCTGCTCCCTCCTCCCAGGGCTTGGATGGAAATGGCCTGCTTTTCTTGGAATTAATTTCAAAACAGATCCACGTGGCCCTGCTGTCCCCCCACAAACAAATGAATTAGCTGCTGTGATATGGAAATGGGCAGAGTCACTGTACTTAAGACCTGTTGGCTGTGAGCTGCTTAATTGGAAACCGCAGGACAACCATCAGCCTGTCCTTCAGCCCAACACCAGTCCCTGCTTTGAATGAATCTGTAAGCGCTAACGAGATGCTCTCTGTACAAAGCACCGCTGCCTCAGGACATGGCCATGCCTTGCAGGAGGCAGAGGTGCTCTCAGGGAGGGGAGAGCAGGGGCACCCTGCCAAACCTGGGGTGCCCTGGCTGCAGGGCACGGGTGAGGCACCGGGATCCCCAGGGGCAGCCGTGACAGCTCAGTCTCTCGCACCCCTCTGTGGTAATCCTGCCTTCACCTCTGGTTGCCTTCCTCCCAGCCCCTCAGCACAGCATGGGGCAGGGAGATGGCTGCCCTGGGTGTCCTCCCTGTCCATCCCTCCTCCGGATTCCCCACACAAGGGTGGGGATAAGGGATTCAGCCCTGGTGTAAGATCACCTTCCAGCCACTCCGCTTCCCTTGCAGAACACCGTACCTGCAGATGTCGTTGCCCTGTCCCGGTCACACACTCTCACACAGGTTTCCTTTTGCCAACTGTTTCTCCTGCTGTTTCATTTGTGGTAGCAGCTCTCCAGCAGAGAGACAAAAGTCCTTCTCAGGTGGTCAAGCTTGTCAGAAATAACAGGCAGCAGCATGCCCAGGGTCCCCTCGGATTGATCTGGGTGTGTGGGCAGAGCTGCGGTGCTCACTTTATGCCTCAGATTCTGAAGCTGCAGTTTAATCCTCAGTAGGAAAGAGGCTGTGATGCTTTGCTCTCAGAAACATTAAGGCCATGCCCCTCAGTCCTGGCATGCCAACGGCTGTGACCAAAGAGCCATGGAGCAGGGGGACGTGAGCAGCACCGTTCTCTACTGTTGGAGGAAAGAGAGAGACACCCCTCATTGTCCTGCTCGGGCTGTTACTGACAGCTCCTGACACCCAGTACGGTCCTCTCCAATTGAACATCTGCTCTGCCACGGCTGCAGATAAACAGCACCTCCCTGACCCGGGTGTGCGATCCCTCGGCCGTGTCTCTGGGCAAGGTGGCAGCCAGCTGTGGGAACAGACCTCCCTGACCCCGGCAGTGGGGAATTCTGCCTGTGTGTGTGTGTCCTCGCAGCGAGGCTGAGGCACCAAGGCTGATTTGTCCCTTCCCAGCTATTTGCTCAGTGGGAGTCACTGGATGCAAACCAAACACATTCCTTCCCTTTCCCCCTGGCCTGTGCGTGTCACCCGCAGGGCATCATGATACTTGTGCTACCATGGTACTCATGGCAGCTGTTTTAAAAGGCACTACTTTAGAGCAAGAGGTCTCCTTGGAAGCGTGAGTCATGTTCTTTAGGAGACCTTTGGGCTTCCTTTCTCCTGAATCACAGCAAGGTTTTCATGGAATAGGGCATTCCCTTCCCCACAGGGACCAAGAAGGGGTGAGGGAGTTAGAAAATCAGCTCAAGAAGACAGACAGTGAGGTCACTGGACTTGAACCCCTTTTTCCTCCCCAAATTTAAGAGGCTGAATGCAGCAGCTCAGGTATCAACTGAAGAGGGTTTACAGATGGTGCCTCGCATCCTATACGAGGGCATTGACCCTTTGGGAAGGGAAACCCTCTTCTGGCTCTTTCTCAGCTTGACACATCCTTAGCACCTGCCCATTTAATATTCAACAGCATGCAGCAATGGGTGAGCAGCAAGAGGCAAGGGGTTCTTCTCTGTTTAACCAGAGAATTGCTATATGCTTATCCAAACCTTCTCCACATCCTCTTACAAATACATGAAACTCTAGGCTTGAGAAATATTTAGACACCTGCTACTGAAATTGATGGGAGCTGCAAACACACGGCTCCCAGGACAATCAGATACCTTCAGTCTACAGAACTCGGCTGAAAATCTCCCAGGAACAATTCTTCTTTCTCATCATATTTACTACTTCCCACCAGGCAGGAAATATTTGAGGCACAGGCTCACTGGCGGCGTGCTGGAAGTGCTGGGTGCTTTCTGGGAGAGAGGGCAGGACACGATACGGGGAGGGAAAGCAGCTGAAAAACCTCAGTGCCTGAAAGCGCTCGATCTGGGATTGTCTCCAGGGCTGCCTGGATTTTCAGCTGATTGTCATCCTCATCCCAACAGGCTGAGAAGCTTTCTTTAATAAAAGGGAGGTCTCTCTGGAAAGTGCGAGGAAAATGCCTCGTTAGGCCCCTTCTTATAATGCAAAACACATGGGCCTGCTGCTGAGCTCATGCACTGCCTCACCGCATCCAGCGGGGCTTCTCGCAGATGGAAGAGTTTTGGGGAAGGAATGAGGACCGTGGCTTTCAGCCTGGTGGGATCAGGATAGCATTTTCACACTCTAGACCAAGACAAGGGTTCTTTCCCTTCTAGGCAGTCCCTTCAGGAAAGATGGCATTAGGGTGGCTCCTGAGCTTGTCCAGAGCTTGGCCTGGTCCCCTGGGGAAAAGGGACACAGTGGGGTGGAGGAAAAGGTACCGCACACCGGCTCGCTGCCTGGGTCCTTAGCAGATGAGAGGCACTGGCTGGCTTACGTGTAATTCCGCCTTGTTTGGCCCTTCTCAAAGTCAAGGCCTTTGTGGTTTGATTGTCTGTTTCTGCAGGACAGAAAAGCGCACACGCCTTTGGGTGGGGTGACAGGACACCCAGTCGCACCGAGTGCCTCCTTCGTAGTCCTCTTCCTCAAGCATTCCTGGAAATTCCCCCCACCCCCATGGAAAAAGTGATCCGATCATAGCAGTCAGGTCTCACCAACTGATGACAGAGCTGAGGGTACCCGGACGACACAGCTCATAGTGGCTGTGGTAGACCTGTGCTTCCCAGAGCCAGGTTGGTACACTGCGCTTGCTGCAGGGTTGCCGGCTCTTTGGTGAGATGACACCCGTTCATCCAGGCAACGGGCTTTGGTGCAGAGGTGCATGGACCTACAGAGCCAGAGTGACTCTGAAGTAGTTCCCTCCCCTCATCCAGCTCCTTAGACCCAGGGCACTGAAGGCAGTCCTGGATATTAGGGAAGTTTCTTCACCAGAAGCGCTGGAACAGGCTGCCAGAGAAGAGGTGGAATCTCCATCCCAGGAGGTATTTAGAAGACTTAGGCACGTGGTGCTAAGGGACACGGTTTAGTGATGACGTGGCAGCCCTAGGTTAAAAGTCAGACTCGGTGATATTGAAGGCTTCTTCCAACCAAATCATTCTGATTCTAAAACACATCAGCTCATGCACACAATTCAGAATGTTTCCTGCCGTTTGATAGGGCTGCATGGGGCATCTGAACACCTCCTGCTGAGCTCCGAGGTTGGGGCCAGCCTAGGTTTGTCCCATAGAGAATCTCGGACACAGACCCGGTAGCTGGAATTCAAACACTGGGGGCTGTGGCTGTGGACATTAACCACATTCTTTCCAAATCCCACCGCTGAGTGTCCGAGGTTCTGTAGCATTTCCTGCCCCATCCTCTGCAGAGGCTGTGGGGGCTGGAAGTGGCTTTGGGAAAATGAGTGAGTTGTCTCTGCAGTCGTGACACTCTCCGCAGGCATGTTCCCGCGGTGTTGACTAACCTTTGGAGACCGCAGGAACAGCTGTCTCTCCCTTACTGCCCCACTGCCTGCTCCTACCAGAAGCACGTGAGCTCAAAGAGCAGGGCACCTGGAACAAACGTGCATCTGCCCCAACGCCCTGAACCTGGGGGGTAGGCACAGAGCAAGAGAGAGAACCAGGGAGCTTGCTGCTCTTACCTAACAGTCATCCATTTGGCAGCGTGACCGAGCCAGTAACCACCTGAGCATCCCCGTGGGTTTCCCTTCTGGGAATACCCGGGTTTTGTTTCTCACAAAGATTCCTGCAGCAATAACAACGGTATTAATTCCTCAGCAACCTGGTCTCCTTCCAGGGTGTCAGGAGAATGAATGGGGCTCTTTGCATCCCTCATATCTGCAGCACATCCAGACTCTGACTCCTAGTGTGTGTGCAAAGTGACTGGATCAAGCACAGCGAGATCAGAGCAGATCCCTCCTATAACACACGGTTAAGGTAAGGAGTGCAGAGTCACGGGGTGCTGTGGGTGAGAGGCATTTCTGGGCTTGACAAAGTGTTCAGACTCTGCTTGGTAGGAAGCACCTAGGCCGATCAAAAGGGAAGGCATCTCCTTTGCTTCAGGAGAGCTGTGACTCCGGATCACTGGAGAGTGACGCAGTATCCTAGGGAAGCATCCCTGTATTCCCACTTTGTCTGTCATTTTGACCTCTCTGGGCCACTGCTGGGGACAAACTGGGCAGACCCAGCCCCTGACCCCAGTTTTTGTAGCCATTGTTTTCTCCCTGGTTTTTGCCTGTCCTAAAAGGCGGGCAGCAGGGAGGGTGGGCAGGAGTGAAGCAGCATGGAGAGGGCTCTTTCCAAAAGGTTGAGCTGTGGGACCAAGTCGTAAGACAGGACCATGCTTGATTCCATTTTGAAGAGCTGTCATTCAGGACGCAGAAAACACTGCTGCTGTGGGCTGTCGGGTTTGATACAGACACGGGGGGGAGTGAGCCACAAAGCCAGGTCAGAACAGCTAGAAAATTCCTGCTGAAGCTCCACCACCTCTTGCTGAGCCCGAGATGCTGCCCTAATGTATAGGCACACTCGTTTTCTCGTGCTAGTGATGCCAGGAGTGCTTGTGAGGGAGGTGGGCGCAAGAAAGGAGCTGCTTTCACCGATTAACTGTGAGATCCATGAGCCATCTGGGAGAATCTTTCTGGCTTTCTGTCACACGAGGGAGGCTCCAGTGTCCCTTTTAAAGATGGGTTCAATGAAGTGAACCATGGAGCCAGATCCAGTTTGTTTTCATCTGCAGGCATCATACCACTGGGCAATGCCATCCGATGAGGGTCCGATCCTTGCAAAGGCGTAGCAGCGTGGCAGCCGTCCTGGCGGGACACGGGTGCATTTATGGCCTGAACTGAGAAAGAAGCCGCTCCTGTGCTTGGTAAAGTTGATCTAGTCTCTGCCACCTTCTCCAGCTGCCCAGCAGCCTGCCTTCCTGTGGCAAACGCTCTGCTTTTGTGTCTGAGGGTCAGTGGCCCTGCCTGCTACTCCAGGAGCCCTTTTAGAAGCTGAAGATCTCAGCTCTGTGCGAGGAGATGAGGGGCAGTTTTGCAGCTGACTAAATGGAAAGCAGTCGAGTGCCTTTCTTTTCATTTTAGCCTAGCGAGGCTCAGTGCTGGCACGCTCAAATCTGGGTGGAATATCTGCCTCTGACAGTCTTGGGAGATCAGCAGAATTAAAACTCTGAGCACAGAGGGTTTTCTCTTAATTGGGTTTACTGCCTGCACTAGCAAATTGCAAACAGACTGAAGGTAGAAGTAAACAGAAAGCTGCATGTAGAAATGCTCAGTGTTCCAGTAGGCACCGAGCAACCCTCTCAGCATAAATGCTCTTTCCACGCTACTCTCTGCACTCCCACATCCACAGATACATAAACAGAGCCGTGTGTTTCCACTTGTCCTTTTGTTTTTAGCCTCAGAACGTAGGGACCCGTATCCCTACCAGCGATTTATAACGATGCTCTAGGTTTTGTTGCGAGTCCCCGTTGGCTTTTCTCCTGCAGCAGAGGAACGTTTGCACAGAGCACACCAGGTGTTACTTCCCTGTGCTCAGAGGCACTGGAATATATTATCACACACAGATGAAATCAAAACACGGCCAGATTAATGATCACTGCTGGGCCGGAGAAACCAAACTCCTTATTACCAAGCGAGAGCTGTGTGGATTGCTTCTGTCCTCTTAGTTCCGAGATTGTTACAAAACCAGATACCAATAGCTAATTAGCTGTTGTAATTACAGGTTTGAGCTTGCATGAATGATGCTGAAGTGCCCGTGCTTTGATCAATACATTAAGTCAAAAAGTTGCTTGGGGTTGTGAGGTAATGAGGTAAATAGGGGAGTGTCCTGGACACTGCCTCATTGCAGGCTTCAGCCCAGACAAACACCGCTGTTTCCAAACCATCCCCACTCTGCATGCAGCCTGAAGACTACTGCTCATCGAGAGGCTGCCTGTCAGCCCCGGATCAGAGGGGCTGATCTGATCTGAGGCCACCCTGATCTGTGGACCCTACACAAAGAACCCAATCCTTGGTGCTTGTGGCCGCAGAAAGCCGCACACCACCAGTGGGTGCAGCCCGATTAGCCCCGCGTTCTGAGTGATCCTCTGTCACCGCAAGGGACCGAGGGCTGGTATGCAAGTCCGTGTGGTAATTTCACACCTGCCCTGTATTTACTTAGGGAAGGAACTCCCTCATATGTTTCTCATGCTATTAAGCCATTAAAATGAGAAGAATGTGGGAAGGGAAGTGGAAGCATGGATCCAGATTTCGGAATTGTGTCGGATTCTTCCAGCAGCACCAGAGCAGTTACTTTCAAAGCAGTCAGTCCTGCCTCTGCTTTTAAAAGGGATGGGAACCGAAAGCACTGAGAACCTCATAGGAGGATCGCGGGGTGGGATGTGGTCCTGGCTGCCCATGGAACTGAAAATAAGATTACCCATTACAGGACTATAATGGAGATCGTTTCTGCACGACACCTTCAGCTGTGGCCTTGAAGAGCAATCCTTCTGAATTCAAAGGCCATTCTTCTACAGCGAAACACCTGCAAACACTCACGGCAACCTGCGGAGGAGCACAAATACCCCAAGTAGGGTCGGTACGAGCGCTCTGAGAGAGAGCCTGGGTCCTTTCCTGAAAGGAGGCCAGGGCACTGTTGGCACAAACACATCGGTTAGTGCTTTGCATGGGGCTCCTGGAGCGGCTCGGGTGGCAGATGTGAGAAGCACATGGGCATCTCCCAAGTGAGAGGAGGAGATCTTAAAAAAGAAAAGCAATTTGAGGTCATAACCTGACAAGTAATCAGGAAATTGAAATGTCCAAGAATGATGGAACTCTGGGGCCAGATGGGATCCAGCATGCCAGAGAAATATGGCATTCAGAGACATGGGGGGCTGAGTAATCACTTTAGTGCCCCGCAGATCTATTATGGACATCCATCCCACAGCACCTGCGTACGCAAGCGTGCCCTGGGCTTACATTTAATCAGTTCTGGCTTCTGAGTGCATAGTGAATTTACTTTGCTGGTACTGTTGCTTCCAGGCAGAAATCTTACATCACCTGGTGGTTTCAAAGCCGCCTGTCTTTCTCCAGCCCCTCAGCATTTCAGCCTGAACTTTGTTGCCCTCCTCTTTTGTCCTGGTTGCCACTTCAGAACTGAACTCCAAAGGAAAACACTTACTCCCTCTTGATTTGTTGGTAGAGCAACGAACAAAACTCATCCTATCGGTTGCCATTTATCCCCCTCCCCAGTGCTCCGTGCGGAAGTGTTCCCGCTCTGCCAGCGGCTGCTTGTTCTTACACACCCCAGCACTTCCCTTGCCCTGTCATGATGCGGGATGCAGAGCCTGTGGCTGTACAGTGAGGGAGCACACCAGAAACACGTGCTGACTGCACTAGCCAGTGCTGGTGAGGAAGGTGAGGTCTCTGGGCTCTTTTGCCCATGCCTGACACATTCAGTCCTGGTTGCACATGCTGAAATTGGGAGCTGGAGAAGAGAGGCAGGAAGCAGCACTCTCGGGTGTCCTCTGATGGAGTCACAGTTTAGCCTCAGTTCAGACAGCTCGTCTTCAAGACGGACGGGATGATGTTATGCATTCTAATATATAATGTGTGTTAGGTACAGATTACAGTAACTACATACATGTAGTGGGGACGTATGCTTTGGTTTGCTTTGTGCATGTCAGCCAGGAGCTAGAGATGGGGTGTCCTGCCAGAGGAATGCCCCCTGAGAGGTGCCTGGATGAGTGAATGCAATAAAACCTCCTTCTTCTTTTACCCTCCTTCTGCATCCTGAGTCTGCTTGCTGGCACAGTACTGTGCAGCTTCCTGAATACTGGTCAGGCAAGGAGTGGGGTGCTAAGTTTGGAGGGAAAAGCATTTCTCCATCCTTCTCTAGAAGCCAGTGGGAAAGGAGTAGGAGTCAGAAGCAAGGAGATTAGGGAACAGCACCCCAAGAGAGTGTTGCAGCCCCCTGCTCAGCGTGGATGCTGCAGCCACACGCTCCGGTTACAGTGCAGCTGTACACCTTGAAGCCACTCTCTCCAGGCACCCCCAGCTACACTGAAGCCAGAGCAGGTTAAAGAGGCTGCTGAAGCTGATCTGGCAGGTAAAATGTTCCTGGTGCCTCAGCAGTATTCCTGCAGGTGTATAGTTCCTGTTGTAGTTACATGACCTCCATTTGGAGGAGTTACACCTTCAACCAAGATAATTGGATAAAGAAACACCATATCGCCATGAAATCCTGTGGCTGCTGGGTATTTCAGACACCTAGCACCTCACACTTCTCTGCGCAGGATTCCTGCACGGTAGCAAATTGTCATCTCTGCTCAGAGACTTGGTACACAGAGCAGGTTGGGTCTGTTGCCTACATTCACACGGGGAACCTGTGCCTGAGCTAGTGTTTAAGAGCCAGGTCTCCTGAGTCACAGGCCAGTGCACTAGACAGATTACCTGTCTCCTCCAGAAGGGTGACTGTGAAGAGAGGACCTGCGTTGCTTGTCTCCCTGCAGCAGCGTTAAAAATGTCTGCACTGGTCAGAGTCAGACCTGGGGAGCCGTGGTTTGGTTGCGGGCAGTCAGCATGAGCCCACGAGGCGAGCTTGCGTTAGCTACCCACTGATGGGATTTTCTTGGGGGTGGGCATAGGATGCCTGAGGACAGGAATGCACGGTTCTACCGAACTAGGTGTTTACGCAGAGAAGTCAGGCTCTTTGTGTTACGGGTTCGACTTTGGGGAGTGGGGGGATGCAAACGAAATCCCCTTGTAGCATCGCTGTGACAGCTTTCTGTTAGAAACCACCAAGGCTTCTCTCACAGAGATCACAGAGATGGGGATGAGACAGCAGATTTAAGCCTCCAGGAGCTTCAAAATGTGATCATGAACACTCAGACAAGAGCTGCTGGGGGGACCACTGAGGTTGGCACTAAGGAGATACAAGCCAGTCAGTGGCTTCTGTCAGTCTCAGACCATATCCTGTGTGGGCCTGCGAACCCCTTGACAGCCTGCCCTCGGCTAGGGTGGCACCTGCAGCTTCAGGAGGGCTGGAGACGCAGGTTCAGCTGCTGCCCATGAGGAAAGGCTGATGGATTCCGGGTACACTCCTTCCCGCTGTTCTGTTCCTTTGTGCAGCCTCAGCCTTCCTGGAGATCCGATTTCAGTGATGCTATGGATTAGCTCCAACATCTTCTAAGAGGCAAATGCGGATGCTGATTAACGGGGGTGTAAGTGATTAAAAGGGAGTCACAAGGACCCGTGTGGGGATCAATTTGCTTCACTTTATTTATCAGTGACCTGGAACAAACTGCACTGAGTGGATTGCACTTGCTGGTGATATAAAGTGAAGGGGGTGGTCAAAACAGAGAAGAGGGGAGGCGAAACTCAGCCCGCAGGGTGCAGGACCTGGAGACAGGTAAGTGGCTTGTAAGGTTCAAGTTGGGCAAGGCTGTGCGCAGTGGATCTGAGAGCAAAGGCAAGAGTAGGGAATACCCAGTCAACAGCCACACATTGCCAGTCCTTACAGACTGCAGTGCGAGCACAGTAGCAGACAAGTCTTCCACATCCTAAGCAAAGTGCTGAGCAGCAGGAAGAAGCTAGGGAAAGAATCCCTAAACTGTCAAGATAGAGAAAGGTAACTGCAAAGCAGGAAAAAACCACTCAAACCCTGCAAATGAGGAAGGTTTCATGACAAAATATTGCACATTTGTAGCCAGCTCTGAAAAACATGTTGGAAAAAACGGTAGAATAGACCTGTGCCAGAAACTGACAGCTGCTACAGGATCCTGATTGCCCGGGGACTGGAGATGGAATCCGGGTTTGGGCTGCTGAGGGTAGGCGATGAAGAGGAAGCTTTACTGCCCTGCGTGTAATCCTACGGGGAAGTGAGGAGAGAGTGTCAAGGCTCTGCCCAGCTGGTGACACTCCTGAGGGCAGGGAGGCACCGACAGAGGCGGGGGGCAGCCCCCAGCAGTGACAGGCAGCCCTTTGCTGCACGGGGGATGAATCAGCTAAGAAAGAGTGGGACAGGAAAACGCTGTGTGCCTCGTACTTACAGGGCAGGGGGGGTTGTGGGGTGCACCTCTGGTCCTTGAAGGGCGTCAGTCACACTCTCGTGGCTCCCATTTTGGACCTGGGAACCCATAGAGAGGAGTAAGGATCTTTATGCTGACTACAGCGAGGTCAGAGCCCACATGGAGAGTGGCCACTCTTTCTGAACAAAAGCCCGCTCCTTCTGTCAGCAAGCTTGCTGCAAAGATCAGAGGAGCAGATCCATCCTGATGAAGGTGTCTGTGTTATTCCTTGCTCTTTGTTCCGAGCAATTCCTGCATCCTAGGGATCAGGGTGAGCCTCCCATGATGCGCCTGCTAGTGAGCAGATATTAAAAGAGAGCCTTCCCAGGCCTTTATCTTTGAGACATCAGACCGCAAGATGAAAAGATGACCCAAGGATTTCTGGCCGTGCAGACAATGGCTTGCTATGATTAAAGCTGCCTGCATTACCCGACCAAACTACATCAAAGAGCTAATTAGGGAACAGGTACTCGGGACTGGTTGCCTCTGAGGCTACGACGCTTCCATTTGTGTTAAAGCCCCGGTGATGCAGGGAACAACTGTGAGCTGGGGAGAAGCATCGACATCGTGGGCAGGATGGCTGCCTTTCCCCTTCCTTCCACAATACATCCTCCTCATGCGGAGAAACAAAACCTGGGTTTCACTCAGGGGGCTGAGGCAGCCACTTAGAGCCTTGTTCTAGAAAACCTTGACTGAAAGCAAGCCGGAAGAAAATTGGTCTGATTCATCTCTTTCTGGTGATAAGGACTCAACCGCCCTCCTCAGGGGCCCAGTCCTGTGGTGCTCCCAAACCCCATGCTGTAATAGGGACACCCAACACCCAGATGGGGAAGAGGAGAAAGTCACCCCCCACGCTGCAGATGAAAATAGGTCATTTTCATCACGAGATCGATGGGGATGTTGGAAACTGCTACCCGAGCAGCTCCACAAGCTCTGAATGCCCCTCTGTTGTGGAGGGAGGGTCTGCCAGGAACAGCGCTGCCTCTTTTGGGTGAATATTGCTTTCTTCTCTGAGTGTGGCACCTTACAGACGGTGGTGCCATTGATCAAGTCCTACTGGAGGAGGGGGGCAGTACTCACCCTCAAGAAAACAGCACCCAGCTACTATGACTCCGAGTTAAAGAACCTCATGCACTTAAATGTGAAAGAAACCAGAGCTTTCTGAATGAGTCGGTCTGGATTTGATGCTCCTTCATCAGCAGAGCATCACTGTTCCGTAGCTGGGCATGGACCGTTTGGGGCCATATGGGCATCCAGGTCCTACTGCACACGCAGAAGGTGTTACTGGTCCAAGTCTACACTCTCGATGCTTCTTCACAGCGTGAGGCTACGGGGAGACTAAGTTTTTTAGGTGAAGAAGAAAACAGAACAGCAGGACTAGGACTGCTGGAGGGCATTGCGATCAGCGTTCCACCTCACCTGGGGTAACAGTAGGCAAGGGTGGAAGAGGTCTATTGAAAACAACTGCAAAGGCTGCTTGTTTTCCTTTGGCTGCTTCTGTTGGAGACAAAAAGTGGTTTCAATTCGTTTTTGAGAAAGCTAGAGGCAGCACTCTGTGCTGTTAGCTACTCTGTCCTTCCTAAGTCGTGTGCTGCTTCCACTGCGGAGGTGCCACTCAGAGGCAGTGAACAGCTCGGGAGAACCCGGCTCTGAGGCGATTCCCCGGAGGTGCCAGAGCTCGGGGCAGTGTGGGGCAGACAAAGGCTGGACTGGATTGGGGCAATACCCGACTGGCTGCGCAGGAGGTTCTAGTCCAGGAAGGGTTTCAGTTCGTGGCTCATCACTGGAGTCAGACATGCATGGTTTCCAGCAGTCCTTGGTTTGCCTGGAACAGCTGATTCCCTGCTTCAAGTGATGAAGCAGATGGAGGCTTCAGATTCAGCATCATCAGTAATTGAGGTGGTACGTCCGTTCCTCCTTGCTGAATGGCACTTCATTCACAACTGGATCCTATTGCACTAAGACCACTCAGCTTTTAAAAGCGAAGCTGTTCTGTGCTAAAGCTCTGGCAGACCAGACAAGCTTTTCAAACCCCTGCCCGGCCTGGGCAGTGTGTAAAATCCCATTACCCCACATATTCACAGAGGCTCAAACTTAGGTGTCGTCGTTTTCCAGTTCCCAGGAAACAACCTTGTACTGTGGAGTGGATTTCATTCCCGTCACAGCACAACCCCAGCTGTTCTCACCGGTTAAATAACGTTTGAGGGAATACAGTTTGCCCTGGCTCTGCAGTACTGCTTTGCAATTCCCTTTCCTTTTGTCTTCCCTCCTGCAGCCTGGCTTTGTGCTGCCCTGCGCACGCAGGAGTTGTTGAGGTGGGACCTTGCACCTCGGTGTTCAGAGCCTGTAATGAAGAAAAATGGGCGAAAGCAGTGCTTTGCAAAAACAAACAAGCAAGCTCTCTGCCTGGCGAGTGATGTCACCCGGCTTGGCAGACAAAACCACCACGTAAGCCCGGTACGAGACCGTGCAGTCCACAGACTGTGACCTGTCCTCGGGAATCAGACTCTGTCCTGCATTTCTTCCTCTGTCTCACTATCTTCTGCTCTGTCTCCTAGGCTGCAGAGTCTGCAGTGAGTTGCAGACTCCAGCTGTGAGGCTCCTTAAATGTACCTGGGATCGGTCCCCCATGGGATATCAGTTCATTAGGACGGGCCCAACCTGCTCAGCGACACTTAGACTTCTACCTGAAGTGGACAGGGTGCAAGGAGTCTCTACACCCAGTTACGCAGCACAGAGCAAGGAGACCTTGCTCTGTAGAGAAGGGAGCAGGGGAAGGTATGAGGTGTGGGAAGAGAGCTACAAACACACAGGGCTAGGAAAACCTCGATTAAGACCACGGAGCCGCTCGTACCCGGTGTCTGATGCCGGCTCTGAGAGTGGTTTTGTCTAGAACAGGGCTGCGGGGCTTCTTTCCTGCCAGCTCTGCGGTTTGTACCTGCTTTTGTCTGGGGAAAGCGAGACTGTTAGCAGATGCTTCTGGCAGGAGGACTGCCGGCAGCTCGCGTGCATCCCGTGTCCTTGGGCTGGCCTGTCTGCTGCGCTGGGGTAGCAGCACTGCTCCGCGCAGGTGAGAGGCAGGGAGGCTGTGCCGTGCAGACGCTCCCGAAACGCTGAAGCCAGGGCACGGGCTGCGCTCCAGGCTGGAGCTCCGAGGGGACACACAGCGGTATTTTCTGCTAGCCACAAGTCACTGAGGGCACCGACTGCTCGGGCTTTGCCCTTTCCTCGTCTGGCTAGTCCCCCGTGCCCAGAGATGCGGACAAAGTGGCTTAAAGCACAGAATGGTAGATGTCAATCTCAAATCTTATTCAGAGGAGAAGCTCACTGGCAGGGCGGTGGGAAAGAGCAGTAGACTCCTCCTTTGGAAGGCTCACAGTGGGGGCAGGGACGTGTGAGATATTTCACCTACAAGAGAAGCAATTTAGGCTCCTCTGTTAGGTGTCAGGTATCGGGAATAAGGGGGTAAATCACAGCTACAGCCCTAAAGCTGCCTCCCTGCCTGGCCTGGAAGACCACGAAGGTGAGCGTGACGCAGAACCGTAGGCTTGACCACATATTCCCTCTAATACCGATTAAACGCAGTGGTCAGGGCTGCCTGCCCGTTCTTGTGAGAGCTGGAGACGTGACAGCCCCGGAGAGAGGAGAGAACACAGGTGTGGGAAATGGATTAATCCAGCTCTAAGCAGAGCTAGACCAGAAGAGCATTCTGCTTTGCAAGCTCAGAGCAGCGGAGCTCAGAGAAGGTCTTTTCCGCTTTCAGGAGCACTGCAGCTCCGCTGGAGTCCCACAGCAAGCTGAAATCCAGCACGAGGACCAACACTGAAACAAAGGCCTGTAGCATCCAGGTGCTGAGAAGAGAGAAATCTCACAGCCTTTGGCTATGAAGGCACTGGGCTAACGAGTGTAAAAGCCTTGCTCTGTTGGAAAGAGTCTCGCTTTCCGTGCTGTTCTTTCCACATTTGTCCCCCCAGTGTCAGCGCTTGGCAACTGGAAGGTTCGGGGTCCTGTGCACTGTTTTTGTTGTCTTCTAGGACTGGGATGTCTGATGCAGTGATTTGGACTGGGCTTTAGTCATCTCTTTATGGGCTTTAGTCACCTCCTGTAAGGACATCTCTACTTGTAGCCATAATTAATCTGTAAATAAATGCCCACCTGTCGGGTGTTCCCTTCTTTTCTTGGTCCGGTTTCAGCTCAGAAGAGCCAGGTGTAGTGTCTCACCTGGAGGTGTCACTTTCCTCCTGATCTCCAGAGAGGTATCCTGCAGGATGGAGATGGTAACCGAACATTCTGTGTGCTCCAGCCTGCTGCAGCTTGTACCCCTGAGCAGCTTGTGGGGTACCAGACGCTGCGAGCTAGGGCAGTAACAGGGCTCTGCCACCACGCCTGTCGGTTAAACCACCTGTGGGCAACACGGGGCAGGATTAGCTGCACTGAGAGGAGCAACTCAGCTGATTCCCAGTTTGCTGAAGAGAATTCCTCTGCCTGCAGTCGTGTAGATTTCTTTAGGGATTGTCCTTGCCACCAGCATTGCCCTCTGCGTGCTTTGTGCCAGCATTCCTTTGCTGTGTCTGTACGCGCCGAGCGTTGCTAACATCCAACACCCAACAGTTTCCTCCTGGAAATATTGCCAGCTATTTGCTTAAAACCTGAGCGGAGGGGATGTTTTGATGCCATTGCCTTCCGGGAAACTCCTGTGCACACAGCTTCTGGAAAACGAGCACCGTGCTCTGACACGGAGGACGTCAATGCGCTCATGAGAGAGGGTCCGCGTGTGGATGGCTGCACCACAAGTAATGTTGGACCGCTCCAAACTTCATCGCTCTTCCCCAGCTACGGAAAGGTATCTGCACCTCTGCCCGCATCAGCAGGCAGGACACCCTTTGCTCTGAGGCTCTGCGTGGTAAGAGGCTGCATCCGGGGACATTTCCCTTAATTTCACCTAATCTTCCCAGAAGTGCAGGAGTGAGATGACTGAACGATGTCATTTCAGCGGCAGCCTCTTCAGCAGCAGTTACCAACGGGGGGAAGAAATAAAAGATTGAATTCCCTGGGCGCTTTTGTAAGTTCTTCATTATTTTCTCTTTGAACATTATTCCTCCCTGCTTCATCCTGCGCTGCCTCTTTTCAAGCTGAATAGCCCCATCGCTCCTGATGAATGCATGGACATGACCACCCACACTCAGAAAAACCTTGCCCCTCGCTGAGCGTCTCTGAAACGGTTTGCAGCGGGGCTCAGGCAGCAATAAAACTTCATGATCACAGGGGAAGGAAATCGTGCGAGGCTAGGAATCCTCCTGCTGCTTCCATATGATTTCCTAATTTCAAAATAGCCTGAGAAATAATGGGGGGGAAATACATTGTGAGGGTTTCCTCTGTGCTCCTCTGCCATTTCCCACCTCGCCTGTTGTGTGTGAGGAGCTCTATTAAAGGGCTGCCCCGGGAGCAGCACTTCCTCCAGTGCCTTGAAAGGAATTTTCTCCTCTTGAGCCGAGGAAGTGGCATCACAGAATGTCTTCAGCCTTTTTCCTCCCCCAGCAGCAGGGATGAAGCCTGGATTTGGAGCGTGGTTGTTTGTACCGGGTGCTCAGTTTGGTCCAACGTGGAGGGGAGACCCCGCTGGGATGGTTTTGTGTCTCCACACGGACGGTGGTAACTGCTGTGGCCGCCTGGAGACTGAGCGGTGCACATGCAGTGCTGGTCCAGGGCTAAAGACAGCTGCTGGCTACCACCTCTCACAGCTAAACGCAAGACATTGGGAGGGGGTCTGTTTTACTCTCACACTTCTCCCCTCCCTAAGGGAGCTTGTTCTGAGCCCACCAGCCGGCCCACTGACACGCCAGCCTAGAGGACCACTGCAGTTTGGCCATTTCAGGGATGGTTTTAGGGGGAAGGCTGGGCAGGGTTTGTGTTTGTTTCACACCACCAGTGTCAATGGCAGTGTCACCTAGACAAGCACTGGGGGAAAAAGCTCGAATGAAGGGTGTTCTGAAGCCTTCTGATTGCGAAGAGCAGGGCAGGCCCAGATTTATTGCCCTGCCCACAGGACTGCCAGCTGTACTCTGCGCTGCCAACAGCCACAGCAAAGCCGACGCAGTACTACGGCACTGCTTGTGTCACACGCCTGTTTTCCAGCTTGCTGTACCATTGTGTACCGACCCCTCGCCCCAGCACAGAGAGCTCTCTCTCGCCATCCCGGCAGCCACCCATCACTTTCGGGGTGTTTTTACATCTCTTGCCCCTGCAGAAGAGTCTATTAGCCCTATTGGGACCCGCATTGAATCGTGCGTTCCTTCTCCTCTCCGTGTCTCTACATTCTTTAAAGAGCAACCCACTCAAGGAGCTGGATGCAAACTGACCCCTGCTGTGTCAGAGACTCAGGACTCGGGGAACTGTATTTCAGAAATAGTGGGTGATTGTCCCTTACACAGGGGATTTTTACTCTGTTGCCACCTAATGAGAGTACACGCCGTCTTCAGAGCTGAAGTCACAGAGGGACTCTGCTTTTGAATCCCGTGAATCCTCTGTTAGACCTGTTATTTGCTCTTTCCTCTCCCTTCCCAGGCTTCGGTGGCCTTTGAACACCTCAGAAGTGCTAATGCGTTGCTTCACACAAGATGTCCTAGATACAAGCTGGACTGCTGCAGCAGCCGCAGCCCCGTTGCTCTCTGGTACTGCTCTTGCTTCACTATTTCTTTCGAGAGTGGGGAGGCAGGAGAAGGTCAGGATAACGGGGGGGTGGGGAGTGTCACTGCTGGGAAATACAGCTCAGCCATGCCAGGCTGCCTCTGTCCTGCCTCCCAGTCCGATTTCTCACTCTCCAGGTAAGCTGGACTCTCCCACTGTACGTGTGCACAGCCCGGATCCCACTGTGGGACTGCTGATCAGCAGCAGCTGCGAGAACCATTTGGCTTTGGACCATTTGGAAGATGATTGCATTTGCAGCGTGCTTCTCCCCCTCCGGCCCCTGCTCTGGGGTACCGCAAACATTCAGCTGGGCTCTGCGCGCACAGTAGCTCCCCGCAGGCAGAAAGCACAGCATCCAAAGGCGCTTTTAAGGGTGTCTTGCTCTGGCGGGTGCCCGCGCTTCCTCTCACGCAGAGGATGTATTGCTGCACACAAAATGGCACCGCCTGCCCTCTGGGGAGTTCGGTTGCTGTTGTCTGTGTCGGGCAAATTTCAGCCGGAGCCGGGCTCTCCACGGCAGCGCTCGTTCATCGCTTTGCTGTGTTTGAGGCACATAAAACAAGCCAAGGATTTAAAGAGCTGTGAACACCTGAGCGGCTTTGAGCGTCTGAGGAAAAGATAGGTTCCGATCGCCAGGTTTCCAATTTCCTTCCTAATTGTTTCTTTATCCACGCCATCTCCCAGCACCCCTTTAGGAAAGCGCTCTCCACTTGAAAGAGCTTCTCCACCGAGAGCGACGCCGTATTTAAATATCTGTCACTCGCTTCTCTTCGCTTTCCCTTGCAGCAGCAATTTATTCTCAATCTCCCCGCTTTTCCCCACTAACTCCCACAAAACACAAGCGCAAGGGCACCTTGCGTGCCCGCCGTCCTCATCATCCCCTGCAGACCACCAGCACATGGGCACCCACCCGCCCGTGAGAGCGCACGGACAAGCTCTGCTTCCCACTCCCCGCTATTCGTGGCCTCCCCCTCCCGACTGGCTGGACTAGAGCAAGCACTAGGACGAGGCTGCCCCAAGTGCCCAGCCCAGTGGTTCCCTGGCTTCCCTGGTGCAAGAGCACATAGTCTGCAAGGGCACATTTGCACCCTTACCCGTGGTTCTTCTCGCAAGGCAGGTGAGATGTCAACCAGTGAGTGAACTTCATCAAAACCACCAGGCACTGATGTTCCCTTCACGCCAGATATTTCCTCGTTATTTCGAAGGAACAAATTACCAGCTCCGGCTGCCCTGAACTCCTTGATGCAAGACATATTTATCCAGGCCCCGTGGAGATCGTGACAGGGGGATTCACCCCACCCGTGTGCCTGTGTGTATTGGAAAAAAAGCCCCCTCGAATCTCTCCTTTGCTCTTTCAGCAGGAAGGGCAGCAGATCCCACACACTCATCAATATCACGCTACCACCGTTGAGTTTCACTGAACCCGGTGTCAAATGAACATTCACAGGGCAGCTACAGAACCTCTTAATCATGCAAATTAGGAGAAAGCAGCTTACATCTCCCAATTAAATTGCCTCCTGCTATTGCACGTTAGCCACAGCGAACCTCTCCTCTCCTTGTTTTAAAGAAAGTCATCCCAGAGGCAGGGAGTCCAACCCAGAGTGAGCGCAGGCACCTTGTTTCAGCCAAAGAGAGTCAGCCATGTGTCGTACTGTGAAGGAAGAAGGCAGTAACCCTGGAGTTCTCCTTCCGTTTGAGTGCTCAGGTGACCTCCTGAGCTCAGGGCCACATCTTGGCTGCAGTGTTAGTTCACAGCCAGGCACCACCCCGGGGCCTCTTGGCATGCAGCTCGTAAGGTTGCTTGCGAGCGAAAGGCACTGGGGACAGGTTTTGTTGTTTTAAGTGAAACTTAAAGCTCTGGAGAGAAAAATACCCAGCTCCTGAGCAGCAGAAATGAATTCCCTTCCACTAGCCTCATTGCAGCTGTTCATAGCCGCAGCCATGCGGCGTTAGTCTAGCACACAACCTAAGTAGATCCCCGCAGATGTCAGAAGCCGTTGATATCTTCATGTAGAGTAGGGACTCCACTGCCTTCTCTCTCCTGAGTCCTGACAGATGCAGCAGTGTCAGGGGGCATGTGGGTCAGATTGTCCTTGGGGGCATCAGTCCCCACACTCTGAACATTTTCAAGCATCTCCTTCTCCAGCACTGGCCAGTGCAGCTCCAGCATGACAGAGGCTCTGATTCACGGCTGAGCACAGGGGTGTTGTTATTGTTAGACAGCTAGTTGGATCCAAGAGGAGAACATCAACTGGCTGCAGAGATTCCCATCTTGCCCCCCCAAGCATTTCTCTGGGTAAGGCAGTGCGCCTGCAGTCAGCAGCCGCGGTGGTTTGTTTACAGGCAGGGTATGGCAGCACCTTTTTCCTGCATGGAAATGGGGAGAGAAAAAGCAACGTGGGTCTTGTGCCAGAGAGATGTGAAAGGTGGCACAGCTGCCGTGTCTCGAGGTTACAGCACTGCCGGTTTAACCAGCAGATAAGCAGCCAGGCTGACACCTTCATGGAGTCAAGGTGTTTATGCTGCTGTTGAAAAGAACTGTAATGAACAAAGCCACGAGCAGCGGGGGGATCAGCTTTGTCGCTGCCTCAGTGCAGTGGAAGTTTACAGGCTAAAACCACGCCAACAGGAGCGTTCTGCGGTGCTGGCCTTGGCAATGAGCTCTTTGGGGCAGGGACTGCCTTTCTGGGGTGTGTGGGTGTGGGCAAAGGCTTGTGCCAGGCACCAGTCATCTGGCAGGGACCTGGAGCTGCCACCGCAATGTAAACGTTAGAAGACAATGGCAAGAGATCTGGAAGACACCACAGCCTGCGACAGGAAGCAGATCCGCATCTTGAATGATGGAAATGTGTTCAATTGGGGGCCTAGCCTGGAGATCCTGCCTGCATTTCACTGGATTCTGGAGCAGGTCCTCGACGTGGCCGATGGCAAGCGTGGTGGGTGAAGCAGCTCTCTGAGCTGCTCCACAGGAAAGGGAGAGAGCAAGGATCTGCAGGCTCACTAAAGGTGAAGGCAGAGCGAGGTTTTCTTGCTGGTCTAACCAAAGAAGTGTCAAAACCTCACTTTTTGATATTTACACCAAAAAGCAGTTTGCTCTGTCTGTTATTCAGCGAGACAAGAAAGGTGTCAGCTCCTTCTGACAGATCCTGAGTGTCCTCAGTCAAATGACAATGAAGAGTGTTGTAACCCTGTGCTGTTGTCCTAGGCTACCAAGTGGGGCAACTGTGTCTTTTCCTACAGGCCAGAGTGGCTTCCCACCATTTCTGGGATAAGGAGAGAGCTCCGAGCTGTCAGCAGTGAATCCTCCATGCCGTGCAGTGCTGTGCCAGGGTAAAGCTGCTGCCTTCCCCCTCGGCCAGGCTGGGCCCTTACAGCCTCAGTACGAACTGCATGAGGGGTTAAAAGCGATTTCCCTGCCAAAACCACTCTCTAACTGGGGGCTGCCTTGTGCAAACTCTGGCTCCAAAAGGAAGGTAGGTGAGGGGACACTAACTGCTTCACTACTTGAGTTTGACTGTGTCCAGTGATGCTCTCCAAAGTAAACAGCGCAGAGCTCCTGGGGACACGTGCCTTGCACTGTAGCTGGAGGCTGGCACTCAGCCACGCTTAGGTGATGTTTGGTTCTGGTCTCCCAGCCAACCTCTCATAAGTAGGTGTTAAAATGTGGGGTGAAGGAGTGATGAGGGAGAGGTGGCGAGGAAGAAGCTGAGATTACCTCTCCACACAAACTGCCCGGCTAAGGTCAAGGCAAATATTATTAGAAGGGAAAGCTGACCAGAATTCAGCACCAAATGCAGCCCAGTGACAGAAGTTTCCTCTTTCAAACCTCTAAGCCTGCATTAAAATGAGTGATGCCCCTCCTAGAGTGCTCTAACTCTAACCCCCCTGCACCTCAGACAGCACCTCCTCTTGAAGGGAGCTCCTGGTTTTCAGTTTTGAGCTCTTGCCTGGCACAACCAACACAACCACGCGAGGCTCCAGCTCAGCACTGCTGCCTCTCTGTCGCTTCTATCTCTGCCAGGCACCCCAAGATGCCACTGTTGGTGCACTGCATGGGACGTTCAGCTTGCGGTGTCACAGGGCAAAGAGGAGGTGGAGGCAACCGCTCACAGGCAAGCGGGCAGGCTGCAAATACGCAGCTCGTGAGGCTAAACAATTCAGCAGCCCAGCAGAGGAGAGGCATCCGTGCACTGCAGGAGCAGTCTCCTCTTGCAGCCACTGGTAAGGTGCTGCCTGTCATTCCTTATCCCTCTAGTTTAATCCGGAACACGAATTCGAGCTTTGACTGCTGTTCCTCTTTTGGGAAGAGGGTTCCCAAGTAGTTGCTGGCTCCGCCAGGCCGAGGCAAAACGCACGGATCCTCTTCCCAGCAGGAGCCTGACTAAGTGTCTCTGCATGGCAGCAGATGCTCTCCCTTCAGCTGGGGAGGAGGCAGATCTAGTGTCCCTGGAGCCCTCCAAAACAGAGTGTACGGTCACCCGGTCCAACACCATCACAACAAGGTAGCTTCAGACCACACGGCTCACCAGATCACACGCTTTCGCCTGGCCAAGCAAACATGCAGAGAGGCAGCTTTATGGAGCCTCTCTCTGTCCCTGAGGAAGATTTATGGAGATTGCTGTGAAGCCTTTGTTTGTCCCACTCGATTATTTTCTCTCAATTGGCAGGGAAGTTGTTTTCTTTGCAGGATGTGCTCTGACTAATCTCCAGGGCCAGAGCACGTCCTGGAGGATGCACAACGGACCCACCCCGAATGAGACTGAGAACCCAACAAGCACTGATCTATTAGGGCCCTGCACAGCACAGGGGACTTTCGCCTCGTGCAGACAGCCAGCCCTGGGAAGTGTCTAGCCAGTCCTGCAGGCTCAACATTCACCCGGTCTTCTCAGCAAAACAGGCAGATCTGGACTCTCCCTGTGCTCACCATCCTTCTCATCCCTCTGCTCTACATGGGCAGGTCTAATGCTGAGCCCAAATGGAGCGGTGTGGAGCAACAAGACAGCCTCAGCTCTCTTTCCAGCTCTCTTGGCTATGAGTCCCTGCCGATTCCTGTCCGTGTGCTGAGACACTGTAATCTGCTGCTGCTACCAAGCAGCCTGGCTTAAGTCGTTTGGGGGGGGCGGGGGGGGCAGCTCTGCCTAGGTGTACTACCCAGCACTGATAGAACCATCAGGGATGAGAAGGGACCTGGAAAGATCACCCAGTCCAATCCCCCTGCCACAGCAGGATCACCCAGATGGGTTTCAAACGTCTCCAGAGAAGGAGACCCCACAAACCCCCCAGGCAGCCCCCCTCACCCTCACTGGGAAGAAGTTATAGAGTCACAGGATCAGTTCAGTCAGGGTTGGAAGGAACCACAGAATCACCCAGTTCTCTTGCTGCTAGAAGGAACTGCTTGCAGATATTAATGTCTTTACTTCTCCTGAAACCTTCAGAGAGTTGGATCTGGGTGTAGGATTCAGTTTTTTGGACCTCAGGCAAATTCCCTGGCAAATGCCCTGAGCTTGACCGCTACACTTGGACTGGAGTTTGAGCTGCTTGCTTTCTTCTAACTTCGTGATTAGCAGGGCATCTCCCTATACGAGTGTCTTGTCCTCCTTAGACCTTTTATAACCCGAATCGTTCCCCATCAGAGAGCACCTGTGCACCCTTTTATGCCTCTAGAAACACGCTGCCCGTGTTGTCAGCACCAACAGCGCTGGAAGGACGCAACACCAACATCTCCAAGACAACACGGAGAGCTACAACAAATCAGAAGCAAATTAGCGGTGGCTCGATTAGACTTTTAAATAGGATATTGAAATGAGTCTCGCAGCTAAATACCATTGTCTCTATGAATTTGGCAGTGAGTCATTAACCAAGGGATGCTACATTCGCACAGATTGTGGAATAAATGAGGAAGTCTTGCTTTACACGGCAACAAACCAGCCAAGAAACAGGCACACAAAGACTTGCTAGCTGTCCACGTGAGCAAATCGTTTGCATGAAGATGAGCCTGTTCTTTCAGGATCAGTAACTGAACAGTGACTGTTGTGATTAGCCAGTCCCCCGTGCAGAGTAGCCCTCTCGTAGTGTGTGCAAGTAGGAGAACAAGGCGGGTATGGAGTTCCGTTTAACAGCCTAAGGGGGTTTGCCTGCCCAAGGCATGGGTGCTGTTAACTGCGTTGATGTTCAGTTATGGCTGTATCTTCAAGACATACAGGAGCTACAGGATGTTAAGTATGAATTCCCTGTGTTACTTTGGTTCAGTGTGCTTTCTCTGGTTCCTAGGATAGCTCCAAAGAAGATCAGGCATCTGGGTGCACAGAGAAGAAAAATGCGGATCATCCAAACAGAACTCTCACAGCTCAATTCAGGGCTGGCTTTAGCTGCTGCTAGCAATAAATATTCAGAATATTTTTATAAGCAGAGCTGTGATTTCTTCTGCATAATGAAAAACTTATTTCAAAACATCCATCAACTTCTGGATATTCATCAAGTGGAGTGATAATTTAATGCACAGTGTGTGCGAAAAAGCCAGAACAAACAAAACCAGAGTATAACCTCCCTTCCAAAGGTGAAATACAGTTTTAATTAGGACTTTGTACTGCGTATGGTATCAGTGCTCCTCTGACTGACACTGCACTACAAGCGGGGAGCAGGCAGTCCTTCGCCCTCCAATGCACTGAGGCGCCGGTGGGTCTGTATCTCAGCACATACAGCGCTGGCTTGTGGCACAGTCCTGGTCTGGGTCACCATTTGTCAGTCAGAGCAGGCAACCCAGCTACATCTCTGCTAACATCCCAAACAGGCCACAAGAGCAAGGGGTACTCTTGCTCTTCTCTGGCAGCCATCTCCATCCCCCAGTGTTCCAGGAATCTCCACGTGCAGAAGTGGTGCCTGGTGTGGCAGAGCAGCCCAGTACTTAAACAGCAGCAACTGCGGATGAGCCCTTGAGTCTTATCCGTTGATGAAACAGGGCTATAGCAGGCGGGAGCGGGAGGTGGTGATGACAGATCAGTTACCTTGGAGGGAGACACAGCATTGTTTATGTTGGAAAAGATCTTTAGGATCATCGACTCCAGCAATTAATCTAACTCAGCCAAGCCCACCACTAAATCAAATCCCTGAGCACCATGACTCTTGAGCACACCCAGGAATGGCAATCAACCCCTTCCCAGGGCAGCCTGTTCTGATGCTTGAGGATGCTTGCAGCAAAGTTTTCCCCAATGTCTAACTTAAATTTCCCCTGGCATTATCACTTGTTATTTATTTGGGAGAAGAGACTGACAGCCACCTCTCTACAAGGTCTTCTCCGGCAGTTGTAGAGAGCAGTAACGCCTCCCCTCATCCCCCTTCTCTTCAGACACAGCATGTGTGCCTACAGTAGGCCATAGGGAAAGAGTTTTATGTGGAAACTGAAAATCAAAGAGAAATGTGAGCTAGAGCTAGTGTTGGCTGAGTGGAGGGGAAGGAAGAGAATCCAAGTATCAGAAGGCCAGGCTAGGACTTGGAGGTGGGTGGGATGTGCGGCAGAGAAACTCACTTAAAATAACAAAATCATTCCCAAAAGTTATTTCCCCCAAGTATTTTGAGCCAAAAAATAACCACAGTGGCCGATGCCTGTGGCGTGATCTCATCCCCAGAAGTGCAGCTCGGGTTTCAAATGCCCTCATAACGTGGTCATGTCACAGAGGAGCCTCTAATTTTGCAATTGAAATACACCCCGAGGACGGCCTCTCTACAGGCACAGGCTAAGGAGGAAGACCCTCCCCACTTCAAACACAATGCCCCTAGAGGAGTCCAGGGAGTTTGGGGTTGTATTTAAAGCTGTGCTACACTGAAGGGCTGTGCTTCCACTCCAGGGACTACAGCACTTCCAGTTACAGCATCTGGGCTCACAAGGCAACGCAATGGAGCTGTTGAACCCCCGTGAGCTCAGTGGAGTTGTGCCAGCTGTGGATCTGGCCTCCGATTGTACAAGACAGTCTGCTCGGTGTGCGTTCCAGATCCAGGTCAATAGGAGACAGCAGCCACTGTATTCCACTTATTTCAACGTTCGCCCGGGGCCTTTGCAAGAGGACAAGTCCTGCTTACGGCTAAACAGTACACGGACGACTGCAGAGTTCTCCAGTTTAGAAGACAGAAAGGAGGCAAATAAAACACTGAGAGGAAAAGGAAGAGAAAAGACCAACCAAGCTAGGGAACACAATGGGCAGAGCGTACTGAACAAAGCACAATAGCGTGATAATCTGATATTTATTTCAGTGTTGAACATGCAGGGGACATTTAACATGCTCACCATGCAGTGTCTGATCGGCAGCAGCTGTCTTGGTGCAGAACTCTGCAGCGAAATAAAAGGGAGCAGCATAGGGTGGAACAGCCACAGCAGACACCTTGCAGTGCCCCCCGGTAGCTCCCATAACAACCTTCCTTCTAGTCAGACACAGCACACGGCTGAGACCTTCCCCAGGAACAGTGTTAAGTGTTTCATAGGAAAGGAAAGACAAGCAAAGAGAGTAACCCCTTGGTGAGATGGTCTGTGCCCTGACCTAAATTGCTCTCAGCACCTCTGTGGATGTTCTCGTTCAGAGACAAAGTCTGAAACACCACAGCGGTGCCTGGGCCCCAGCGACATGCCAAGGCAGCATGCAGAACACACCTGGGCCAGGTAGATCAGGGTGAATAAAGCCGTATCTGCTCTGACATGTGTCGTGTGTCCATGCAGTAATCTAGAGCTAATCCTCTTATTTTCTGTTTCTTGTGCATTTTGTTTATTCTGGGGCGTTTTGATTAATTGCTTTGTGCTTGTAGTCATCGAGGGGAGAAGCAAAACCAAGGGGAGCTTGAGCTCATCTCCCTATACATGTGTCAGAGAAGGAACTGGCGTTTCCAGCGCTCTCAGAATCAACACAGACAGTCACGTCCCTGCAGCATTTTCATTTACTGGTAATGAATGTCATCTGCCACGTTGTCCTATGGCACAGACTGCAAACTGTGGGGAAGCATGCACCCGGCCAGCCTGCGTTTGCTGAAGGTCTATCTTTGATAATTGCAAGTGTCTGCAAGTAGATGACTCAAAGTTTCTCTGAGTTTTGACAGGGGGACGGATTTAATCCGGGCATAACTCAAGCAAGGCTAAGGGAAGAGTCTGGCTTGGACACTCTGAGTGGGCTTCTACAATTTATGACTTACAAATCCACCCTAATCCTTCTCCTTCCTATCTGTTACAGGCAATGTGCAGGCAGTGAGTAGGAGTCACCTTGCCAAGGAACTGTTGTTTATCTAGTTTGACTGAGTTTGGGAGCCCTTTGTTTGTTTTTCCAGGGGATGGGGTGGATGCCATTACAGGGGCCATCGTGTGCACTGGTACGGGGTAACTGCTCTGCAGATCACACAGCAGCCAAACCATCCATCTCCCGCGCGTGCACCCACCCACACGTGCGACCCTTACCTTCAAGTGGATGAGGTCTCTCCAAAAATGAGCAGAAATTTATCTTTACCAAAGTTTGGGGTCAAACCAGATGAAATCGTACCCCAGAGTGCCTGCGGTATTAGCATGGCAGGAAGAGAGTCTCAATCTCTACTTAACTGGGGGATGATTTATGTCTGGGGAACTCCTGCAGCTCCCCTGCTCTGTTTGGGCAGGAACATTTGGTATTGTTATCAGGTCTGGGCCTCTGTCTGGGCAGAGGATGCTGCTCTCCTCCCTCATGAAGAGGCTGACTATGTAAGCACTGAGAGCTGCTCCTGCTGAATCGAGCAGCACACTGATTTCTGCAGGCTCAAGTTACACACAGAAGACATCATCGCCCCTGCCTGTCCCTCCCTGGTGAGATGGGCTCTGCCAGGACTCTTGCACTGGAGGGGTGCGAATCCTGATTTGCCTTGTCTCGTTGATGTATTCTCTCTCCCAGCACTTCTAGGGTCTGCAACCTTTCCTTCTGTCTAGACTCTATCGTTTGATTTATCCCCCAATTTGATTTTATCTCTGATTTAATAGCTCTTTCACTCGCACCTGCCCTTTCATTTTGATTTTCCCCTCACCTCTTCACCGTGCGACCTTTCCCAGACCTTATTCAAACGATGAGCAGCGCCCTTTTCGTGGCTGTATTGTTCTTCCTGGGCTTTCGTCCCCAGCACCTCTGACCTCACAGGGCACTCAAAGGGACACGAGGAAAGCGAGGGGAAGACGAAGCTGACACTGATTTCATTTGACTCATTTTGACCTGCCACTGTCCCGACAAATATCTGGAAGCTGGCTGGGCATCAGCCTTGCAACGGCTGGGAAACTAGGACAGGCTATGGATTCCTGGGGTCATAGCTCAGGAGAGCCATGGTGTGCGCACTGTAATCACCTCTGCACTCTCTCAGTATCATCTGATCATCATTTACGGGCCTTCTGTTACCTCACACTGAACAGCACCAAGCGTTAGAGAGAGTGAAGGCTGAATGTGTGAGACTTGATGGGGCAAGCAAGGATTTGGCTGGCTGTGGAGCAGCAAGGCATCCTTACAGTGTCAGAGCAACTATCACCCTCGGGAGGTTCCACCACCTTTAGGAGATTGCCCTGCCAACACAGCAGAGCGGCACGAGCGGAGCAGCCTGCCATGGACAGACGGGACTGGGGGGAGCTCTGTGCAGCAACAGCCAAGGATGACAAATGTCGCCCGTCGGTCAGGGTGAGTTGGTAACTCATGCAGTCGTATCTGGGTTACACATTAGCAGCAGCAGAAAAGGACAGCGTTGATTGCACTCCTTGCAATGACCCCCAGATGCTGGGACATGCTCTCAAATTGAACTAATTACGTAACCTGCAAACCCAGCACCGAGCTGGACGGATGGTGTGAAACCCACTGGATTAGCATCCTGGGCCTTGGGCCGTTCCGTCTCTCCAAGGACAAACAAGAGAACTTCACAGGTCCTGGGAGCTGTTGGAGCAAAACAGCCTTTGTACTTAATGCACGGAGGGGGCTCTCTTCACTGAGGCTGAAATGCAGGCATTTTTGCACTTTTCAGGCAGTGTGATTTACGGGAACTGTTTCCTCTCCCTGTGGCTTGCATGCACGCCTCGGGAGCGAGGAACAGGCCCTCAGAGCCATTTAACTCTGCAACGCAGATGCCCGTGAGGAGGAGGCGCGGGTACCACAAACACCTTTCTGTAGAGGAGCTTATCCACCTTTCATTTAATAAATTATTCATAATAATAAACAGCCCTTGCTCTTCATTCTTGGGTTGTTTTCTTTGAAGGACTGACAGCCCCCGGTGCCCAAAACCAATCAAAACCAGTTCACCGCTCGTATTCCAGGCACTGGTTATGAAATTTCAGATTAAAAATCCCATTTGGGATCTTTTTATTGAACATCTACAGTTTAGAATGGTTGGGACTCTGCCCTTGCTCCCACTAGTTGCTCCTGTGCTCTTCCTGTTGCTTTCCAAACCAGAGATGCCGGTCTCATCTAATCCCAAGATAAGATTCTCGGAAAACTACCCGATGGCTGGAGCTTCTGGGATCCGGCAGCGTCGCAACCCTTTCAAAATGAAATCAGAACAGACAGCATCGCCATGCAGGAGCTTCCCTAAGAAAGCAGTGAGAATTACTGAGGAAGAACTGCTGGTTAACTGATTAATAGACCCACAGGTAAATGTTTGCCCAGCAGTTCGCTCCGCGATTCCTTCTCTCCTCCTGTAACAGTTACATGAATCTCCGAGTGACTTCTCAATAAGGAAACTTCTTAATTAGATCTCTGGGATAGACACACAGATCACCTCTGGATAGGGACCCCACTCTGTGACTGAGCTCAGGCAGAGCAATGACGGCTGCTCAAGGCTTGCAGGAATGAAGAGGGAATTTGGCTTCTGCAAATACACATTGAGCGTTTCAGCAACGGGCGGTAGTCATCCGTGCAGACAGCCACAGGGCCAAGAACACAGCTCACAGGTTTTCCTCTCTACAAAACGTTTGTAGAGATCTGAGTGACAGCATCTCCTCCTGCTGTTTGTCTTGGTAGGCCATCCCCGGTGGCATTGTCCCAAGTCAGAGCAAGTCAAGAACAGGAGGAGGTGTGCAAACAACCCTTTACATCCAGGGCTGCTCTTCTCAGAAGCGTGGCTCGCTGAATAACTCGCTGTTCATAAGCTCCGTACCTACCATAAGCTAGGTGGTCTAACTTCAAATACCAAAACTCTCCTGTCCAGGGCAGTGCCATCACCGCATCCACTGGAGAGGAAATGAGCACCATCAGACTGTGATTTATCAGACTTGTCTTGGGTGCCCAGGAGAGCTCAGACCTCGGGGATCCAGGAATGATGTCTCTCCCTACTGAGGTGGCTCCTCTTCCTCTCACTTGCGAAAAGCATCTGCAATGACTACAGAAAGAGATGATCCTTTTATTCCTAAATTGGGAAAAATTATCCAAGATTCCATCTGGAGCCACTGAGGAGTACCTGCCTGCCTAGAGTTTTTGAGGCCACAGGAGTATCTCTGAGGCCAGGGAGTCTCTGGCACCACTGGGAGGTTACTGGAGCCTGTGGAGAAAATCCTGCTAGCTAAAAACCCCACCAGCTTTCCCTTGAGCTGAGGAGTACGTTGTGTCCAGACCGATGCATGCCGATGAACAGATGAATTAGTGGCAGTGCTTCTGAAGGGGTATCATCTCCACCAATCTCAAAGACCCCCTTAGTTACCCGACAGAACAGCCTGTATTTTTCTTTAAGTGCTGACAAATCTATTGTCTGACTGCGCTCAGGCCGGAGCTGCTTTCCCTTGGGCGCACTCCTAATGTTTTATTTATATATATTTATTTTTGAAAACCTCTCTGATATTTAAGAAGTTTATGAGTTTTGCTTTGGATTTGTTTCTTCTTAGTAAAGGTTTCTTTTAATCAAATGTGAGCATTAACTATTTATTAGCTGTGGTCAAAAATAAACGTTCAGATCTGGAAGGCAAACACATGGTGAAGCCCTGCAGTTCAATAATCCTGGATTATGCAAATGCTTGAATACAGAGAAGCTCATTTAAGGAGCAGCAGGCCTGGGAAGGCTTGGGGCAGCCCTCCCTCAGCTCCATCACCAGGCACCTGCAAATCTCGATCTGTGCTTAGGTAATTGGACCCCAACCTTTTGTGGAGCTGAAGCCAAGAAGTGAAGAGCACAAAGAGCCCCTGGCAGCAGCACTGGCACTGGCACTGGCAGAGGGGCTGGGGTTTTGTGCCAGAACAAGGGAGCTTTGCCCCAAGCGTCTGCAGTGTTGTTCATCTTTGTCCTCCACCAGCTGTGTCATGCTCCCCCCCCCAAACCTCCCCTCTCCCTACCCCTTTTCCCTCACTGCTTGCTGCCTCACCCCATGCCGTAGTTTCTCCAGGCTGAATGGCAAGTTCTGACACTGTGTTCTCTCCAGGCAGCCAAGAAGATGTCTGGGCACCCACATTCCAGCCCCCCCAGGCACAAATGGTAGAAGCCTGTGCTGAAAGGTCTGAGGTGTGTCAGGAGGAGCCTTGGGTAACCAGTAACCAGCAGCGGGGGGGAATACCAGGTCAGTGCTGCACCGGGAGAGATGCTTCAGGTCATGTCCCCACTTTTCTTACCTCTTTTTTGAAGGTTTATCACCTAATTGCTTCGGATTCGAGCACTGAGATGAGTTATAGCAGGACTGAAGCTCCCCAGCCTGAATGCCAGAAAGTAGCTGACGGGTTTGGCTCCGGTATGAGACGCCGGGCTCTCAGACAATGCGGAGGAGCATGTATAGGGGGTCTCAAACACAACTCCCAGGTGCAGGAGCAGAGAAAGTCCCTCTGGTTTGGAGATTCTGCCTTCGGTCTTTGAGGCTGGAGGACTCCAGTTTGCACACCTGAGCAATAATCTGCAAAGCAATGACTGACTATTGGTGGTTGCAGTGGCCTTCTGTGGACTCGGGTTCCCCAGCTTATTTTGGAAAGGAGATTTTTCCCCTTGCCACAACCTCTAAAGGAGTCAAGAAGAGCTGCTGAGGAGGCGTCCAGTTTGTGTTTACTTCTAAGCAGGCAGAACCATTGAAAAGTGCTCTGGTGGTGGCTGCGGACGGCAGCCCGGGGAAGGTGAGCGTCGCTCCCCGTAAAAAGCGAGCTGAGTGAAAGATAAACCCTGGGCGACCCCGGCCACCAAAATGCCAGACAAGAGACCGTCAGGGAAAAAGCGGTCTGTTAAATTAAGATGCTGCTCCGTGTCACTGCGACTCTGTGGGTAGCATGTCTGTCTCACAGCCAGCTACTGGTGGGTTCAGGTCCCACACTGGGACTCTGGCTCCCATCCAGCCTGCTGCAGTCACCGGCAGCCTGTGGCACTTTCAGAGGTGTCATCCTTCAGAGGAAATGTTCAACCCACTGTCCTTCTGCCAGCTCTCCAGTCGGAAGCTAAAGACCCCCCAATTCCCTTTGAGCACAGTGAGTAATAACCTGGGGGCCCCGGCCAGGGTTCCCTCTCTCCGTAGAACCTTTTTAATGGACGGGGCGCATCCACAAAGGAGACACCGTGCAAACAGCTGCAGAGGGCTCTCTGCAGGCGCTGCGGTGGCTTTAAGCAGCCTCTGGCGCTGCAGTCGCCTCTCTGACGGAGTCTCGCTGCCCTGTTTTATCAGCTGCCCATGCAGGGACATTTGAAAGTGCAGGGAGCTGCTTCTGCCACAGCCCTTCGGGAAAGCGCTGACAAACCAGCCCAAGTGCAGGGGGAGTCCACAGGTCAGAGCACCCCTCCGTGCAGATCAGCAGAGCAGCATCCATGGCATGCAGAGTGACGGTTCTGGGGCTCTGTCGGGACTCCCCCAGTGCTCAGAGCACAGCTGTGTCTCAGACCCTACCTCTAGGGCTCCCGGGAAATAGGCAGAGCACTGGTGACAGCCAGCACAGCTTCACTAGGGCAGAGCATACCTGACAAACCTGGCCTCCCTCTGCAACGGGACTACAGGGTAGAGCAGCTGAGGTCACCTCCATCTCCTGGACTTGTCCAAGGCATCTGACACTGTCCTACGTGACATCCTTGCCTCCAAAACAGAGAGACATCGTTTTTATAGAGGATGGTTTGGGAGACGAGGAGTTGGAGATGGGGCACCGGGCTCTCCTTTGTGGACTTTGCCATCAGTGGCTTCTACCATCGCTTCTTCAGTTTCCTGTAGGTTCTGCGACCTTTCTTTCCAGCAGAAAGCAACAGGAGCTTTGTGGTGGTGCCTGTGCAGCAGCAGTCCCACACAGCAGTTTTACAGGACGGGCTGTTGTGGTTTCTTGCTCCTGAATAAGTTTCTCCTGGCTGCTCACTGGTCTCCGAAGAAAATGGATGCTGTGAGCAGAAAAAGGCTTCTGGCTCCCGCCTACCTTTCTCATTTCAGTGCTACTGCTCATTTCTCACACTTGCAGTCTCAAGTGCTCTTCTGACCTCCTCACTTCGGTGACCTCCTTTCTTAATTTAATCTGGACAACGCACCAAGATCATTTCAAGTCATAAAGCCTGATTTGCTGCCTGCTCGTGGCAAATGTGAGCAAGCTCCCCGGCTCCTTTTAATCAGCTATCACCATAGCTTTTAAAAAACCTGCATCAGTTAGGTCCCCGAAGCAAGCAGCCCCTGGCGTTCCGTTGAGGACTGCTCTGTCCTCCTCTGCCTTGCTGCATAATTTCATTTTTAAAGCTTGATATCATTTGGTTTCCTTGTAAGGCAACCCCGTCAGAGCAATTACATCTCTTCAAAGGCAAGGTTACTGCTTCTGCCACCAGTACTCCCAGGGTCTGGTACTGTGCTCTACATGGTATTGCTACTACTCCCTACTGCTCACGTTGCAACACTCATCTACCTAAGCAGCCAACAACAGCAGTCTGTTGGCATCCTCCCTGCGACGCTGCGCTGAGCTGGTGAGCG
>VZRI01007957.1:265322-499033 GCA_013397515.1 Upupa epops
GCTGAGCTGGTGTGTGCTGAGCTGGTGAGCGCTGAGCTGGTGTGTGCTGAGCTGGTGTGTGCTGAGCTGGTGTGTGCTGAGCTGGTGTGCCCTGAGCTGGTGAGCACTGAGCTGGTGTGTGCTGAGCTGGTGAGCGCTGAGCTGGTGTGCTCTGAGCTGGTGTGCCGAGGATCTGGTATCAATTAGTTAATAATTTAGCACTGTTTTTCAGATGTAAAACAGCTGCTAAAAGCTAATCTCTATTATTGTTCCTTGTACCTTCTACATCTCTGCTCCCCATAAAACACTGCTGTACTATTACCCACTATTAGCACCTCCTAACTGGTTTGCATCCTAGCGCCTCTGCATGAACACTTGCACACCTGTGTTTCGCTTTAAGAGCCCTTCAGACGGGCAAAAGGGTGGCCTGGCATAGCCCCCTACCCGTCCGGCTGCAGCAGCCTTCCCTACTGAATGATTTAAGAAGCTGGGGGAAGCTTTTGGCCACCGGGCTGGTTTTTATTTCCAAATCCCTCCCAGTTTCCCTCCCGCCCCAGGAGTAGCTGGTACTTCTGGTGCACTGGGAAAAGCTCTCCTGCGTCACACGCTTCGGGGATCTGATTGGCACTGGAATTGGCCTGCTAGGCACCGCTATAAATCCCGTGCTTCAAGGAAGACTTGTGACAAACACACGCGCTGGGAAGCTGAGAGGCACAGCAGCAGAACTCCCGAAGAGAGCTCCGACTGTTGTGGGTCAGGAGAACAAGGTATCTGCACGTTCACCTTAACACAGTGTCCAGAGCACGTGGACAGAGCAGGAGCTCGCTGTCGCAGGCTGAGAGCGACGGAGGCCCTGCTCACTGAGTAAGCAGGTGTAGGTGTTGGACTGCACACAGACAATAGATGGCAATTATTCCAGACATGGATTAGATCAGCAGCAGCAGCAGCAGCACCTTTGAGATCTTGATGCCCACTGTTTGCAGGGCCGAAAGACCTGGAGTTGTTGTCCTGCTCTAGCCATAGGACCGTGTTTAGCGGCTGAGATGACGTGTAACCCTGTTTTGAATTTAGCTGAAATTCGGAGAGAATTCACTAAATGAGGTTCAGGTGCTCTGTCTCACAAACGTCACCCCTTTCTGGACGGAATATATCAAAATTCTTCTGAGGGTATAAATAATTAGATGACTTCAAGCCTCTCAGAAACACGCCGTCTATGCAGGAACCCTTCAGCTCCTCCTGGAACAACTAATTAAATGCCCCTTTTACATACTTGCCTTGTCCCTCCTGCAGCTACTAGGACACGCCAAGCACTCGCAGTCAGTGTGGGGCACGGGAGTTGGCTTCCTGGAATTCCATCAGGGTAAAAGTGAAGTTATTCTTAATATGTGACCAACCGTCCCCCAGGGCTCCTTCCAGGCACTCTGGGGTAGGACAATAATGCGCGCATTGTCACTCGGGGCTATGTTATGCCATGTGGAGCTATTTTAGAGCTCTTGACTGGGACTGCAGCTAATCCCATTCTCGGGTACCGATGCCAAAAGAGCATGACTAATGTGCAGATTGCACCCAAAGCCTGTGAGCTAGCCTGTGCAGTCAGGATCTTCGCAAGCATCCCTGTCACAAACAGAAGCGGCTGATCTGCTCTGCCATCCAGAGAGGGCAGCTGAGCAGACAGTGTGAAGTGGAGCTCTCTGCCCTGTGCACAGCCCCAGAAGATGCACAGACTTTGCACAGGCTTCTCAGGCCCTTGGCAGTCAGTCCTCTCTTCTTGCCATGAGCCCGCACTGTCCGTCAGCGTCAGCAGCAAGACCTGCAGCCAGCGGGATCCATGGACGCTCGACCTTTCATTCCGCATACGTACCACTTCTGCTTCCAGTTTATTCTCCAGCCGGCACTGGGACTTCACAGCGGCCGTGTGACACTGCATCGATTTGGCCTCCAGAGACTACGGGAATATTTGCTGTCTCTGGGAATACTTTCTCGCACTGTGGCAGAAAACGAGGCGTGGGCATATACAAACAAAGGACACCTGGGGCAGCAGCCTGCCCAAAGGGATGTGTTCTGGCCTGCTGCTACTCTTTTGCCTCTTGAAACTCATCCCTAGAGCCATAAACAAAGTAAAGAACAAGAGCATCAACGTTTTTCCAGGAGTTCTTATCCTTCATCTCGCAGTCATCGCAACGTCCCTTCATCTCCCTCGTTTTGAGCAGAACCTTCGTTTGCCCTTAGACATCAAACGCTCCTCAACTTTGAAGAGGATGGAGTACGGATCTGGTCTTCGCCGCGGAAGTACAGCTCTGGCATAACGATGGGAAAATGAGTGAGTGCACTGAAGCAGAACACAAACTTCTTCCAGAAATCACTCTAATCAAGCAGCTGCTTCCAGCATGAGGTCAGGACAAACGATCCCCGGCATGGTGAGTGCAGGGCTGGTATGAGTTTATAAAAACACCAGCTCTGCTGAGCTCGGGACGTTACTAGACCCCCACATTAGGGCACATGTGAATGCGTGGGGACTTTGGGTTGTTCCACGGGCACTGTCAGAGGGTAATGCCCCTACGCAGTTGTTTCTGCCTCACCAGACACCAAACAGGGAAGCAAACAGTAAAGAGTAGCACCTGCAAGAGGCAGATCCCCAGTGCCATCCCCTTTACCTGGTAAGCAAAATCAGCCACGCGCTTGGCACTCTAGCAGTGGCTCATACAAGTATCAGTCCATCTCCCGGTACCTTTAAAGACATAGGCCTGTCCTTTGAACAATACAGACTGTGTGGTGCCATCCGGACACTGTTCTGCTGCTATAGGTTATAAATCCAACCATTTCCGCAAGGAACTCTCATAAAACAAGGAAGATGGCAGGGTAGAACAATCACTGGTGTCTCACATGAGGATATGCGACACAGGGATGCGCAGTGCAGCGATGTTCTTCTCCAGTGGGATCGATCCATTTTTACCCGAGCTGCTCAGGCTGTGACATTCGGCGGTGAGCAGTCAGGGGTGTCCCTGAGCTGTGGCTCTGCAATATGTAAGGAAGTAAAAGCTGAGCAGAAGGAGGAAGGGGCCCTTTTGAGGTTGGATTAATCAGGTTTTCAGCAGGAATTCTTGAAGACCACCTGGTTTGTACCACGACGATGGCACAAAGGGGAAGCAATGCTGGCGGCAGTGACCGTGATAACAACAAAAGAGAACAATGCGGGGAAGTGCAAGGAACTCCCGTTCAGCTAATGCGGTCACTTCAATAGCTGCTGGCTTAAGCTCTTAGCAGTGAGGGTTCTTCAGATATTCCTAGTGTGACATTAGTTCAACAATGCAAAGTTCCTAGGATCTGAAGGACCGTTTTGTGAGAAATTCACTCCTGTAAGCACACCCGTGCCTTTACACCTCTCACCAGTCTTGTCCTCCTGCATTTATAAAGTCTTCTTCATGGTGGTTGGCCCCTTACTGGCAAACATCAGGCTTTGGAAAGCAGCTCAAGTAAGGAGAAAGGTTCAGTGTGAGGGTTTTATTAGTCCCCTGTATGACGAGGCACTGGGGAAGCATCATCCTGAGTGCTGCATTCAGTTTGGGCACCTCAGCACAAGGACATTGAGGTGCTGAAGCGTGTCCATAGGAGAGCAAAGCAGCTAGAGAAGGGCCTGAGAAACAGGTCTTATGAGGAGCCGCTGAAGGGGTGTTGTTTAGTCTGGAGGAAAGGAGGTTGAGGGGCCACTGCATTGCTCTTCCCAGCACTGGAGATTAGGAAAAATCTCTTCACTGCAGGAGTAGTGGAATAGGCTCCCCAGGGAGGTGATGGATTGCTGTCCCTGGAGGTGTTCAAAAACCATGCAGATCTGGCACATCAAGACATGGCTGAGTGGGCATGGTGGTGTTAGGCTGGTGGCTTGGCTTGGTGACCTGGGGCGTCTCTTCCAACCCTGACGATTCTTATGTTCTGAACCTAGGAAAGGCTAGGAAAGAGAGAAGAGAATGACAGTAAACAGCAAGACAACCTCAGGGAAACCAGAACGTGATCATTACTGGTGGATCATGGGGGAATACTTTTTGACTTCATCTTCAGTGATGCTTTCCTGCAGAAAGTGGAGAGAGCACAAAGCAAGATGGAACTACAAGTGGAAGTAGCAAGGGAACGTCAGGGGACAAATCCTGCACTACGTATGTTAGCTCACCACACCGACAGGGGTGATGGCAGCACCTCTGGCGGTGTCAAAAACTGAGGGTTGAGTGGAAGTTAATGTCTTTATCCTGTCCTTATTTCAAATTCAAAGTAAAATCTCCACGGGAGCAGCAAAGTTTCTTCCTGTGCCGAGCTGGGGGAAGAGTTTAGTGCTAATCGGACGGAATTTAACGAGCGAGCACTCCGAATCAGTCTCGTGTCTAGATGCTGCAGCCTGTCCTAGTACTCCCAAAATCCGTACAGATCCTTGTCTACAGCCAGGCAAAGCAGGTAGGTGATGTGATTATGCTTTCAGAAGACAGCACCATCATATTTACTCTCATCTTTTACTCACACTTTGATAGCTTTTTGCGATTGCTCTCTGACATTTGGCCTGCAGCCATTTCCCATCCGCGGGGAAACGACAGTCAGATGCAGCAAGAAAGGGGAAAAGATGACAGGAGGAAAACAGCAAAGTTAAAATTCTGGAAGGCAAGAGTGAAGGTTTAAAAGAAAAGTTTAAAATACAGTCAAGCAAAATACAATACCTGAGACACGTGGGCTTGAGGGGGAATGCTAAACCTTCCCTTCAAAGGCAGAGAAAGAAGAAAGGGGAAGGACAGCCGTGGAGAACTCGCGCTGCTTGTCACAGGCTCTGCTCGCCCCGCATTTCCAATCCAGGCGTCAAGGGTGGCTGCTTGCAATTCACACAATAAATATCAAAAAGCCTATTGCTGAGAGAAGAGAGCACGAGAAGCTCTCAGCCCAAAGTCTCTTAGGAGGCATATCTCAGTCAAAGCATGTCTGTTGAAAATGTATCGGGGAGTTTGAGAGGGCTTTGCAAACACACATTTGAATGAAGGGGAATAAACACTTGGAAAACCTTTCGCTGTCGTTTGAAATGTTTAAACCACTTGGCAAGCGTGGAAAGTGCCTCCTGCGTAAAGCCGAGCATCCCCTATCGCAAAGCAGGACCTGGCATTCTGCCTGTGCCACGCTGGGGTGGCTGAGGAGCTGCTTTTGCAGTGCGTTCTTAGCAGCCCCTAGGTTCACCTGATTCTGACCAGAAGCAGCTCTGAAATCATGAAAGCTTTTACAAGACACGAAAAAAGTTCCCTGCCCAGCTGTACCATGAGGACCCAATCAAATGATGGGCAACGGCTAAAATAGCTTCGTTAGTCAGGGTTATGATTGTGCAGATTGCAGAGAAGGCATGGGGCTCAAGCACGCAAGGTGGCAACTCCGTTACCCCCCTTCCAGCGTGACACACGCTTTCAATCGAGCACATCTCACCCCTTCCCAACGGCAAATTGGATGACACACCGCAAAACCCACCTTGTCACAGCGTGAGCCTTTTGTAGACGTTACAGCCACGCACCGGGCCTTCACCTTCAGAAGCAGTCAGAATTTCAAGGAGCTGGCTATAGAAACACCTCATCACCAGCACCCACGGGGAACTCGTGTGACTGCAACTACTCTGAGACACAAAACACATGAACTCTTCTCCGTGAAGGAAGATGCTTTCCCCCTTTGCTCCCAGTTCTATGAAATGGGGTAATAGTCCTTCCCTGCCGTGCAATCAAGAGCCTGGGAAAGAGGAGCTGTGTGTTTTCTGCAAAGTGCAGCTCACTTGATGCTAACAGCGTGAGCAATGCACCTTCACAAACGCGCTGGAAAACACTCATCAAGCTTCGGCGAATCAACCCCAAATACCCCATCTACACAGCGTAACCATCTCTGCAGAGACAGCTCCCGGTTTTGGGGTCCTATTGTGTCAGATTTCTAGTTCAGATAAAGCACAAAGATAGGTCTGTCGGTCACAAAATGTCCCAGGGTATTGAGACTCCAGTCACACAAAGAGTGGCTTCCTCAGCCAGAGCATGCTTGAGAGCCCGGATGTTCCGACGGGCTTTTGGGAGCCTTTCTAGCCAGCTGGCAGAACACCCAGCACGATGGCAAACCAGCACCAGCAGAAGAATGCCAGGTCTCTCAAGTTTTCAGCAGTGCCCAAGGAAGAGGCAGATTCAAATTCTTGCTGTGAAATGCTGGAAAAACCAATCGATGAAACCTGGGGTTGGCTTGAGTCTGTGGGGTTTTGCTGTGGGGTCGGGGGGGTACAGAGCTCAGGGGGTCTTTGAAGCGATCCGATTAGAAACAGCTACTTTTCTGGTTGCCCATATTTCACGGTGCAAGCTAAAGGACACTTTGAGCGCCGAGGTAATTTAGGCAAGCCAGGAAGGGTGCAGTCAGTACTCCTGTTACTCGGCCCAAGGACTGACTGTCTGGAGTACGAAGCTGGACACTTGTTATTTCTGCATCAGTTCTCAAAGATCTCGGGCACAATCTCGGTACCAATCCAAGGTGTGTAAGTGCACGCTCTGCTCGGTGTGGGGCTAGTTTTCTGTTCATCTCAGGCACACGAACCTCATACCCACATGCAGCTCCCCCGATGGAGCCGAGTTTCATATGGCTTGAATTAATTGCAACCAGACCATTGCACAGAAACAAGAAAGGAAACACATGAACTTGCAGGAGAGGTTTCTCTAGCTCATGTCTTGGGAATATGCTTCAAGAGCTCCAGCCATGCATCGGTCATGTATCTTCCTTTGGACTTTAGACCTCACTAATGCTGGCGTTGTCATACAGCCAGTGAAAGGCATTAGCATTGTCCCTTTTGTGTATTCCTCTTCCATTTTCATTTTTTCTAAGACCAGTGCAAATGTTCTCATGCCCAGAGACTCAAACCCATGAGTTGCCGGTTTCACGTCCAAAAAACCTGCCTCTTTTTGCTCTCCCAAGACCACACGGTCAGTGACCTCTGTGCTCTCTGCACTACTGGCTACATTCTGTCTCTACACACAGGCAAAGAAAGTCTATTTCTCATGCAGGAAATCTCCCCTTCTCCTCCTTCAGTCCAGGACAGTGATTCGAACAGCAGCATCTATTGTTCCAGCTGTCTTCTTCCAGGGAGGAGTTTAATTGCTCTCCCACCTAAATCACAGAGCATTTGTGCAGTCACCACTGTGGCCCTTGAGTGCCCACGGATCAAAAGCACTTTGCTGCTCCTGACCAGATCCTGCTGCCCTCTGCCATCTTGCTGTTTAACCCCGTGCACTGAACTCTATGCACACACTCCTATTGTGACAACAGTGAGGAGCGATACCTTCCTACCAGGAGAGGCAGACATTACTACTGCATCCGTGCAGTGCGTTGGAGAAACCTCGACAGACCCGTGGCGTTCTATTTCCTGCAGAGGCACAGGCATGCAGACACTCAGGAAGAACGGAATGGGGACGACGGCCACAAACAAGGACCCTCAGAGAGTTTCCCTGCAGCGGCAGCAGCCCCTGTACTATGGATTTTTTTTAAGTGCCCCAAACTATTCAGAATAATGGTCCACCTGTTCGCCCAGTTTTCTCCTTTAGAAGGGGTGATTGGGATAATTGATTGTGGGGGCTGACGGAGGGGGCGGGAAGAGGAGGTCAGTTAATTACTGCCTGGGGAAGAGGATGTAGGAGGTCTCTTTTGTTCCAGGGTGAGGGCCCACTTGTAATGAATGACATGCAACAGAGATGCTCAGAAGACACTCTTTCAAGACCCTTCCCACAAGGGAACGGCAGATGTTTTCTGTGATTTACCGGTCTGGGATCTGATACTGTAAATGCTTGCGCAGTCTGGGCCAGGCGTCACAAGCGGGCGCGAGGAGATCTGTCAAGACTGAATGTATTAGAGTTTACTGGCCGTCACCAGAATGAACCAGCAAGCCCCCACACTGGATGAAATACTTTCCAGTTCTCCTTTTGCAGATCTGGAATTCTCACTTTGAGAACTGCCACCAGCAGTGCTTTCTGGAAGGGAACAGCCCTCACCCTGAACACTCATCTCCCGTGGGCTCCCTGCCTTTACCTTCTGGGAGATGTCACATCTGTTCTCAGACTCACCAACCCCAATAAAACATATTGATTTCAAGCTTTGCTAATTACTTAAGAAGAAACCCTAATAAACTATTGAAATGGAAACTGTTCCAGGCCACAGTAAATGGATTTGAGGGCTCAGTAACCAGGCGCCCCTGAAAACGTCTCCTGTGTAGGGCCAGATACCATGGGCAGACTGGAGAGTACGGGTCAGTCTGGTGGATGTGCCCTCCACTGCTGAACAACCACCCGGGCTCTTTCTCATTCATCCCTTTACTTATCCTCAGTAGAGAGCACTAACACAACCTTTCCTTTCTTCCTCTCCATCTCTTTAGTGTCTTTGATGCAGCTGTGATTTACAGTGTCGAGGACAGCAAACCGTCTGTACTCCTGTTGTTTTGAGTGAGGACAAGGCGTTGAGAACAGCGCGGTCCAAGAGTCCAGCTCATCAAAGCCAGGAACAAAACCACCCGCTGCACCTTTGGTGTTGAAACACGTATGCCTCTTCTTTTCCAGTTCTTAATGAACACGGAGTAAAAAATCCAGACTAATTTGCTTTGAAATCTGGCTGGGAGGATGTTCAGCAGGTTTTCATGTATGCTCAGATGCCACGGCTCGAAAATGGCATCTGTAATGGGATTCTCATGCCCATCTCTCACTTCCCTGCCAGTGTCTGTTATTGTGAAGGCTCCTGTGTCTGGGAAATATCTCGGTTTATCTAAAACACCAAGGAAAAAAGTATTTTTAGATCTATTTCCCCCTTTCCTCCCCCAGCCTCCCTCCGCACACACATAATTAACCAGCAATCAGGTATAATAGCTAGTCATGTAAATGCCTTTAGTTCCATGCAGGTGCAGAAAAACAAGGTTACGCACAAAATCAAGCTCTAAGGAACAGCCTTTCAGTACAGGACACAAAGGCTCCCTTCCACCGCTCCCCCAACCCACTCCTCAAACACAGCTACTTCCACACACAGAACCTAAGAATGGGGTCACATCCCAACCCTTATGCTGTATAACGCGAAAACAATGTCGTGTGGGCATCTGAGTCAGGCTTGGCATCAGTGTGGGTAATGTGGTGACAGCAACAGAGTGAAGAGAGCCTGAACTCCGACAGATGAAGCTGTTACCCCCAGAGCAGCTGAAAAATTGATGTTTACCGCAAGAAAAACTTGTGGAGCGGGTTCTTTCCTGACTTGGAGGCACTAAGCTACCTTGTAAGTTAAGAGAAAAGAGCAAGACAGGGATTTGGGACTAACCTCTGCACACAAGAACAGACGTACGAAGAGAAACGTGAGGGTGTCTAGTTTTCCAAGGTATCCCACCTTGGTTTTGCACTAAAGCTGAATCAGCACTCCAACCGCAGAGATAAAGATCTTCTTCTCCTAGGCGCAGGCTGTTACCCAGGGTGGTGAGTAACGGCCCAGAAGCACCCCCTGCCAGACCTCCTGGCAATACAACCAAAATCTTGGGTGGTGCAAGGTGCGCAGGAAGATGCTCCCCAAGGGAGGGAGTTGTGAGGATGGGGGGTAGTAACGAGGCCTTTGTGAACACCAGCCTCACCCTGCAGCTGACAGTGTGCGGTGTTGCTGGTTTGCAAGAGGTAGCAGTTTAGAGGTCACTGAGGAGGCTGAGTAGCTGGGAGAAAAGGTTTCCCAGCATGAGAAAGACCCATCCCCAAGTCATCCTTATGGGTGGATAAACACAAACTGCAGGCACTGTTTGTGGTCACTGGGTTTGTGGTCAGAGAGGTCACTCTGATTTTCTTCAGGGTCACAGACCCTGGGTCTGGAGTAGCTTTCTGAGGGTTGTGGAGGATTCTTACAACCAGGGAAGGGTGGCTGGTTTTACAGGCAGGGGAGCTATTCGGTACCAGGAGCAGTATCTCTGTTCTGCCAGTCTTCTCGCTCCAGAAGCCGAAAACCTCTGCACAGATGCATCTGCATGGGATGGAAGCAAGCTCCAGCTCGCTGAGAGCTAGGCTAAACAAGTGCAGGAAGGCCAGATCCCTGTGAGATCTGGCATGCCCCTATTTAATGGCCTGTTTAGATAGCAGCAATTGCAGCCTGTCCTCTGTTCCACTCTGCTCCAGCAGCAGAGCCAGAGCTGTTCCAGAAGCAAAAGGGAGTGCTGACTACTCGACAAGAAAGTAAACACTGAGAACATGCCTTTGCCTGCAGTGTAATCAACCCCGCTGCTATTGAGACAGATGAAGAGGGTTTACACAACGCGTTCATCTGGCTCTCTTGGGCTCCTCGACAGGGGGACGGCAACACAACAGCAGCAGGGCAGAGCCCGAGTCCCAGCCCGGGGAGGGCTGATGGAGAGACAGAGGGGGATCCTCATCTCTCTGAGCACTGGAGAGTTTACATTACAGTCTTCAGGCTCTCTGGCTGACTCTTGCTTTTCCGCAAGAAAATTAACTCTGCCTCACCATGGGAGACTCCAGCCAACATTAACTTCCAGCCCCTCGGTGTGGAAGGGGTCTTCAGTCGAAACCTCGCGTTTCTGCCCCCCTATCCTATACAAAGTCAGCTTTCCAAATGAAGCCCTCCAGAGCGTCCACCAAGTTAATTTCCCTGCTGTCGTTGAGGCAGTGCTCCAAGGCCACGTGCCAGGAGTCATACCCCTCACGCAGAGATCTAGGACCCTGCAAGAGCTTTCACGCTTGAAACCCCTGTTAGGATCCAAAAAGCAGCTGCTGTTGGGTGCCTCTCGGACCGACTCTTTCTCTCTCACAGAACTAAGTACGTGTTTGGCCTCCTAGGCCTGGCAGCTTGGAGGCTCTGCCAGGCTCTTTGGAAGAGCACTCTGCAAACATCTCTTGCAAGTTGCCCCTGCTTCTCCTGCACTCCTTGTCCTGCCTTGTGCTGATAATCTTCCCTTGGCCACTGAAGAGGGCCCGTTCTTTCGAAGCCAAAAGCCACCCAGAGCAGCTTTCTCCGTTAGGTCATAAGTGCTCTTGAGCTGCTGGAATCCCTTTTGTAAACAGGCAATTTACATGGAGAAGAGACATCTCTGCTCAGCTTTGCAGTCAGAGCCCACAGACAGCTGTCTGGACGGGCTTGGTCCTGACCACCACGCGAAGCTTCGGAAAAGTACTGAGCACCCTCACCTGTGAGAAGCTTAGTTGGAGATAAAGGCAGCCGAGACCTTTCGCCACCCCACTGGATGAAGCCTCATGTTGTTGGGACTCCCACTGGTTTCTGTCATCAGCACAATTGGTTTTGAGAATAACTAAGGGAAGAAATCTCCCACTGACACCAGTGGGAATCCTGGGCACACACAGGGAGCTAAACGTCACGGCTGAGACGGTTTCTGGGTACGGGAGCCGTCTTTTATTCTGTTTATGCAAATTATATATACAAATCATGCAAATAATTACCGAGTCGTTGGGGCAGACTGTGTAATGATAACAGTGATAATTATTATTGCCATTATAGTGTTGATGTTCTTGCTGCTGCTGTTGTTACTCACACTTACTCTGATCCTGTCTCAGGGCTGGCCAAGATCGTGTCCCTTAGTGCCACTCGCTGAGGAGCAGCCACTGTCCCGAGCTGAAGAAACCCCATGGACGCAGAAGGGGCAGGAGGGACACTGGGAGGGCGCTTGTGGACAGGGTGCTACAGCTGGTTTTTTCTCTGCCAGTAGAATTAGGATGGGGGCTGTGGAGGGAGCAGGGCAGAGAGCCATGGCATTCCTGTGTTGCATCTGCAGTCTTCTCCCAGCAGCATGCAGGTGCCAGAGCATCCTGTGAGACAGGTACACCAGCTCCCTGAATGCAGGTGTTTAGGAGGGCTGTGGGCAGTGCCTGTCTCATTAAGTTTCACATCACCAACACTTCGGTCAGTGCTTCAACGAGATCCCTTGATTGTCAGGTCCTTCTCCATAGGTAAAGGCTGCTGCTTCCCCACCACTGGGTCCAGCATGCCTGGTTTAGCCTCCATGCCTGTCCCCAAGGAGACTGCAGTGCCAGCAAGGGTTCTCCTAGCCTGTTACGTTTCATCCCATCGAGAGGAAGAAAACCCCATCACCACCCACCACTGAAAGTGGGAACTAGCCTGAACACTCTCCATTCCCTCGTCAACCACCCAGGTCTTTACAGGTAGAGTGGTTGCCAACCGCTCCTCCCTTCCCCAAGTGGCTGCCCTTCATTTCCCCCCCCATGACCCCCGAGTGCCTTCACTGGCCGCTTCCATGATGGCAAAAACCCCCAGTCTGTGGCCAGCTCTCCAGGCCTGGCGGCAGGTAGTGAACCCCGGGTGAACCCACACTGCCAAACTCTCACCTTGCAAAGCAGCCTGGTCTTGACCCCGGCAGAGGGCAGGGGCTGCGTGGCCTCAGGCCAGCGCCTGCATTCAAGTTTCAGCCTTGGTCAGTGCAATTAACAAAGCCACTAAATGCGGTGCCTCAGTCAGAGCCCCGCTGCCTCTTCTCCTTCCTGCCCTTCTCCAAGCGTCTGTGCATTGTTTCTGGGAGCAAAGGAAGGGAAAACTCAGCGGTGACTCTCGGCCCCGGGAAAGAGAGAACGGGTCTGGTTACCGGGCCGGTGCTGATAACCAAGAGGGCCTCTCCAAGCGGAGGACGGACCTGTGATTTCCAGTGGCTTTTCGCCAGCAAGAGGGTAAATTGCAGGAGCGTGGGTCCAGGCAGACTCCGCTGGAGAGGAGTCCTCTAGCCCTGGCTGAGGTCCTCGTAGCGCAAAGCACTGTCCTGCATGGCGCTGGGAAAACGAGAGGACCCCTCCAGAATCACACGTCCAGACTTCTCAAAGTGACAGACGTGGCCATAATTTCCCGTGAGCAGCACAATCAGCGGAGTTCCTGCAGAGCTGCCAGGGACTCACTCGTTTGCTCTGTATTTCAGCAGTTATTCCTGTCCTGGTCTAACTTTTGTGTGAGTAACAGGGGCGGATGAACCTCCTTCCCCTCACTTTTCAGTCTCCCCATTTTCACTTGTCATTAGCGTCTCTGCCTCTCTGCTCCCTCCTGCTTCTGCACAATCTCCTGTGAGTGGGACCTGAAGTCGCTCGTTACCAGCCTGAATGAAACTTTCAAAAGTAAGCCGAGCTTTGAGTTGGAGCGAGTCCCACGTTAGGCAGGAACCAGCCTATTGGAAACGCAGCACCGTTTGGGTGCCAAGGAGGGTCTGGATTGAGAGCACCACGGAAGGGAATTTTTGTGAGTCAGGGAGCTCCTAACCCATCGACCTCTGCCGGGTATGAGGTGGGGAGCCCACAATGGCACCAACTCACCTGCCATTCGGGGCAGTCTCAGGTTTGTGCTGGAGGACCCCCTGCCTGTGGTAGGGCAGATGAATGTGAGGAAGCAGTTGAAGGGTTCAGCTTCCACTGGAACAAACCTGACTGGCCTTGAGCTGGCAGATGTAAAAGGCCAATTGTTTAACAGCTTCCTCTCCTCTAAGGACAATATTGCGAGCCCCCGTAGAACACAATGCAGCACACAATAGCAACACAGCTCCACTATGCCTAACAAGCTAAGCAGCTGGGGTAAGACTGTTCGGGTAGCTGGCCGTGTTTTCCTGACTTCTAATGTTCCACAAGTGCAGGCTGGCTCTCGGCTTACGAACACCCCTGCTCACCTAAACCTCCATTCCTACTGTCCCTCACAGCCTCCTGCTAGGCTGAGTGGGTTCCGAAGTTCCACACAACAGGTTTGCTTAACAGAAGGGGATGCAGCGCGGCCACTTCAGTTCTTAGTGTCAGGAGCAGCAACTGCCTCTAAAAACTCCAAATATGAAGGCAAGACTGGAAAAGACAGTGAGCAAAGGCACTTCCAGCTATCAGGGGTCTGCTAAACGGGCACCTTCCATAAAAGCAGAACACTACTCTTTGCTCCAGGTTTCCTCAAAAACTGCTTGTGTTCACCGAGGAGGGAAAGAAGCAGAGAAGGACAAAGGACATTACTCGGGAGAGGTGCCATTAAGCCGATCCCCTCTCCAGCTCTCACTATGGTCAGGGAGCATCCCGGCTGCATGGCTCGGTGCCATTTTCATCTCCTTTACTCTTCCTGGTAGTCCCCTTGTGTGGAGGCAAAATTATTTTAGAGAAAGGAAGGAACACTGGGGCAGGAAACCCACCATTATGCCCTTCTTCTTCAGTCACACTTCCAAAGGCCAGGGATAAAGAGCTGTAACCCTTTCCTTGAGGAATGAGCCATGGAGTCTGGGCTTCTGCAGGGGATCGCAATAGCCAACCTCCCTGTTTCAACTGGGGCAGCCAGTCTACTACGTCTCATCCTGAAGCATTCACGTCCACTGCTGACTGTTCCAGGCACCAACGCTATCAGCTCATGGACTCTGGCAACAAATTTCTCCACCCCTGTCCCTTTCTGCATCTCACCAGAGCCTGAAGAGCTGGTGAAAGAGTTTTGTTTACTTCTGCCCTGTTACGACCAAACACTGTGCGCCAGAGGAATCTCACTTATCCACTCAAATGGTTCTATGTCAGTCAACCCTACAAAGGCATTGTTCCTATCTGTTAAGCCGTGGCTATACCCCGAGCTGAGGAAGGTCACCAGCCCCGTGTGATATTAGCTTGGAAAGGGGCTAATTCTGAGACGGCAAGGAAAACATTCCAGGGATAGTGCTGTCTGGACTCCCTATAGGTGAAACCTCTGCGATGAGATGCTGTACTGTCACACTGGCATGCAAACTGAGCGCAGTGCTTGCCATACGGGCACTGTGGCACGTAGACGGTAAGTTTTAAGGTCAATTACAAATCACAGTGAATACATCTGCAGAGCAGATAGTGGCTGAAAAACGAATGTGCTATTGTGAGCATCTATTCAAGATGCCCACACTCCAACCGGCTCTGCCTGCTCCATTTCTGTGTAGCAGCTGGTAATAGAATTATACTGTGAACAATATACATGCTGAAGAATAATAGGTAGAAATTAATTCCCCCAGTGGTGTTTCCACCGCACGTCCACCTCCTTGGCAGCAGTGAGTATGTGTGGCTTATCTTAGACACGACACTAGGAGCAGGCATTTACGTTTATTTTAAGCCGCTTGAGTTAAAAACAAGTCCTCTATTCTTTCAGACTTACCTCTCTTCTGCTAGACTCAGCTCTCCCGTGTTTTTTCAAAGGCACTCGCATACATTTGAAACAATAACTCTTTACCCTAAAGCATTTTCCCAAGATTAATAACACCCCAGCATCAAACCATTCCTCTTGGTAGCAATCAGCTGTTCATTTAATCTCTAAAGTTTATCCCTTCCCTTCAGTTCGGTTCAGCACGACTTTATTTCTGACACCAAGAGCCGAACAAGGAGCCTCAAACTGTGAAGGAACGTGGCACCCCGAGGTGCCCGTCACAGGTGCTCAGGAGCCGCGCTCACTCAGAATGTGTCGCCTTGCCTTGTGCAGCCATTTGTCAGGACAGTCCAGTCTTAGACACAGATCGCTGCTCCGGGAATGGATCATCTGTTGTCTGACACACTGACGCGCTCATAAATCTTCCTACGTGGCCTGAGCCTTCCACTGGTGACTTTTTTTGTCTACGCTGAAATAAATTGAGGGAGCAGGTCTTGTATCTCACAGCTAGAGAACGTAACGGAGGTTTGGGAGCTCTGATGAACACGGGTGGTTTCTGGGAAAGAAGCAAAGAAAGAGTCAACAAGTAAACCATTGCATCGCTTCACCCGACCCTCAAAGGGATGGTGGAGGCTGCAGAAAAGCAGCGCAGCAATGGAGACGGCACCAAAACTGAGTGCGTGTTGCGACGTCACTGGCAAAGCCTGGGTATGTCTCCTCATCCCCCCTTTCCACCTCGGTGAGTCTTTCATAGCAGACACGCCTGAAGTGCTCGCTCTGGCTCAGGTTATGTTAGTGGCTTTGAAAGTGCTCCCAGTCCTAAGTGCCTCGGACTCAGAAGAACTACTCTGCCCCCTACACAGCAAAAAGCGACAGAGAGCTTCAGTGTGAACACCAGAGAAGCACACCTGCGCTCAGGGGCAAGGTGAGCGCCAGCTTAATTCCTGTCTTGGGTGAAAAAGAGCATCTTTCTAGACAGGGACATCTGACAGTTCTTCACTACTCACCCTCCCATCCCCACTACAAGAAGGTTCAGTTAGTAGTCCTGGTAACTGCACGGGTGCAATGCCAGCAGCTTTTGTCGACGTGTGAGTCTGTGACGACTATACATCTGACCCTGAGTCCACTTTCAGACTCCTCTAGTGACTTTCTGCATGACCTTCGGCGAGGAACTCCTCTGCACACTGTTATTCCCAACAGGATAAAGAGATAATGATGCCTACCCACCTGGTAATGAGATTTGAGGGCTGCTGATGAGTGCAGGCTGAATTCCTGGGATTACCAGCACTTGGGTGACTTGGGCAGCCCTAGTGGCTTGGTCACTGAGGGGAGCAGGAGCAGCAATCGGACACAAAAGCAGCGGATACCTTGTGCTGCTTAATGAGGAACTACGGGCATTGGACAGCATCGCAGAGGTGTTTATTTGCACCTCGTGTCCCTCACGGTGTCTCAGACAAAGAGAGGTGAGGAGCTTACTGTAGACAAATACTTTCTCTTGAAATTTTGATGGGCAAGAGGACTTCAGTTTGCTTGCTGGAGTTGCGTAAATGCAACTAGCTCTCTGAAAAAAACACAGCAAAGGACTGGAAGAGACGTTTGTGGTCTGTCTAGGAGTTCAGTTAGACACGAGCCACATAACAGATCTGGAAGGGCATCTTACGACTGTTTTAATGACCCAATCCCCTTAGAACGAGTGCAGGAGTACCGTGGGCCACGAGGCACCGGACAGCACACACGCACTGAGCACTGTGACCCACAGCAATGTGCTCGCTCCCAGGACGCTTTGGCGCCATTTAGAAAATGAAAGGCTTTGCACTCTGTCTCAGCCCTAGCACTGAGAGGTGACAAGTTAGGGTTGTTATTAAACCTTGCCCAAGCCAAGGCTAACATGTGAAAGCACCGATGAGAAGCATTAAGCACATCCTTCCTGTCAGAGTCAGTGACAGCTCGGGGAGCCTCTCGTCTGAAGGGCCAGCCAAGCTGCGAAGAGAAGCTTTGTTGAAAGTTGCGTGCGTTCCGTTTCTCAGAGGGCCCAACACACAGAGCAAGTTTTCTTCCCTGCACAGTGTCCTGAGTGCAGGAGGCCCCACTGAAGATCTGAAAGGGGAAGTCATGAAGCATAAAAGTGATTGGCGCCAGAGTGGTCACGAGGGAAGCGCTAGGGGATAGTCTTGCAGTACAGAGGGCTGCACTACAGTGGGGGGAGACACTAGTGGAAAACAGCCGATGTTCGTGACTGTGCATCATTTCAGAGGCATCGACAGAAGCAGACCTGATGGTTTATCTGGGAGAAAACAGCCTGCTGGTAGCTACAGTGCTCAGCCTCATTAAGATAAAGATGCTCATGATGATATCCTTGAGGCAGGCAATGAAGGATAGAAAAGGAGCCCGGAAGAAGTGCAGTCAAATCATGTGTAGAGGGGGTTAAAAGAAGACACCACTGAAAATACTTTGAGGGGACAGAGATTTGGTAATGTCCCCTTCCAGGCTTAAGGAGATGAAAATATGGTTCAAGATGCATCAGTTCTTTGTGTTAGCCGACCCAAAAGGCTGCCCGTTAGACATGGCAGCAGAGGCAGTGAATCAAACGTGCTGGATCCTTCCTTTCTAGCTCCCCAAGAAATTCACCTACAGACAGGAAGATCAACACCAGCGTCACCCATCGGAAAGCAGTGTCATTGATGCCAAAGTGCTACCACTAGGGCAAGGCTAGGTAAAGAAGGGGGGAAGAGGCATGCAGCCAGAAACAAACAAGCAAGCTCATTCTGCAATGCAAGAATGACAAGAGCCACGGGCCAGCTGAGACCGTGGCTTGTGCACACCAAGAGTTAACTTTTTCCTGCAACTACTGGTTCAAATCAGAGGAATGAGGTTGCTTCCAAAGAGGCTGTGGCTGACGAGCACTGACCTTTGGTGTCTGACTGATTTGGTGCTGCATTTGGTATTTATTATTTAGCATTTATTGACCAGAAGAGTCAATGGGAAATAAAAGCCCGGTTGGTACCTGGAATTAGTGGACTTGAGAGACACCGATGGCGTGGAAGCCCGTCAGGCACGGGGCAATATTGGTAGGTTTCCATGTCAAACGATTTTTGGAAAAGAAAGAGATGACTATGGAGCATGCATCAGGCAGTTTAAAAATAAATTTCCTGTTATTAGAGTAGGTCACTGTTACAGGATGTTTGCTATGGAGCATAAACCTTCGGGGACAGCAGTCATATTGGACAGAGAGCAGATTGTGGCAGCAGTAATAAAGTGTGCAGCACAACAGTGTGGGAAAGGCAGGAGGAAGAAAGAAAGACGTCCAGCACCGCGTGCTCTCTGCAGAGAGTCACAGCGAGACACTAAGCTTAAAAAATTACAACACTGGGGCGCCACCTCTGCGTTCCCACACCTTGCCCTTGCCCGCAAGAATGAGAAGGAAGGCTCCTCTGTGCTCCTTTCACCTTAATTTACTCCCTCGTTTGTGCAGGCTCAGAACCCACATGCAGCAGTGGCAAACTCTGCGTGCCACGCTGCTGGCCGGTGCCAGCGTATAAAACCACCAAGACAACAAACTGAATGCCAAGCCCCTTCTGACAGAACCGGAGAGGGAGGAGGGACTGGGTGCCAGACCCTGATGGCATCTTGTTTGTGCCAGCTGCAAACAGAAGAGGAGACCATGAGAGTTCCACGGGCCTGGCAGCCTCAGCAGCAGACTATGAGCACAGATATCTCAGCTAACTTTCAGTATCACCACAAATTTGTCACCATAAGGCTGAGGCCATCAAAAGCTTAGCAGGACTCCTGCCACACGAACAGGGAGCTCGTACAGCTGCTCGTGCCTGCTGGCGCAGCATCTCTTCCACATTTATTACCCTGGTACCAGGGCGCTTCCACTCACAGCACCTAGAGCACTCCTTGCACTAACTCAGGTTTCAGGGTGCTCTCAGAGGTGTCTTAGAAAAGGCACCAAGGAGTAACCAGGCCTGGAATCTCGCAAGGTCAAGACGAGAACTGCCCAGCATCACCGTTTATATGGAACCGGTGCACAGCAAAAGAAGCCAGCTGCCCTGTCAAAGTCACCTTCGACGGGCACTCTTCTTGACCTGATGTGGAACAACCAGCACTGTTGTTTGCTGACACTCGTGAAGTTTAAGCACCTACCACCCGCTGGTACGGTATTGATGCCTTAAAGACTTCATGGCAGCGACCTTTCCTACATGAGCACACAGGCGCTGGGGCACTGCAGAAGGCAACGTGTGGACACACGTTTTGGGGTTCAGTAATAACAGTCTGAAAGCACTGAGTGTCTTCTGTGCTGAGAGCTTTTGTCACCCCAGGCAATGCCTTGAGCAAACGGGAAAGACAGAGACTGTTCATCACATTAGTTCTCTAACAAACATTTCCAGCTCTGTATTTCCCCAGCCTGGGGAGACAAAGACAGGGTCCTGTTATCTCCCTAGGCATCTGCTTTGAAAGGGAGCACTGGTTGAGCGATTTGAATTCTACTTAGGGCAGACAGAGGCTTGAAGGGAGTGAAGTTCTATTGGCCAGATAGAACCTCTATTGGCCAGATAGATAGACAGATGCAACTCAGTTCAGGGATGAGGTGGAGGAACTGTGCTCTTCATGTGTTCCAACATCATTATTCCCGAGACTCCGCTCTAAGCAAGACAGCTCTAATGATGCAGCCTGTCCAAGACATCAATCCCACCCAAGGAAGAGCCTCTTCACAAGTTCACTCCCTCATTCATGAGGTGTCTCATGTTGAACCAGAACATCTCATGCTTTTTCTTGGCACAGGGTTCAGTGCTTGCAAAAGGTCTGCTGGGGAGGCATCATCTCCATTTCCCCCAGAAAAGGTCCTGCAGCAGAAGGGTGAACCTGAAAGTGCATTCTTTGCGATGGCTTGGACACAAGAGCCGGTTTGTGCTGCCTTTGGAAATGGCTGCCTGGCACAGTTTGGCACAGAAGCGAGCAAACCCTGTTCCCCAGTCTCGTAGGCCAGCTGAGTTCTGCACACCAGCTAGAGAACCCAGACTGGGACCACAAACCCAGCGCCAGCAATTTCATACTAGGCCAGAACACTGTCTTGAAGGGGCGAGTTCCCTGCTGGTGGTGACACCCCGAAGAGCTGGTGCGAGGACAGGAGTCGGTGGGTTGGGTTGGTCGGTTCATCTGTGACAGACTCTATGGTTCTGTCCCTGCATAACTGGCTACTTGGTACCTCAGCCAGCTGTGCTAGCTATTTCCCATCCCCGCAAAACGGGCTGAAGCTTGCTGCGCTCCATGCCAAGCACTGGTACAGGCAGTGCCCAGCGCAGGCAGAATAAACCGCTGACCTTTGCCATTCTGTCCTCATAGCTTGCAAATGAGCGCAGCTTAGCTCGTCCAGGAGCCTGGCCAGCATGTGACAAAAGAGAATGAGGAGTTAAGTGTTCCCTTCCTTTCTCGAATCTCTGAAATCCATTCGGCCACTCCGTGGCTTGAAGCCACCGCACCTGTGCGTACATCCCAGGGGGTCCCCGCCGCCTGTCTGCCTCACGATGTCAAAACCCCTCAGCAGAATCTGCACTGGGAAAGTGAAGAACAGCAGAGTCTGCTCCGCTGGATGCTGAAACACTATTTGTTTTCCTTCAATTATAGAGCAATCACGGGGCTCTGGAACCGGGCTTGAAGCCTTCGCCGTAACTCCTCTTAATTGGATGTTTGTGAACGTAAAGGTTTCTACTGTGACTTGTGGAAGGAAACAAAAACATCGCTTCCACATTAATTTCATTCACTTATTTCCACCCATTCTCTCACAGTCAGGTTTCCTTGATATGCTTAATCTTTCGCAATGGTTTCCATAGCAACTCCTCTTCATTGTGGTGCCACCAAGGACCCCCGTAATCAGGAAGCCCAACTTTGCCAAGAAATCAGATTTTGCCTTTTCCCCCCGGGCTCCGCTGCCACAGCACCCAGTGGCACCACTAATTCCTCCTGCCCCCCCAGTCTTCCCCCCAGTTGCACCCAGAGGCGATGGCAGGAGGCTGACGATGGGCACTCATTAGGGTTTTGTGTGAACGGCCAGAGCTGCCCGTCCAGGTCCTGCTGCGCATCGCTTGCTGCTGCTCTATGCACAGTAAATCCCCATGGGAAAGGGGAGGTGATCAGAGCTGCTCATCCTCAGAAATTCAAAACGCTATCCCTGCAGCACTGTCCCAACCTGGGAAAGGGCCTGTCTGCAAAGCACAGCACCGTCTCTGCTCAGGAGTCTCTTCTGTACAGCACCCCAGCTGCAGAAGGCAGTGTGGGCATTAGCCCGGGCTGCCCTGCACGCGTCCAGAGCAGCAATGGAGAGGTCGGTAACTTCTGCCCTAGCTGCAGTGTACAGCTGTATGAAAACAGCTGCTGCCAGGCAGCGCTGGCTCCAGCCGCCTTCGGATTACACACTGCAAGAACTGCGCTTCGTTGCTCTAATTTCCTTCCTACAATTTACCTCCCCCTTCCCCAGACCAACCAGCTCTGAGCGATGGACTGTGTGACTGGCAAACCAAACGTTAGTATTAATCACTGTAATTACTTTCCTTGGCCCAACTGCAGGGCCTGGGAAGCCAACTGCAGTCTCTAGGGTGCAGCTCTAAGCACAGCCAGGTTCAGAGCCACCATTACCTCACAGTTCCTCATCTGCAACCAGAAAGCATTTTGCAACCTTTCTTCCCCGAAACCCCTCAACTCGCGTGGGCTGTGCAGGGGGCCTGAGCATCCCTGCCCGGGAGCCTCCAGGCTTCCACCTCCCTGCTGACTTTGCCAAAACCCCGGGTGTTTGATTCAGGCTGAGGGACGGGCAAGGAACAGTTTCTTCCCCTCGGTCCTGGTGCTGCTGCCGATGCAAGGGCTCTGCTCATGCATCTGTTTAAACAACCCCACTACGCTCAGCCTGCTGCTTCTGGCCGTGTCAAGACAACGGCCGTGAACCACTTACCCTGCCCTGAGCATCCAAACAGGGACAAGGATGGTCTTCCAAAAACAGCTATTCTGAAGTGTGCTGGCTAACGGCAACTCGCTGGTGACTGGAGGGGCACCGAGTACCGCAGATGTGCCTCGGCAGACCGCCTGCTTCTCAGGTCTGATCACCAGCCCCTCAGGTCCAACAGGAGAGGCCTGATGACGGTCCCAGTACTTTTCCCTCATCCCAGTCATTCCTGCCCACGCCGCTCCATGGACCGGTCCGCACAGATGTGTAACTAGCCCACCGACTAACTTGCTTGTGCAGGGTTATTTGTCTCTGCTCACTCCTCCAGCACAGAGATGTTAGTGTCAACATGAGGCAGGGAGCAAGTGTCTGGGGGGGAACTGGGTGGGTGAGACTTCACTTCAGGCCTTACCCCACGCAATGCTTCCCTCACTGCAGACACTGCACGGTGCCCTGCTCAGCACTACAGAGGCAGCATCGAGTACAGCTTTGTGATGGATGCTTGCAGAACCCCAGCATCAAGCCTTAGATCAGGCACCTCCTTCCTAAGGACTAAACCCACTGCTTTACAAGCACAAATCCCTGGCGTTTTGGTACTGCATCGTGTGAACAGAGGCTGAGGAAACACTCACAGCCCTTATGTGAGCTCCACTGGTGTCTGGGGTTGCCCACACCATACCAGAAATACTACAGGTAGTAGTCAGAGCCCTTCACAGCTACCCGGTGACTGTGGGCGGCTACCGTATGGTTAAGAAAGTGCCTGGCATTTTTCAACCTCTGCTCTTCCATAGCTGCTCTTTACCAGGCTGAGTGGAAAGGGGTGACGCTTACAGAGACAGCTGGGTGAGGGGGAGGCAGAGAACAGCCCGGGCACTTTTCAGCCAGCCTTTCTTCACACCCATAACCAAGCAGAAGGAGAGCTAGTTGTCATCGTCTTTGTCAGGCAGGGGTAGGCAGTTCACTGCTAATTGCCAGCTACCTGTGAACTCTGGAATTAAAACCCAGCAGCCACTTTGGGCTCTTCCAGGGCTTGAACAGTCATTTGTGAACTTGAAAAGTGGCAGGTGAGTGCTGCAGAGAACTGCTCCCTGTCCACAGGTAAAAAAAAGACGAGCAGGAGGGCAGAGAAAAGTCACGGAGAAAGCAGCAAGCCAGTGCTGGAGGGCAAGAGCAGCTTGGTCCTTCCTGTGGAACAGTCTTGCACCCGTGGCCAGCTGCTCTAGGGAAGCGGCTTGGGCCTCTGCAGTTGTGTAAATGGCAGAAGAGCTCTATCTCCAGCTTGAGGGTATAACACGTAGGAGGATGGTACAGGAGAGCTATGAGGAGAGGCAAGGCACAGGTTCTGCGCTCAGTGCAGTGAACTCACCTACACCACTACGTTTGGCAGGAACTCTGAACCCAAGGCAAGATGCTGTTGCGGCGTCTCCGGTTACAGAGACCCTATTGAGCAAGCAGGGGGTTCAAAACAAAGGCCACGTGCGTGCACGTGTATGTGCCATCACGCCCAATGGTGCCAAGGAGGCAGGGGATGTAAAGGAGGCAGGTAACCATCTCTCAGTAAGAACTGTTTGGATACAGGAGAGACAGAGCAGCGAGAACAGAGAACAGGCGAGTCCCTGAGAAGGAGCTTGACAGGACAAACCCTGAAGTGCAGTGGGTACCAATCTTTCGAGGCAGGCTTGCAATTCAAAAGTCTTTAAAGGAAAATACTCCCATTTTTGCCCAGCTAAGATCTTGTGTTCAAATCACTGCTAGAGCCACTTAGGAAGGAGGCAGCGAGCTCTTCCCTGCCCTTGCTGCTCTGTCACTACTTGCAGCAAGCATGCTAGCGTGGGGCTTTTCACAAAAGTTAAGTAGACCCGACAGTCCCGTAAAAGTAAAGGTCCTTCTGGATTTGACCTTCGATTTGAGACTGAAAATACTAGCATTTGGCTTCTAAAACCGGAATAAAAACCCCACGACTGCCCATGTGACAAATGCAGCCCGTGCGTCACTAACGGAGTTTCCTTCTCCTCTCCCCCTTCATAATTCACACAGCACTTGCACCGAGGAGCGCAGCCCTGGCTGAGGCAGCAGTACCGAGTGTCTGTCTTACCTGGAGCGAAATGATAACGGGTAACAGTGGGAAGACCCTGCAGTGAAAGAGCGGGCCTGAGGAAAGCAGAAGTTCAGAAAGCAGGACTGCAGCGAACCCAAGCCAAACATGCACACACCAGCTACTTCGTGCCAAAGGAGGCAGGTGGCAGGCCTACAGCCCCCTGCCCCTCAGCTGCCCGTTTCCTCTTGTGGTCATTTTTTCAAAGGAGTCGCTTCCTTTTCTTGCAAGCCACCCCCTGAATCTACTCTTCCTGTCCTGCGCTTGCAGTTTCCAACTCAGCTTACACACAAGATCATTCGACCGCAGCTTCCTACGTTCCAAGTTTATCTTGCTTCTGCAATCACTTTCCTCTCCTCGCTTTTGGACACTTCAGCATCAGGAGCACGCAGGGGAATCAAAGGGAGCTCAGAGACAGTGAGCTGAAGGGATTGAGAGTCTCAATGAATTTGATGGAAAGTCGGGGTGGACGCAGTACCTGTGCAGCACTCCTTCGCTGGGCATGTCGCAGCAAGAGACACGCTCTGTTCTGCACTCTGGGTGTCCTAGCGAGCCATTAACAATACTGCTGGATCACTGATAGCTCAGAGAGTTTGGGAGAGCTCAGTCAGTGAAGCACACGGAAAACAATTCTCCTGTGCCTAGGAAACCAACCCACACTTTCCCTTTTGAAAGACCCTACCAAACAGGTCTTCTCCAGTGTGGCCACAGGTGGCCAAGCTCAGATTATCTGAGCCCACAGGAAAGTGAAGCAGCATGAAGGTACTGCAAGCACTCAGAGGGAGCACAAGCACTGAAAGCAGCAGACAAGGTGTAGCTGGGCTAGAGCAAACGAAAAGAAGACCCCACTAAAACATCCGATCTTAATGATGGGATAATCACCCAGCAAAGGCAGAGCTTGTCACCCAAACATTTTAAGCTAGAAAAGGTGGAATTCTAAATCCAAGGCAGCATTTGGCAAAGCTTCACAGTCCCAAGTGTTCTTAACCACGAAAAGAGAGGGCAGGGTGCACAAATACTGCACTATCCCACGTGCACTACACAGCAAGGGCCACGATCTACCACAGGACAGGTTCAATGCCTTGAAAGTTGTCCTTGTTTATTGATTTGATTATTAATGTGCATTTGATTATTAATGTGAACCTGGGTATCGAGGCAGAGCGTACTTTAGGTATTCAGACAGAGTGTATTTCNATTGATTATTAATGTGCATAACACCCGGGGCAAGCACAGCGGGAACCGGGTATTGAGGCAGAGTGTACTTCAGGTATTCAGACAGAGTGTATTTCCATACACACAGACGTTCTGCTCCTAGGACAAGGAATCTGTGGCGATGATGCTGCAGTTACGGGCTGTGTAAATCCTGTTCAGCTTCCCGATTTGCAGTGTGCACACAGGTAGCTGGATAATAAATAGATGTGTCCTGCTGCTGGAAAGCACTTTTTGTTTTAGCCTAGAGAAAGGCAGTGTCGTTTCAGCACAGACACATCAAGGAAGGAAGGAGTTGGATCTAAAATAACCCCTACCCAACCAAACTGCTCCATGTCTTGCACAGCTAGTGGAGTTGTATTGGCTTTGGATTTGTATCTTGTGTTCTCCTCCATCACCAGGAACTCAGCTTGTCTTTCTAATCTCCCACTTGCACATCCCTACATCTTCCCCAGATGTGCCAGCCTAAAACCCTAGCATGAGGCACCTCCCCATACTTCCACACCATGTTCCCCCAAGAGCGTGGCTGCCCTCTATGGCTCCATACCTGTGGATCTACCTTGTGCCTCCAGAAGCTTTCTTCATCCTCTCTCCCTTCTATTTCATTGTGACTGCTTCTGGCCATGAGCACAGGCAGACAGGATGGCTTTCTGACTGCCACAGCAATAGGAAGGCTGACCAGGCCAGTGAGGACTGTTAAAATTTCATCACAGCTTCTGAAGTTCCTGGGGGAAGAGAGGAGCAGAAAGAGAGACAGGTGAGCACAGATGAGTAGCAGTGTCGTGTATACCTCGTTTCCTTAGACAATCAGGGTAAGGAACTCAGGAGCTGGAGTGGCAGTACCACTTCCACCCCACAAATTCAGGTACTGAAACAATACAGGAGGTCACCGCGCAGAACCCTGGCTGCTTCATTCCTATTTCTCAGAAAAAAGGTTTTCTTCCATAATCAGTTGTCTGCTCACCAGACCAAAGCCTGAAATCGTGTGTCTCTGACCCTATTTATCTGAACACGAGTCCTTCCTAATTCTCTCTTTTCTCTACTGGGGGAGTCGCACAGATGCACACACGCACGTACAAAACGCCCGCATCTCACCTGCTTGGTCAGTGATTCAGCATGGTTATTCATGAACTAATTAAAGGTATCTCTTACCCCGGGAAAGCAAAGCTATTTCCACCAGTAAAAAGAACTGAAAATAATCCCGTTCGGCAATTTAAAGTTATTACTGGATTCATTAGAGCTTCAATACCCTCCCTACTGCTGAGCTGCTGACAGGACAAGATTTAGCTGAAATCAGTGGATCCAATTAGAGGCAGGGGTCCACACTTCCAGCACTTCCACAGTGCAAATGACTGGTGACATTTCCAAACAGAGATTGACAGCTGAAGCCAGCACACTCTTCCTGCAGGGCTTTCGAATGTCATTAGGAGCAGGAGTGGACTTCCTAACCTTTCTGTGGTAGTCACCGGCAAAAAACCCCACTTGCCGTGTGTTGCTCGCCATCGCTGCTCATACAGAGCTTTTCTCCAGAACAACTGGGCCTCCACAAGATACCTCGGGAGGCTGACTTTTATTGAGGTTATCAACGATGTCACCACAAAGGGCTGCCACCCCCAGAAGTGGGGACCGTTAGATTTACCTCTGAGTAGAGGAAGATAACTACTACACAGGTACTAATAGCTACTACACAGGTACTAATACCTACTACTCAGGTACTAATAGCTACTTAGCCTCCACTGTTGACTGGGAGAGGGAGCAGCTGGGGCGGTGTGTGTTTATTCACTCTGGTCTCTTGCACAATGGCTTCTCGGGAATGTTTTCCTAATGTAATTACAATTCATTTTGGCGTGTCATCTATTAGCCCAACAGAGTCCCAATTACATCTCCCTGCGAACCCTGTCTCCGCTGAATATTAGAAACACATCCCCATGTAAATAATTAATAAGACGAGCACGCCTTTCTTATCATCCCTTATATGTCAGCAACAGGCTCACGGCTCGTGGTTGGTGCTGCAGCCACTGTGCTCCAGCACCAGCACCCGTTCTTCTTGCTGACAGGGCCAGGAACACACGTAACTGTGGAGGATGCTGCACGCGGCAAGGGAGGGAGGCACGCGCGTGCGAGAAGTCAAGGCCAGTGATCTCGGTGTGGGTTTCTGTTACTGGCATGACTAATTGTTAACCGTTTAGGCCACGATGAAATAATTATTTTGTGAGCAAACCCCACATGGGTTTACATCAAAGTAAATTAGTTCAGCACAGAGCGGGACTGCAAGAGCAGGCATCCAGCAAAGGGCTTAGTATTTCAAGTGCTGGCAGTGTGGCACTGCCACAGCGAATGAAGCAGATCAGCATCTACTGGGGAGAAAAATCAACCACTTCAATTCCAGCATCCACATAACAATCAGTGCTGAAGATTCCCTTACATGGAGGAATACCCTGGAAAAATCACTTACTGGCAAAGTTTTGCATGGGGTGTTCTAACAGACACCCTGAAATACAAGTCCAGCAGATGAGTTTCCTCTAGGTTCCTCATTACACCTGCAGCTGACTGAATTACTCGTTAGAGAAAACACAGCCGGTACATTCACTGCATTGCTGAGACATCGTGGCTGAGGGCATTAGTTCCCCACTGCATCTTCTCTGATCTATGTCCTCTCTATTGTTCTCCACCACATGACCTAAATCCATGCAGCAGAAACATCTCCTGTGTGCAAGCTGAGTAACAATAGTCACAACAGAAGCAATAATCATTGATCAGTTGCACTTCAGTGACTTCTATGAATGAAGAATAAGACGGAGATGTTCCAAATTACAGCTGAAAGGGTGCACGGGTGACTGTGTGTTCTCACTGACGCTTACAGGCCTTTCTGGTCACATCCCCAATTAAAATCTTATTCAATCCGAGCCCACGAAAACTTCATTCCTTATGAGTGGTGTTTCCAAGTCGCACCAGCTGCTATCACACCGCCCGAGAGGCTCAGGGGAAAACACCACTACTGAGGACATCCCTGGAAAACTTACACCTAAAAATCCAACTGTGCTGTCAGCAGTTCTGCCCGAGGGACCTTACATCCTCCAGCAACCCCGGAGCTGAGGGATCCCTGTCAGTCACACACACAGACATCCTGATTGATCCTGTCCCTTCTGTGGAACTGTAAGAAATGGGTTTGGAACGCGGAGTGGGTTTGACAAGAAAAGACACTGCCCCAAGAGTCCTCAAGTTTCCTCAGCGCACCCGGACCATCTCGGTGAGTCAGCGGTACTGATCAGGACTCTTAGATGAGGAAGGAAATGGCCTTCATAGTCAGCTAAAGCCCGTGTTCACCTCATTCTTCCCTGCTTTGGAAGGTCACTGGCTGGGTCCCTCTGGCCTCGTGGGACTCATGAAATTGTGTGCTCTTCCACACTGCCTTCCACCGCATGCTTCAGCTGCAGAGACAGTGCCCTTGCTTTTGTCTTCAAACTGTGAATTGGTACGACTTCCAGTCTTCTCTTTCACCATGGCTTCATTTCCACCCTGATTCCCTTAGAGACCCTCATGACCACACATTCCTCGCTTACAGATTCTGGCCACAAGATCCCTCACGTGGTCTTTGACTGTAATCTGCTGTGTACAAATATCCTGTGACAGAACAGCGAGAGGCCACCAGATCAGCTCTCTCAATATCCTCCATTCCATCTGGCCTGCATAAAATTCCCGCACAGCATGCCTCGTTGCCTAAAGATGCTTTCAATCCTCCTGTCTGTAGCTGCACTACTGAGTAAACAAGCACTGTGTTGCCAACAATCCCAGCCAAAAGTAACTGTTCCATCCACTCTTGGTTGAGCTGGGACCAAGCCTTGGCCTGAGAACAATAAGGCTGCACTCGTCAACATCTGTCCCTTTCTGATGATGCTCGTGTGACTTTTCTTTCCCTTCTCCCACCCCACCCCCCCCAAGATGGAGATGTCTAGATCATGATGTGGTTACAGAACTCATACCTTGCATGTGGATAAACAGTTCCTGGCCCCGCAGAGGAGCACCTGCCCAGCTGTCCACAGGAGAGGAATACTTTTCTAGAACAGCCTCTTCCTCATGTTGTCCCTTTGGGGTGGGGGGCAATGCCTCTGAAGAAAAGATCCTTCACACTGTCTTCCCTCCAGAACTAGATGTGGTCCTGTGCTTGAACAGAGAAAATAACCCTGGAATTGGGTGTTCTGACATGACTCACTACCAGATTCAGATCCCTAAGTTTTAAACCCCTCATTCCTTTCCCGCAGTGAACAGTTTAGAGTCCTGGCTCAATAAAAGCCCGAGCAGCACATTTTGGGTGTAGCTGCGGGGCTGGGCCTCCCCTACGGTGACGTTCTTGTCCACTACAGAGAACCACCATATTCTGGAGTTAAGATTGTCATCACAGCCTCCTTTGAACCACAGCCTGGGGGGGGGGTCTCCTACTTTCAGGCTGCAGCACAGAAGAGGTACGGGCAAGCTGGTAAGAAACATGTCCTGGGTCTGCAGTCTTCGTGAAGAGGAAGACAAAAGCGTCCCGCCGGTATTTCTGACCCAAATATTATTCAGTGGAAGAAACATGTTTGTAGCTATAGTTTGTGCTGCCACAAGGGATGTCCCCATCCAGTGGGGCTATGAGGGAAAGAACTCAGCTCCAAGGATTCTTACAGTAGAGTTCCAGATTCCATGGGCCTGGACAAGCCACTCGAGCTAGAGGATGGTTTCCTGACGGACGCAGCTTCCCTTTAACCGGTTCAGCCGTGTCTTGACAGACCCGGTAAAAGGCTCATCACACAAGGCACTCCTGAACAGTCCACTGCCCTCTCTAGGGAGGATTTCTTCTCATCCTCCACACGATGTGCACTGTAAACATTCTACAGTTTCTTGGGCTTGTGGTTTCCCTCTTGAAAAGCGGTGGTAACAGCATTTCCTACCCACCAAACCGTTATGCCAATAAATGCACTAATGATGTCAAAGGATACCGCTACAGAAACACGAGCACCGACACTCAGGTAGGAAACGAGAGCTCTACAGGTCCAGAAATGCAGTCAGCTCTGAAACAACGGAAATTCTCATCTATTCCATCGGCAACCGAGGGACTTGGCATCAGCCACTGAACTGGTGCTGGCCTTGGTCAGACGACTGCTCTATCAGCTGATCTAGCGTGGCGCGGGGTGCTCGCATTCATCACAATGTCCTTTCCCTCCCTATTGAAGGCTTTTAGAGACTTTTCCGAGCATGAGGTAAATTGACAGCATCTTCTTGCCTGGTTCTATTCTTCCACTTGATCTCTTCACTTTTCCTGTCCATGTGTAAATGTCACCACCACACATTGTTCTCATGCTCTGGGACCCTGAGAAATCTTGTCTCTTGCGCAGCCTTTCCCACACTGGCTGCGTCTCTGCTCTCGGGTGCGTACAGGGTTTCCCTTACACGCTCCATTAGGGGCATCCACCTGCTCCTACTGAAGCCAGTGCCAAGGCTCCCATTTACTTCAGCCAAAGCAGGTCTGGGCTCGGTGGTGTGCCAAGGGATAAATGCGCTTTCAAGCAAAACCCAAAGAGGCAGGAAATTCCCCGGGAATGCTATCTGCCCTTGGAACAAGGGGAGAATCTCCTAACTGAAGTGTCAGAAAGTTTTCTGTGTGTGATCCACAGCTCTTTTGTTTGTCCTCTGCTGAAGAGCTGAATAAACTCAGAGTCCATAAACCCTTAATAAATAACACAGATCACAGTCTAGGAGCGTCCTCCTGAAGAGAGCTCTATTAACGTTGGCACCATTAACACTGCAGACTACGATTGCCTGTGACGTAAAGAGACGCCTGCTGCTTGGAAGGCATGAACGCACGTTCCTAATGGCCTCCACTGGACGTTCTCCAAGTCACGTCTCTGCAGCAAACCGTAATTCCTAAGTGCAGAAGCACCAGGTTTTCAGTTAATCATCTAACGCGAGAGAAAACAGGACGAAAAGCCCTCCACGGGTACCCCTGGATCACGAGACAGCGCTCTGCAATTTTCAAACAGAGCCTGTATTTTTAACTCTGACATTTTGGAGTCGCAGTATAAAAACACGGGTCGATAGGACTCGAAGGTTATTCTACCGTCATTGCTATTCTGACCTTGTGGAGATGCTGCTTCTGCGGGAGTTACAAGGAGACCTTAGCATGCGGTGGCTTAAAATAAGCTTAGTCTTGCTCTACAGTCAGCATTAGTCTCTCACTTCTGTAACCTAGGGTGTCTGTCCTCGAGCACTCGAACAAATCAGGAGCAGTTGAAGTTGGTTAATCTAATGGAGCGCCTGACAACCTGCCCCCTTTCCAGAAGGGGGTTATTCTTTTTAGTTGAAATCTTCAAGACATCAACACCTGGTTAAGATTTTCTGCTTGGACCCTGCCTGCCAGGGCTGCCCATCGCCTAGTCCCAAACACGAAGTGCTGCAGAGCAGTAGCACAGGTTACTGCCCACCGAGCTACTGTGTTAAACACAATGATGCTTCCTCATGAGGCAAACCAAGTCTAAGTCCATCTCCAAAAATGGTCCCAGCCATGAAAATCTTCCCTGCCTCTTCAGCAGGAGTAAGAAACCCAAGGTGACAAGCTCTAATCGCTTTAGCGTGGAGCTCACCGTGAGTTTATCTGAGTGAAACACAGGACCGACTGTATTCTCACTGCTACGGTACTGAGTTCTGTACACAAGCTTGTAGCACATCTGTGCTCATGACACCTGTGTGTGGAGAGTCATTCCGAGCATCCCACACAGGCAAACACAGCCAGGACGAGAAAGCGGAAAGAAATTCCGCTTGGACTTCAGCCAGTACCAGACAAAGCAGCAGCATTTTACTCCTCGGCATTGCTTGACTCCAAGGTTACCCTCCACCAAGGAACCTTTCTCTCCAGCCCTTTTGCACTGAGGAGAGTCTAGGGGGAGGTCAGTTGCCATGACTGCACACCACATCCCTTTCTCCTCGTTATCACGCTCCACAGCATTTACTGTGGATTTATTCAGGTACTAGTTGCACAAGGCAGGAAAGCCTGAATCTTAACCTTAGTGCTTGGAAAGGTAATTGCCACGGAGAGTATGAAACACATCGTCACACCCTGTGCTAGTCATACTTCCATTAATGACGTGATCAGCACTCCAGCAGAGTGCAGGTCAGGTGTCAGAAGACATCGACCCCTCTTCCTTCGTTTGGATTTCATAACAAAACCCACTGAAGTCTCCTTCCCTTTACTAACAAATTCCTGGGGGCACGAAATACAGAGCACGAGAGTACCATGAGCTACCTCTGTAATGCTCTTCCCTGTGAGACTAAGCTCCCTGTGAGGTTATTGCACTTTGACTATCAGCTGAACCGATCGGCAGAAGTAATGAAGTCGCTTCGCACACAATGCACCAGCTCCTTGGCTCCCGAGAACAGCCTAATTGAGAGGGCGTGCTGCATTACGGAACACGATTTGACTAAAAGATTAGCATCTAGCTCATTAATTTTACATTGCTCTTTACTATTACTCCTATTGACATTATCACAGTGCTTTCTACAACTACTCACTACAATCACAAACACACGGAGATTGCGTGGCCATTAAGGTGATGAAAAGATCTTAAGGGATGTGATTATTTATTTATGCTATAGCAGTGCCTTCTGGTTTTGGTCAGTGTTGGGAACCACTGTGCCAACCCAGGAAAGATGTTCCTTTCCCTGAAACACTTGGAGCTTAATTACTGCTGGAAGCAACCCAGGTGTGGCACAGACAAACAGGAGCAGCAGCGGACATGCGTGTCAGTAAAGCAACATTTCCACAGCCGGGACGGGACCTTCGGTGCGTTTATGACCTATGGTGTGGGATATTCACAAGAGACGCTGACAAACAGTAGGAGTGACAACAGCAGGGGGGGGCGATGATTTGTAAGGAGAAAACTAAGAGAAGACTGGACAGAGGAGTCCCGAAAGGACTCGAAAGACCCAAAAAGTCCCCCCCAAAAGGGAGTGCAGCGTGGCATGCCCCTTGATCATACAGACCAAATTCCTTTCTTAAAAACCCAGTTATTAGCACTGATGCTTACAGAGAAGAGCTGTGAAAACATGACTGAATCGCTCCTCCAGGGCTCCGAGACAGAGGCAAGGGACAAGAGTCCAGTAGCTTCTTTCTGGCAACTTCATTCTAAGAAAAAGTCTAGGTCTTAGAAGGACTCTGGACTGTAAACAAGCATCTACAATGAGTGAAGCAGAGTTGCTCCCTTGCTGCTTTGCAGACCTTTTGGTACAGATGCTACAGCAATCTGATTGATTCGTGCATGTCTTAGCCTGCTCTAAGCCTAACTTCTGCTCAACAGCCAGCCTGAGGCAGGACTGGGCACCACCAGGCTTCACCTCACCCCAGGTCTGTGCTGTGCTGAGATGGATGTGGGGATGTTTGACTCCAGCTCTGCTCAGACACAGAAAATGGCACTGGAAAGTCTGTGAAGGAATGCAAATCCACCCTCTGCAGAGGCCAGGACCCAGCACCGAACTGGGAGCTCTGCTGCCTGGGCTCCAGACAAGGCCTTCTTCAGATCTGTTGATCCATGCGTAGGATCCATATAAAGCCAGGCACAGAATCCAAGAACAAACTGAAAGGGAAAAACAAGCAGCATTTGCTCCTAGCAGCATTTGCAGCCACATGGCAATCTTGGCTGCCACGCAGAAAACATTCATTAGCCCATTTAACCAAAATTAATTATGAAAACAGAATCTGACTTCTCTTCCCTCACATGGCTGCCTTTTAGTATAAGTGCTTGCTAACCAATTTCAATCAATTTTTCGTGTAAACAGCGTCATTATTATCATTAAGCTGGGAAAGGTAAGGTCATCATCCTCACCCGCGTTCGCAGATCACATTTCACTTGCTGAAAGGTCAGGGAAAACCCTCTCATCTCAGATGCACCAGGCGCAGTCAGTTAATGTCGAGAAGTACAGCAGAGCGCGCGCTGCTTGGCGGAAAGAGAAGTGACAAAGAAGTAAAAAGAAACCAAAAAAAGTAAACCAGAAATTCTATCACAGTGCCATTACACAAACTGAGGGACATGGGAGACAACTAATGTATTGGGTTTTGACTTCAGATGACAGCCCTGGACAAGAATACGTTCTAGTCAGGGTGGAAGTTAAGCCATCCCCTCCAGCCACAGAAGTCAGTAGGGTCCCTGAGGCCCTCTTACATCATAATGCTTGTGGAAAAAATCCCTTTTACAGTCCTTTTTCAGAGACCCCTTCCCCAGCTTTCAGGCTTCCTCAACAGCGTTGATGACTATGAACTGCTTAGCCCTCACACACGCATTTTTCTAGTGGCTGCCTGAACTCCATAAACCTTTAATACCCTCGGTTACCCACCTGCCATGGGGGCCTGCTTATCTGTTGTGTCGGATTCAGCAACCACTTGCCTGCAGGTATAGCTGATCTCCCAGCTCTGGTGCTATACGAGATCCACACTCCCCTTCTCCATGCCTGCCATCATTCTACACACGCATGTCTCACCGGCTTTATCCCCGTCCAAAGAGTCACTTGAACTGCACGCTTACCTAGCCTTAACTGGGGGCGCCAGGATGGCAGAGGTTACTCAGGATGCAGATAATGACTTGATACAGCAACGCGATTTTTTCTGGTTCGTTTTCTCTCTTTTCTAGCATTTCTCAGTGCTTGATTTGTTTCTTAACCAGTAGTGAACGCTACGCCAGTGTTTTCACAGAGCTGCCTGGTATAACCCCTCAGTTCCATTCCTAAATGCCTCACCGGCTCAGAGCTCATCATTTCATAGGTGAAGTTAATTTTCTTCTTCCTCAGTACCTCGCTTTGCATTAAATATATTGCATCCACGCGCCCATTTATTGTCTGATCATTTAATATCACAAGGTCCTTCTACAACACTCTATCTGTGTTGGCTGTCATTTCTACTACCCTGAATAACGGTCCCATCAGAAAGCTTTATCACCCCCCTCTTCACTCCTTCAATAAGTGCTTATTATTTAATCTCCACTGCCTGCAGTTTCGCGTGCGAAGTGGCACGAGTTGTGGATGATTGCAGCACCGCGCGTCAGGAAGGGAAGATTTAGAAAATTGCTGCTCAATACTTCCATTCCCTTCCTTCATCACCTCTCCAATACTCCCATTCCCTTCATCACCTTTCCTCTTCCCCACCTGCCCTGCGTCCTCCCTGCCTGCAATACTCTGCACAGAAAAAGCGGATGCCATCCATGGTGGCTCTCTGAAAAGAACTTCTGGGCGATCGAGCGGTGCCCCCTCTTTGCTCCAAGCTCGTTCTAACTGAGCTAGAACCGGGGGAGCTCTGAGAAGAAGTTTGTGAGCGCGCGCGCAAGGAGAACCCTAATTTCCTTCATTTTCTGTGATGCTCTGGCAGAACCACCCGAGGATTTCTTCTTGCTGTCTGGTGGGCTGACAAGAAATCTCTCCATGGCCAGAACAAAGAATGCTCCAGGGACGTGACGCACACAGGATTTATGTAGCACTGGGCCATCATCCTATTCACAAGCTTTCAGACGAAGTAGTTTGCCTTGCCTCTACATCCAATTTCCATCAGTCTGAAATGTCAAGGGACCAGGAAGATGTAAGAGCACGGAGTAACCTTTGCTGGGGGGAAGGTTTATCCATCCACAGCAGGCAAGATGTATGATTATGTGCTTAAAAAGGCAGGAAAGTGTACAGAGAAGCTTCCAAATCTGACTGGCAACGAGCTGTTCAAAGGAGTCCTTATAACCGGAGGACACTCAGCCTGCAGGATTCCCGTTTTCCCTAGGTCCAGTGACAGCAGAATGTTCCTGTTACATTTTGGTCCCCAGGGTCCCCTCCCCAAGTATGTGACTTTGATTAGACCCTACCAAGACAGAACAGCTGTGACCCCCACGGTTCAGACAGCCTGTGACCTCGGACACGTTGCTCAGTGCAGCTCAAACAGAACAGCATTTGACTTTATTCACCACGCAAAGCTTGGAGGGTTGGGGTTTTTAAGCAAAGCCTTTGCTGTTTGTCTTCAGGTTCTTCTTCTTACCGTGACCCACACGTATATATTGACTCTGACAGTCTCTAAAGAGGAACCAATCATCCTCATTTATCCTACACACGTGGAGCCAGGAGAAGGTAATTCCTTTTCTGTGTGCATTTCATGTCACTCGGGTGGCACACGCACGTGTTAGACACACAGCTTACATTTGGAAAGGTTTTATACGACCACCACCTCACCGTAGCGCGTAACCTACTTACATTGCTCCCACTTTCAAAGAATGAGCTCCTTCTCCGCCTCAGTCACGCTCACCAATTCACCTAACTGGGTGACAGTCTTCTGTTACCAAAGTGGAGAGAGTCGTCAGTCACGCGCATGGCGGTTGGCTCCGCAGTGCTGTCAGCAGCCGTTCGCAGGTATCGTGAAACCCGCGCTTTCAGTGAGCATCCGCCTGAGTATTTACCTTAGCCCAGACGTTGTCTCTGGAAACAAAGGTTTTGTCACAGTGGAAAGCCTGAATTTCTTATTCATAAGAAGTTTTTGCAGTCAATGTTGAGCCTGAAAATAATGCTGAGTTTGCCTTCAGAGCGGAAAACAGCAATTGAAGCAGAATCACTGACTGTCATGCACAAAACCCCACGCTAGAAGCGTATTTGCATAAACAGTCAATGAACTGAAATGAAAACTCCTCTTTTGATGTATTAGGCGTCTCAGAGATTGTCTAACGGAGATTAGAGCTGCTCCCTTTTCATATTAAGGGCTGTGTTCCGAAGAAGACTCTAGCTGTGCTTCTTCTCAAATATCGTTTGTTGGCCACAGCCTTCAGTAGCTGCTTCTTCAACGTTTCAGCAGCCACCCCGCTTTCACTCTCTTTTCTTCCCAAGACATGTCATTCCAGAACGACCTAGTTGGGAATCATATCAAACGCAGAGAAAGCTGTCTTGGAGCAGGCACACGGGACTCAGTGAGACAGATCCCCAAGCTCATGGGTTCGTTACGGACGCTCCTTGTGCTGCAGGTAGACTTTTCTGTCTGAAGAAATGAGGCGGCAGCTGCAGCTCGCACAAGGCAGTGCCATCTGTATGGGTCTGAGCAAGCCGGTTTATTTCCTAGAGCAACAGGACCTTCCAGGCTTCCAAAGCTACCGGCAGAAAGAACATTTTCCACTTTGTTTTCTCAGATCCAAACCCGATTCCCCTCCCCCAGCATGACTGCCTTACTGGTAGGTACTGGTGTCGGTACATTTGTTTTCCAAGCACTCGTTTGGAAACGATACTTGTTGGGTGAAAACCCCAACAGATGCCCGTGAAGGCGGAACACGGTCCTTGGAGGTTTTTAACAGCAGACATCACCGTGCACCCACCAGCCACCCCTTCCCTTGTTAAAGAGATCTGATCTGAACAGCTCGTCCTGATTTTATATCCCCCCCCCCCCTGCAATTAGAGCTGATTTATATCGCCAAAGGATGGGGAACTACGTGTGATGTTTTATGTGCAGGAACTTCCTTGCCAGGTTAATTTTGGCTGGAATTACAAGGACCGATGGAACACACGACTCTGAAATAATAAAATGACTTTCATGTCCCCGGGCCAATTGAATTCTTCCCTCCTTGCAGATGTCATTACGTGTGATTCAACCTGAACACCACATTTGTTTTCCTAGTATTTTCTGCTGTGTGCAGCACAAGAAGCCCCTCCTTGTACCTCAGCATCTTTCAGAACAGCCTAAGGAAGTAGACAGCTTAGGTCTTCATTTCTCCCCCTGGAGAGTAGGAGGGGACTTTCACTAAGAGAAGGAACCTCCTCATCAAAAGGACTCCGTTTTCACAGGACAGCCAGAAGGGCACTGTCAAGGCTGCCGTGCATGGCGAGTTCCGCACACGGGCAGTTGTTCCGTTTGGAAGCCCTTATCTTACAGGGACACCGTCAACTTTTAAACTTGGCCTGAGTTAAGTGTGCTTTTAATGAGTGAGCTTAACGAGCTTAGGGAGAATGTTCTTTCTCCCTTCTTTCTAGGGAGGAACTGTGAGGCTTGCTTTCCTGGCTTTTATGATCTGTCATCCTGAAAGGTTTTCAGATGTCTAACTGACAGGAGTGCAGCCCTTTCTGAAGCGACCTCAGACCTGTTCTCCAGGGTCGTTCGTCACTGAGAGACGCAGGGTTTGGTGGCAGTGGGATGGGTGCTTTTCAAAATAGCAGGAGGTGCTTATCTACATTTTAGATTTCTAAACCCTTCTGCAAATTGGGTCACCGAGTGCTTCAAATCCTGTGCCACTGACAGGCAGCAGGACTCGTATTCCTGAGTCCTTTCAGTGCTTCTGAAGTATTATTCTCCTGATTGCTTTTCCCTGTTACAGCAGGGACTTGGACAAGTCCTGGAGCTGCTCTCTGAGTGCTTACACGCCTTCACATCCTGAATGAGGGCAGTGGGTTAAAGCGCCCCTCCAAACACTTCATCTGTGCTGGACTCTCTTTTCAGACCTAGCATTTAGGGATCAATTGAACAAAGGGCCCGTGCTGGCCGCTGTTACAGCCAACACACAGTAAAATATTGCTCATCTTCCCCGATCTGTTTCCCGTGAGAAGTTTAGCAAATTGGGTCCAATTTTAAAGGTAAAGTTCACACTACTCTGGGAGAAATGGTCTCTTCAAATAATTACTTGCTCTGCTATTACACCCTACTGTGTAGGTTCACACAGAAGAATTTTGGGCTGCGCTGAAGCTGTTTCAAAGGAGGCTGATGCACAGAGATTGCCATTGACGCCAGGCTCCTTTTATGTGGTCAACAATATGACTGGATCTGTGAGAATGTTTGACACCTATTAAAAATCATAAGATTCAAGTGGATAATTTAGGGCTTGAATAAATCCAGCAGTTTTCTTTCCTGTTAAGAATGGCTTAAAGTTACCTGCATCTGCCCTTTACCAAGTGATACCATGGTTCTGGGAGAGACTCTGTGAAAGCCTCGGATTCAGCAAAGAGGGAATCAGTGCGGAGAAGATGAAATTCATAGTGTGGACTCTATGACAATTTCTTCTGTCAGCTCTTCCAGCCACCACTTGCTGATTCCCTCTCCCCACCTTTGGACCTTCTGTTCCTCTGTGGAGACCTGCGCTGTTTTCAGACAATGCAATGCCACCACATTCGGTGCCTGCCAACAGATTACTGCGGGTCAGCAGAATCGCCAGGCTCATCTACAGAAGGGCATCACGCAAACAGATAGAAGGAAGCTCCTCCTTGATGTGACTCCTAGACTCAGACCGACTACCATCAATTTCCTGGAAATCTCTTGCTGACTTTGGAAAGAACCTCAGGTTTATATGGCCACCAGCTCAGGGCCTCCTATGCCATTCCCAGCAGTACTGCTGAACGTAACGAGTTGGGTCGTTGTTGATAATCCTGTACAGGTCCTTCCAGGCTTAGCACAACAACTACCAACACTCAAGGAAAGCAGATAGGCACGAATTACAAATCAAAGCCTGTCACTTCGCACTCTGCAAGCTGCCTGGTTTTCTCTTGTTGTTCCTCTTCACATTACTGCTCTTTCTGACTTACACTCAGCGTTTTACCGAGCAGAATCACACACCTACCCACTGGAGGAGAAATGCATGTGTATCTTCATTATAACCCACCTGCAGGGCAAGACTTTCTCAAACAGCTCTCAGCCCAGTGCCAATGCATCAGGCATTACGGTAAGCTAGGCGATTGATTCGTCTCACACCTTAAAACACGCTTTTCATACCGAAAGCATGACCACGCTGCCCTTATTCCTAGTGACAGATGAGCTCTGCGTCTCCCACACAGAGGGGCCTTATAAATGTTCAGCATCATCTCCTATTTTCTAATGGTAATACACGTTTCATTTGCCATGCAGGCACAGAATTACCTCAATCCACTTTATCAGATCTCTTTGGAGAATCAGATTTTAACCCGACATGCTGGGTCCATTACAGGCTCCAATTATTTAGGGTTAATTGTGCAGGTGTGGGAGTAGGAAGGATATGCTGAGTTGTGACAGATAGTATCAGGGTCAGACTTGAGGTTAAGAGAAGGAGGGTGTGGGGCATTTCTCTTCCCTTTTAATAGAACAATTAACACAGCCCAATCAATCTTGCATTTTTGAATGTCTCGCTGATGGGTCATGCACCATTACATCAGCATGCGGGAGCTAGCCAATGCAAGTAGGTCACTGGATGTCATCTCAATGGCATCTTATTTTAAGTCTTAACGTGGTGGAAATGTAACAGAAGAGCACAGAGACTCAGAAAACTTTATGAGTTAAATAGACTAAAACTAAAAGCAGGATAAGCAGCACTGGCCCTGCCACTGATGCTTGGGTATTGATACAGCTGGAGGTCTCTAAATCTCATGACAACTCTGGAAATACCTTTAAACACTAAATCTCATTTTACAGTTGCAGTCCACAGGTTGATGAAGGTTCCCCCCTTACACACTCCACTTGATTAAAGATCAAAGAGGCAGCAAACTCAGCTCTATTTGTTGCATCATTGCCAGGAGGAGAATCTAGGGGTCTTTTTGCACAGACACGGGCTCCTTGCATCTCAGTCCTTCCAGATGGAGCAGTGTGAGAAAAAATGACTGTGACACTAAGTCACGAGTGCAAACAGGTATGTCCCCAGTCACAGCACAGGCTGTCTGAGGAAGGGTGGGGTCTGCACTGGACAGAGACCTAACGGAAACCCCTGGGCGCACATTCTTACTTCACAGCATCCTGCCATGAATGTAGAACGATTTCTGCTTGTGCCTGCTCCTTTCTGGGTCACTCGGGGCTGTGGTCCTTTGGGAGTGTCCCTGACCCTTGTTTTAGTGTTGAGTGCCCCTGCCAGCTGAAGAACAGAAAGCTCACACCGTACCCGCTCAGCTGTGATCGGTTTATGTTCACAGTTGCTCGACTAATACCAAGAAGCACACCCTTAGAATGGGTGTGGAGAGATAGCAAGATTCCTAATGGCTGATAAACAGCCTAATTAACTTAATTTGAAGCATGCATTATTCAGAACTCTAAAGTTCAGCTTCAGAAAGAGCTCGTGCGGAGCTGCATCTCCAGCTGTAATTTCAGTCTGTGTCTCGGCCCCGACGCAGAGGAACGCGCTTGTCAGCTGCGCCACTTGCGTGAGTGTTAAGGAAAATCTAATAGCTGGAATGCTCAAAGCTCAGAATTCCCATTCCACATGATCTTATTTCTCATTAAACTACATCCCAGCCCCTGCGTTCCACCCAGATTGAAATAACAATATTTGAAGAATTTCAGGGGAAAAGCCCCTTGTCTTGCCTTCCTGACATGGCAGCTCTTGACTCCCAGATCTCTTCAGCCTGTTCCAGAATTCACACAGGAACGTCAGACGCTCAGACTGCCTGACTCCAAGGCTGCTTGGAGACTCCCTGCTTAGACCACCCGTTCAGGCAGGTCTTTAACCCTTGAGACCTTTATGCTTCTCTCTTTCTTCCGGAAGATCCGCGTGTCTGACTCAGGAGCAGCCTGTAGTCCAGGACCCAGCCCTAGGGATGGTGTAGGAAGGCAAGGGTTCAAGGAATATGCCAAACTCTGACAGAGAGCTCCGTGCCATTCCCCAGTTAGCATGCTTTCTCAACTCATGCTGGTGCTTGAGGTCACCCTTGCTCTCAGGAGCTGAGAAGTCTTTAGGGAAGTAGCCCTTCCTGTGTGAAAAAGGGCGAGTTGCACACTGCCTGTGCCAGCCTCACCTCCAAGCACAGGTTGAAGCGGTTCCTCTTGCTTCATCTATTAGCATCTTCTGAAGACGACCGTTAATAACAAGGGGCTTTCTGCAGTGCCTGTGATTTAAGGAGCAGGTATCGATTGAGCAGTTAGAGCTTCCGCACTTCATGAACTGTTCTCTGGAGGTGACAAAACAGGGAAACCGATGCCTCCCTCTGCTGCTTTTGTATTCCAGCCCCCAGGACAAGTCAAACCTTTCTGAGCAGGCTTCACAAGAAATACTTCAAAGTGCTGGCAGACTTCGTGGGTGCAAACAGGTAATCAACCATTCGGTTTATGAGCATCTTAAGCCAGGAGTAGTAACTTGCTCCAACCAAAGTTCTTCACAGATACCTCAAATTATTCTAAAAACATCTTAGAGGAGCAAAAACCCAAATAACTGGAATGAGTGGAGAAACACTCTTATTGTGGTGGCTGGCCTAAAGCACCGAGGCACAGCCTTCGCTCCCTGATCGCTAGGATTGCCATGGCAATAGCGATTTACTCTGCCAGCCTAAATCCACGCCAGGGGATTAAAGGACGGATTTATACAGGTCTGCAGTAAACCTGCGGTGGGAACTGGTGATGTACATGCACAGAAGCTGCTTGTGTTTGAGTCACTATTGCATCTTCTGGGAGCTGAGTACTACCTACCTTATCAGAGCAGAAAACCTCCTTACTCTGAGAACGAGCTAGAGGACAGCTCAGTCTCAGTGGCTTACACTGACAGAGTGTGTGTGTTCTACCCAGGCATCGATTCCGAATTCGAATCAACAGCCCGACGCCATTAACGCGGAACAGTTTGCTGTAGTCTGGGCGCTGCACGCGTCCTCACATGAAGAAACCTGTCACGCCTGGCCTTCTGTCAGAAATGAAAACAGGTGTCCGCATATTGCCGAGGACACGTGGAGTAATGGCCCCTCAACCCTACCGAACACAGCTTTTGCTAAAACACGACCCCAGTGATGGCAAGTTCCTCATTTCTAGTGAAAATCCGCGGGGGGGCAAGGCAGTCCGAGCACAGCCAGGATTTCAGCAGATGAGGCGTGCTACCGTCACGGGTAAGATCTTGCACTAACGAGCACGCAACGCCTCCATCATCTTTAAACACCTAGTTTCATACCTCTTTAAGTTACTGTTGATCCTGAAAGGTCAATAATTCAATCAACTATTTACAATTGTTAAGGTTATTATGAAAAAAATTGCCAGGCCTTGCTTACATGAACACGCTGCTCTGACGAGGAGTGTAAACCTTAACATTCGAATCGAGCTGCAGGACTCGAGAGCTCTTCGTCACTAATCAAGACTTAATGAGCTACCGAAACAAGATCTGAAAGTGAAATGTAAGTCACGCTAGCAGAGAGGGAATTTTAAAAAGAAAATAGGAGCATTCACCGCAAATTACCTGGAAAGCAGTCCAGGACGACATATCGTGGGTAACGAAGGAAACAGCATTTCCCTCTGCCATGACACGGGTCCCCACAGCATCCTTCTCTCTCAGTTGGAGAGATACAGGTTTGATGGCTGGACCACTCAGTGGATAAGGAACTGGCTGGATGGCCACATCCAGAGGGCAGTGGCCAATGACTCTAGGTCCAGGTCCCTCGGGGGTCCTTGCTGGGGCCAGTGCTATTGAATACATCCATTAACACTATTGGCAGTGGCACTGAGAGCACCATCGGCGAGTCTGCAGACGGTACCAAGCTGGGTGGTGCAGTCGATATGCCAGAGGGACTGGATGCCATCCAGAGAGATCTGGACCGGCTCTCCAGGTTAACCTCATGAGGTTTAACAAGGCCAAGTGCAGGGTCTGCACCCTGTGCAAGACAACTGGAGGTACAAATTCAGACTGGGGGAGGACACACTTGAGAGCAGCAACGTGGAAAAAGATGTAACATCCCAGTCAATCAGAGACAGAAAAGGGAGTGACCCAGATTCCACGGGGAAACAGACCCTTCATAGTCTTGCCTCAAGTCTGATGGTACAGTCCCTTGGGATGGAGTCAGATCTTCTCAGAATGGCTAAGGATTATTGTCCAAGCCTCCCTGCTGCAGTGCATGAGCCCTCTGGCACTGGCCAGCAGAATATGCCCCCTGGTTTGGTTAAGGTACTAAGGAAAACCTTCTGGCTCATGGAAATCATGGAAACAAGCTGCCCTCATGCCCAGGAGAGCCAGCTACTCAAGCCATTCAGGGTAATTACTTCTGTCTTCAGAAGAGTTTAACCTGAGACCTCTATGACTTTTTTAAGGTCTCTCTCATCATTCAAACCCTCTGCATATTGCAGGGTTGCTTAGGCACAGCGCTTCAGTTCCCTTGCCAAGGCTTCTGATCAGGTGGGGAAGCCTCTGCTACAGTGCCTGAGGAATTTTTTTCCACTCTATATTTAGTGACCCCAGGCACTCTCAGCCTTTATGCAGTGTTAGAGAGCAGTCTGAATTCTGCCTCGAGATTTCAGTCGAACTGCTCTCACAGGGCTGTCTAGCACCTTTTGTGGGTACCACTCTGGTCACCAGATGCTGCTCCAAAGTGGTAACAGCTCTCTCGCCGGTAGCGCAGCTATAGCACTGTCTGATACGTCTGATGGCATGTACTGGGTGCCTCTGTTCGAGCACTGAGCCACCGGGGTGTGATTAAATCTCCACATAACTGGAGTTTGGGGACACGGATGAGAATACTGATTCCCAGACTAAGGATGGTTTGAGAATGCGCTCACTGAGGTTAGTATATGCTCCAAAAGTGAAGTGAAAAGGACACAGAAAAGAATCCCCTGTCGCTTTCGCACCTTACCTACTGAATGACAGGTACGAATGCATTGCTTACCCTCTTATGGCTCCTAGGGCAGAAAGAACTGCTCAAACAAACATAAACCAGCCACTAAAAATGTTACCCACAGGCGTGTATTCTGCTTGCACCCAGAGATAACAGTTTAGACATCTTTGTTAGGAAACGTCAGAGTAAGAAACCAGTTCACACTCACACGGCTGACTTAAATACTGGACAACTCTGGGCTAGCGGGGCTGGCTACCAACCTATAGCTGTTACATTGGTCATCATGACGATACGAGGAGTAAACAGGTAAGAACATCTTGTGTCAGCTCCTGAAGTTGAGAGAGTAGGAAAGGAAAAAACCAGATGAAACAAAAAAGGGGGGAAAACTGCTGAAGCCACAACCCCCCCCGTCCTGTGATGCAGAAACACGCTTTCTCCAGCGTGCTTATTGCCTGTCTTTTGATCCCAGTGCCGTGGTATTACAGAGCCCGGGGAAGAAGGGAATTTGAAAGACTGCAGTAAACTATCTCCATTAGAGCTAAACATGTTTTAGGGAGCTTGTTGCTGTAATAGAAGCAGAAATGGGGCATGCTTTGTCACGTGGGGGATCCTGAAACGCAGGTCTGGTCAGACGTGCCCCATTGAATTTATGCCTGCAGCTGGCTTGATGCTCTGCTGAGGAAAGCACAGAGAGCAGCAGTGCAGGCGGTAGAGCTGGGCTGTCGGCACAGCTGAGAGAGGCTCCCCTGCCCACCTCCTGTTTTGTTCTGTCTCAAGCACACAGTCAAATCTTTTAAGCTCTCGCTGAAGTGCCAAGTCCATATCACACGGCAATCAAGGGGCTGGTCATTTCCATCCCTGGTTTGCTGGGCTGCTCTTTTGTTTTCCCACTAGGAGAAAAATATTGATGAAACAAAACCAGCTTTAAGACTGAGGTGGTGCAGAGGTACACACAAGCCCAGGCAGCATGGCCAGGCACCTCACACGCCTGCTGGGTCCCACTGGGGTGACCCCCTCCCCTTGCCCAGGTACACCTCTCTCAGGACTGGGGAACTCGCATATGGCACAGATGGAGAAGCAAACATCTCTGAGAGTCAAGCCAGCTGCAGAGGGGTTTGTGGCTCAGTCTCAGTTTTCCTCTTTTTCTATGGCCACGATTGCCATCACTGGTTACGTTCAGCACTGGTCACGTTCAGCACTGGTCCCTAATAGCAAGAGATTGACTGCCTGCTCAGGTAGCTGAGCGAGAAGTAATGGCCTTCAGGACAACAATAACACGAGTAGTAAAAAGCAGCTCCTCCCCATCTCCCCTTCCCACTCTCTGCCCTCCACCCCCTCTCTGTTACAGCGAGAGCTCCCACTGCCAGCTCATCTGCACAACTCCCACTCCTTTAATGTGCTCAGGGGGGTACAGCAAAAGGAGGCCATGCTATCTTTTAGCACATGACTGGTCCAGCAGCAACAACCCTTTCAAACTACCTAGGAAAAAATGAGCAGTATAATAATGTTAGTCAGGTAGCTTTTTCTACCTTATCAACACCTGCAGACACCAACCTGTGCTGACAAATGCGGCACCAAGGGGTAGGATAAGTGAATTAGAAAATATTACCTTCAGGACCCGCTGGGCTCCCGCGCGCGATACGCAACAGTAATGTAGATAGCACGGAAAAGCAGGCACTAAGTACAGCTTTGAATTCAAATATGACCTTCAAAGAGCTTTCGCTTAGAAACACAGAGTAAAAGCCCTAAACCTTTGAAAGAGCATGACCAAACAATAAGCCCCCAACTTCGTGCGCCCCCTGAGAATTCATTTCCAGTGATGGACTCTCAGAAGTCTTTTATCACTGTTTTAAAGACTTTATTTATCAAATTTGAAAGATATCTTCTCCTTGTCCCATTTTCCTCACAGTCTCCAGGTATCTTATCAATATTCACTCAGCAAGCACAACCATATTTCCAGATGACAGTACGGAACAGTACGTGATAAACTGGAGCGGTTTTGCGGCTCAGACCAACGCGCAAGATAAAAGCACACGGGCTTCTGCAAAAGCAGCAGGGCTTTGGCTGAAATGTCAGAAGCAACTGTTTTGTGAGGAGTGATTCATGGAGCTGGCACTTCAAAACCTGGAGGAGCTGTTCTAGTGTTCCAAGGTAGGCTTGAAAAACCTAGACTCCCTTGAACTAGAGGTTCAAACCTGACAGAGGGTAGTAACCCTTCTCTTAGTCTTCCAAGGGAGACAAATTGTGCTCTACAGAGCTTAGAAAACAAGACTGCCCAGGAAAAACCTGCCACAAAGTGGACTAGTGCTTGCAGTTCACAGACAGTAGAGAGCCACGACACCTCTTGCTAGACAAAGGGATGCTTCCAGATGTGTCTGTCAAAGCCGAACAAGCACCATTCGTTTCCAGTGGTGAAATTCAGCAGCGGGTGAAGAAAACTCCCGCATGAATGCAATGTGAGGATTGCCGAGCCTGAGATGTGCTTACAAGAACAGAAGTAATTCCTGATCATTAAACGCTTCCTTTATTAAGAAGATAATTCATGTAACTGCAGGAAGATTTTACAATGAGAGAAACTGCTAATAAGCTCTTGCACCTACAACTTCAGCGTGAAAATGGGACTGTTAATTCAGAAGTGACTGCATTTGCATCGCCCTGAGCACGTGCTGCCTGAATGCATATAACCGCATAAAACATCTGCCAGACAAACGAGAAGGCTTGGAAGGTGACTGAAGAAAACAGCCGATCCAGAAGCACTCAGAATTCACGAATTCGACTATTTAAGGCTCTGCTAATGAGCGAATCTGAAAATCAACCTGATAACGGAACCGGCAGCCACGGAGGAGACCACGCTGGTCAAGCAAGACCTGCCTTTCGTAAACCATCCGAGCACCGCATGTCGATGCGCGAGTCATTACCTCGCGCTGCTCACCAGAAGGTAGCGACACAGTCTTTGGACTCGTGTTTTCCTTGCTATCCTCTTAAAATATCGCAGGAAGTTGCAGGAAGAAACAATAGGGAACTGTTGAGTTATCAGTTTAGCCAGTGATGCCCTGGAGCTATCCCGGGTTCTCACTGGAACACGGGAACCTCCAGCTCACTTCTCAGCTGATGCGAAGGAAGCAGCGTAGCGGGAACAATAAGGAAGTGGAATAATGAACCAGACACCAAGCCGGGTCCCCACGGACAGCAATAAGGAGATGTCTTTCCGCACTATTTCCAATCCTTTCACAGCGTCGGTCCGTGATATTCAAGGCTACTTTAAAAGCTGTTGGTAATAAAGGCAACATCAAATCGAGTTCCTCTCGTGATGAATTCTGCTCTAAGCTATATATAGCTTTCCTTTGATTATCAGAGCAGGAAATAAAAATGCAATTTAAAACAGGAAAGAACAAAAGCAAGGACGCCCGTTTCATTCACCATTTCTTTTCTCACACGCCCTTCCTTTTCCCCGGTGGAAGCCACCAAGGCACTTTACACATCTGACTCTCCTTCTCACAGTCCTCCAAGGGTACTAAACCATTGAGGATTCACCGACTTCTGTTCTCGTGCTCACTATGGTAATGAACACGCAGGCCTGCGGTGCCGTGAAACACACACTGCCTTCCTGCTGACTCTGCTCTCAGGCACACTCCTGTCAGCAAAGTTCACGCACATCATCCCTAAAGGAGGCACGTGTTCCCATCCAGCCAAGGGCACTTCCTACATGGAGAAACTCTGGAACACACCAAACAGGATTCTCGGTACACCTTTCAATTCCCAAACCCTTCCATCTGTCTTTGCCTTCCGTACCTCTCTCGGGGGTCTTGCTTCTATGGCAAGGATTAACGTCTCTCAATAACGCGCACGGTTAATTTCCCAGCAGGACGTTTGCTGCATTCACGTCAGCACGTCACAGCGGGAAATGCGTGGCAATAACCACGTGGGGCTGCACAGGCCAGCTCTGGCGATCTCAAAGCTGGATACTGCGCTGCCGCGCATTGGAATGTCTCCCCGTGTCACTCTATGAAGCAGCGCCAATCCATAGCACTCGAGAATTTGGCCTTTCATCGTCTTTCTTGTTCAGAGCTGAAGCTAAAATAACTGGAGTCAGTTCTTGGTGAAGTTTTAATCTCATTGAGATTAAATCGTATCCCTCATAAACAGATCCTTCATGAATTCCAGAGACTTAATATTTGCGGAGTAGATTTTCATGAGTATATTCTAACGACGCCGTGACACCAGAAAGGGAAATGAAAAGAATATGCTCTTGCAAGTAAAAAGAGGTGCTAGAAACATCAAATAAATGAATTGTGGCTTTACAAGGTTTCCGAACACTGGAGCTTTAACCATCAAGAAAAATGCATTCCTGGAGGGAGAGAATTACTTTCTGCTTCGCGTGTGAGCTGCTCAATGCGATAGCCAGACAGGGCTCGTAATTAAAGGCATGCTTTGCTAAGAGTGACATTTTGGGCACAGTAATCACCCACAGCAGCCCTCAAGCTACTTCTGCAATATTCTGGAGCTTTTTTCCCCTAGCGTAGGGAATTTGATGTGCCTGAAGCAAGGGTGAAGATTAGGCTTGATTGAGGCCCTGATTGATTCTATGAATCCCAAGAATTCTACTGGAGGCGCCACGGAACCCAAGCCCTCACCATCAGCAGAATGGGACCGGTGGCGTACAGAAACGGGAAGGACTAAGCAAATGTTACAGCAGCTGCTCTGTCAAAGGCTTGGCCATTCCACAGAGTACATCCCGGTTGTTAATCCAACTCCAAACCCTCCTCATGGGAACAATGAAAGAAGCAAAGCCCGCAGTAACTGCTGGGTCACACACGGGCACCACGTGAGTCCAGGTGATGAGGCCAAAGTCATGGGGGACAGCAAGAAACTGGGGAAGCAGATAATTGTCCCCAAAGGCTCAGGAATGACAAACTGAAAACAACTCCCTGAAGCAGGACTTCAGGTGACCTGGAAAGGCGGGTGAGAGAAAGGTGTTTACAAACGATCTGATTTCTCACGGCTTTAACAGATCTCAGCAGAGCCTGGGCTGCAGCAAACGACTGTCAAAATCAGGCCAACACAGAAACGGTTCTGCGTGTGAGCAGAGCTCATCGCTCACAAGACTGAGGAGGGATTGTTACCTGACATTTCTGTGTCCTTCCCGAACTCTGCGGTGTGACAGTTTGGACTAAAATAGTTATCTCCGTCGGGAGAGGATAAACTAGAAGCGACAAAACACTTAACCAAGCCAGACCTTGGGATGCTGAACCAGAGTGAAAGGTGGCTGCAGCCACTAGTGATGGACTGTGACCCACCCTGTGTTACACTGGAGAAAAACAATGAGGTACCCCTTAGAAATGCGTGAGGCGATTGATCCGAGGGCCTCACCTTACGGTGACACAGGAGACATCCACTGCATTCACATTCAAAACCGGCTGACTATCTCTGCGTGGACACCACCAGCGCAAGAGGTAAGAGAGTTAATTAAGCCATGGGTAGGCAGGACGAGACACAGCAGAGTGTAAGTTCAGGTTCAAGCAGAATCAGGACCAACACAGACAGCAAAAGTTTTGCAATCTCTTTCAAGCTGCCTCAGATAAATCCTGTCAGATGAAGCGATTACTGTGAGCGTTCCACATCTCTTAGCTACTAGCAGTCACGTGAAATGAGGGAGTTCTGTGGGGTTCCCTACATCTAATAAGAAGACCCAGGAGAATGGCCACTCCATTACACCCGCGTTTCAAAGCAGGCAGCTCCTGACTCTGACAGCAGCTCTGAAGATGCACAGAATCTCTGCTTTTTACTGAAGAGCTGGATGTTTGAAAATCAGAACTGTAAGGACACCTTCTCCCTTCCCACCCCTCCCATCCCCTTATTTACCATCGATATGCAGAATAAAAAATACCTGGGGCATCCAGAACCCCGACTGCTACCAGAGGAGCAGCACTAGAAACTCCTAAACAAGCATTATCCGAGTCCCTTACGCAAGCGGGCAGCGTGCTGCGTAGCTCTGCGCACTTAAGACACACACGGAGGTGGGAAGACGCCCAGGAGCTCAAAACATACCAGCCACGCAATTCCACCGGCTGGCGCCACAGCAAACACCTTCACCTACACCTGCCTCATACCCCTGCCGACGACACTGCTCTGTCAACCAGAATGTGGCACAACGGTGCAGATGCAGTACCGTCCGCGTTCCCGCAGGGAAAGTCTGTGTCAGCCATTGAAAAACGAGGGGCTTATGCCACCCTGTTGGGTTTCTGGCGAGGTGTAGGTGTTCCTTGTGCTCTCACAGCTTGGTAATGAGCCGTAAGGCAGATGAAGGAACGTAGTGAACTAAGAGGGAGTCTGGTAGGGTATTGTAAATACTGTTCCTCCCACTCGAGGATGCTTCCATGTGTCACTACGGAAGAATCATTTCATTGATACTCGGCAGGCTTTGCAGGAACGTTCCACACGCTCCTGTTACAAAGGCTGCATCACCAACACACAGCAAGACGGGCAAAAGGGTCTGGTTCTCACGTCTGAGTCCAAAGGACACACAGAACACTAGGAAATGAGGCAGTCCTGGTTTGAGTAAAACCTGTTGGGATGAATCCAAATGCCTTACCTTTTGTCAAAGGAAGCTGGGTCTGCTCCTCTCTGATTCCGTGCTGCTACTTGGGGTACTGCTGTGGTTGGTGATTACCGTTTGTTTTCTGGAGCACAGCATCAGAGCTACCTGTTGCTCCTCTGTATCACAGGACATCTGCGGTCACGCCGAAGTCACACAGCATGCCACCCCGTCTAGGAGGAAACAGAGGAAGAGTGGTCAAGACGAGCTGTACCAAGTGCCTTGCTTTAACCTTTGCTGCCTGGCAAAGCGTGACAACTCAGTTTTATTTATGAATGTGAAGTTTAACAGGAAAGACACAGACCAAGCCTCTCTCAGGGGAATGAAATTAACCTGTGGAACTATCGCACGGCCATTTCGGCGCTTGTACTAGTGCAATTAATGCAGCACAGCATACCTTCCCCCCCCTTGGCTGAACTGTATGTTCACAGCAAACATCAACTAAATAGCAAGGATCCGGCGAGCAAGCTGTGTGCAGCGTGCCTCGTGACCACTGACAGTACCTGTGTTTGCTCTATAGCAGTCTGCCTCTTCCAGGGGAGCAGTGCAACCCAGGCTTTCCAGAACAGGACAGCTTCGCACAGAAGCCACTGTGTTCACAGGTGTGGCGTAGGGCCCTACCCGAGGACAGCCCTCATATTCCATGTGACATGGGCAGAACTCAGAGCTGTGATGGTGCAACTTGAGTGACTGGGGCTGCACAGTTTGAGAGGCTGGTGACTCGTTACGCTGGGCATCTCACCTTCTCCGTAATACGGCAGAAGCAGATGTGGACTAAACATCCCGCGCTCACTGAATGCGTTTTAATAAACAGAGGCTTCCATGTTCCACGTCTTTCACGTAGGAAGCTCTTTACGAACACTGATCACCCTTCAGAGGTGTGAAGCACACAGGGATCAGGAGCAGCAGTTTTGTTCCTTTCATTCTGCATAGCACTGACCAGGGGAGCACTAGCATTCAGCCTGACCCGGGGTCTCATGAACCTCAGCATGCTTTCCTCTTGTAATACGAGGAAGAAGGTCTCTCAGAAAGAGATGTGAAGGACAGGTCCTTATCCTACTGAAACACTCAGGAAACGGTTTGTATTTCTGTGGGACAACATCTTAGTTCAGCAGGGAGGAACCCATCACCCCTACGGCAGGCTCTTCAGAAATCAGCTGCCAGTGATCAGACTCAGCACCCAGCTATGAGCCGCTTCTTAGGGTAGGCAGGAGTTCCTTGGGCAGATGGCTGCGTGCCACAGACGCCTGGGAAAGAGGCGTATGCGAGTAACTGATCCTAGATACTACCTTCTGACAGCTGAAGTTAGATAGTGTAAATCCCACCACGAGTGGAGCGTGTGTGATAAAGGCGCACGGTGGCACGCAGCGCGGCTGAGATAGGCATTCACGTGTTCCTATTTCTCAACCTTGGCTTCAGTAAAATGAAGCACAGCACTTCTATTCTGAAGATGCTGCAGCAAGTGAACGAGATCACTTCTTTCTATGGAAAAGAGATCAAAACGGTAGGAAAACCTCAATGGAACAAAATAAGGTTTCACTTAGCTACTAAGGTTTGGGAGAGTCTATCCTACCCACCCATCACTGCTCCACATCTTGACCCCATTTAAGTCCAGCTGAGACCTGGAAGCAGCAGTCTGTGGGAAAGATCCTAAAGGAAGAGCAGGAAAGAACAAGCCCCTCCAGATCCTTGGTACTGAAGCTCCTGTCTCATAAAGCTACATCCAAGTGCTGCTGGTATCTCCTCAGCCACCAGCTGCTTTTACCTCATGAAAGGCACAGTCCCTTCTCAGCATGTCTGCAGCCTCACAATTACACAGCACTAAAGCTGTGTGCTGCTTCCAGCCCAATGCATGAGTTGGGTATGAGAGCAGGGCAGCGCGAGCACACGCGTGGGTCTTTCAGTCCCACGGGTGTCACACAAATCCCAGAGTTCATGTAGGCTTCGGGTCCCTGGTATGAGAAGCATTCTCAATGACTGCAGAGGACGAAGTTCACAGCAGGTGAGTTCACAAAGCGAAGGCGTAGGACAGTGCCTTCTTCACGTCTCAAAGCTTTTGCTCTCCAGTGTCAGAGCCAAAAGTGAACGGTCCTGGGAGCAGAGGGACGGAACGGATGACCACAATACACTTTCAACCAAGACAAGAGCAGGCACTGCCTGAGGCACTTCCAGGTAGCCAGCAGCCCAGTGGCTTAGGCATCTCCCTGTCTGTGGTCATGGACTTGCACCACCATACTCTAGTGAGTGGCAATTCCAGGACTATTGATTATTCTGCAAGCTTTGTCCTCAATAAAAAGTTCTCCTTTTGACAGACTGGCTTTTTTCTTTGAGATGAAAACCTCTCTGTCAAAAGCTTCCCAACCACCTCTTTCTTCACTGAGACAATCAGCTTCTCAAATCAAAAGAACTGCAATAACCCCAAACCTTAGGACTGAATTGTCTTAATTATATATTACACTTGATAGAGCAATCAGAGCTGCTTTGATTTGGGTTATGAATAGATAGGATCCGTGTGAAAGATTTAAAAAGTCATTCTCTGCCGCTTTTTTCTCTTTTTTTAAATTGACATTACCTTGACATGTTCAGTGTGCAGTCTCTCCCTGGCGTGACTGAACTCCTGCTCACAGTTTCAGCGCTGCGGTGGCAGATACCCTCTGCACTTAGAGGAGAAAATGGAGCAAAAAAGTTGTCAGCAAAGAAGAGGCAAAAGTGGATTTGGAGCTCTCAACAGACTTCTGTCTTGAAGCCAAAGGAGCATCCAGGACCCCTTTGTGTCCCAGTACAAAAATAAAAATCTGTTGGAATACCAAATCATTACCTTTTAAAATCAACTTCAGATTTTCAGTTTTCAAATACATTCGCTTCTTTGAAAGCTTTTTCAGTCAGATCCTATGATTTGAGTACAAAAGGCTATGAGAATGCCTCTGCTCAACAGGGAGAATGGGATTAAAGCCCTCGACGCGGGGATGGTGGGTTCAAGGTGACAATGCAGCCTGATTTTATCCCAAACAGAAGAGGGATTGAGCATTACCTCGAGGTCACAGAGCTGGCTAACAGCCTGCAGACCATCCCTGTGCAAAGCCATCCTCATGTTGATTACAGAAATATCAAGAAGCATTGAAAGGGGGGTACTGAAGCACCAAGAATGTTACCCTGCCAGCAAGCACTGCTTTCAAAATGAGTTGCACTTTTTACTGGCCAGGATTTAAAAGCTGGTCTGTACTGGTGACTGTGTCCAGGCTGTGGAGGGAAGTTCAGCACCTCGCGTCATTCTCTGCTTCTTCTCTCCCTTCCTCCTCTTCTGTGATCTGGGTGCTTCTGTTCTCCACGGTCAGCATCGCTGGGACTCCAGCCTGGCTCTGATTTACCACCCAGGTGCTGCCGAGGCACGGTGTGCTCGGTTTTACGTCTGGGTGCTGCTTCCCTTAACCAAAAGGCACAGCACGACGATCAGAGACAACCCGGGAGGCTTCGGGCTGACGGTTACACAAATTCCAGGGCACTGCCAAAGGATGGGGGGAGTTCTCCACCCCTCATCTTAACTGTAGACTGGGTGTCTTTCTGAAAGGCGTTCCTGATTTCAGACACAAGTTACTGGGCTCTGAGCGACAGAGCGTAGACACAGTCTGTGCAGCAAGAGACTATGCCCCTTGGGCACCTTGCGTGACCTTGCCTGAACTCATGCCCAGCAGTGATCTGGACTGAATTAGTGAGGGGGGAAAACGAGAGCAGTTGTTGGGGTGTTTTTTGGAGGCTACGTGGGACTGTATTTAATGACAGGCAAGCAGTCCTTCCCATATGCTGCGTGGCAGGCAAGCTCCCAATGCGCGTTCGGTTTTCCCTTAGACATTCATCAGAAATATGCTGGAAGATGAAGGCAGAAAAACTGCTGGGAAAACTGGGCAGGGATCTTTGCTGCTCAGGATGCCTTAGCTGTTCTTTGCTGCAGCTCTTTTAATTAAGGGCTGTGATTCTGGCATGGGGGTGCTCTGATTTTACCAGAAATCACGACTGCAAACACACGGCAGCTATCATCAAGGCCGAATGAAAACCCCATCAGCCCAGCAGCTGCGCCCTTTAATGCCGGCGAGTGACAGTGTCAGAAAAGCCAGGCTAAAAGGGTGCCAGGAGTGAGGGCTGGCCACAGGGAAACAGCAAGAGCTTCGTTTCAGTGCCTGTTCTGGCACGTCACTGGGCTCTGATTATACAGTCAGATACGGCATGCATCCCCTCGATAACGAAAGGTGGGTGGCTGGCTGGACAGAAAGGCGTGCGAGACAGCTTTTGGTCATTGTCTGCACCAATTCCAGTAATCCTCCTGGCTCCCCAGCTTTGTGCTGAGGAGGGATTTGGGCCTGTGGGGTAAATGGAATTGAAACCTCTCAAGAGGAAAAAATGATAAGGAAACAATGAGTATGAGCCAGCTTCTCTGGGAGAAGATGTTTAACAAAAGAAGGAGCCTGTGTTCTGCATCAGATTGCTGCACTGCCGCCCGGGCTGCTGCCATGGCCGCCTCACAGCACCAACCCAAGACAATAGAAAGGCTGTTGCTGCTCTCCCACCTCCTTGCTGAAGCTTTACTGGCTGGACCTGAACAGCACCGATCAAACGTTGCAGTAATGCAAATCACTCAGCATTTCATAAATTTACAGGGATTTACAGGGAGACAAACCCTTAGCCACACTTCATCTATTCTCTGGTGTGGACTAGGAAACACAACACCGTACCTGTGACGACGTTCCCTCTTCTTTTCGCATCTGCAGAGCTCCAAGGTTTCCAGAGGCTTCTCCCCAGCCCAAGTCCCACGTCTCAAACCTCCTGCAGCAGAGGGCATTGCTGTGAAATTCATGGCATCCCAGTCACTTCAAGAGAAATCCAACAGTAACTCAGTTAGTGCTGATGCAACAGCCTGTTCAGTAGTCATGACAGCCGACCAGCACACAAGGCCCTGCAGTTCCCCGCTCTGCTTCCCTGGCACTGCCTGTCTGGAGGAAAGGTGTCCGGGCCTCCACAGACAGCAAGTCAGCAGCTTTGAGTCAGAGGTGCTGCGGAGCAACTCTGGCAGCAGTGCTGGCGCAGTGTTAAGGGGCAGAATGTCACACCAACCCTTGTGCAGCTAAGAAAACCTCACTCACCGCTCTATCCGTGGACAGGCACAGCAGAGTTGTGTCTTCCAGAGCAAGAAAGACGTGGCCGGTCTTGGTACTAACGGTTTCCTCATACTGAGAGGGAACAGATGCACTCACCATGGCCCCTCTCTCGCCACATTTCCGCAGGGGCTGCAGCAAGTTCTCGGGGTCTCCCTTGCTCCACAGTGCCAGAGGCGTAAGACGAGGAGCTGCTTCCGCCAGGGCAGCTCTGTTTGCCATTTCTATTTATCTGCACAGCTCTTCCCAACCGGTTTTACAGTTGTGGAGCTGGAGTCACTGTAGTCTGTGACATTTAATATCCAATACTCTTCCAACATTCTCACATTAAAAAACACAAGCAGCGGGTCCTCTCTCTGTTGTCACAATGCTTCCTGGCACCATTTGGCAGTGCATCTTACTATGCCAGTATTAGGAGTTGGTGCAGCCTCACGTGGTGCTGGGGTATGTATCTGAAAGCTAATTTGCTCGAGTTGTAATGTTAGGATTATCCCTCTGCCTTTCATGACTGATGCTTCATTTGGAGAATGCTTAATGTTTTCTTGTCAATGAGTGTTAACGCGAAGGGATTATTCCAATCTGTTTGCTTTGTCCCTTTCTAACTAACTCAAATTATAATTAAAAAGAAGACACCGCAAGCAGCCCTGAAAGCCTACTACAGCAGCGGCGTAGATTTTCCTACTCTCAGTCCACATCAATAAGCAACGCAAGAACAGCAGAAGTCTCCGTGGGAGACCAACAGACGACACCAGGCTGAAGCAGAGCCTTGGACAGGCGGCTTCTCCTTTGCCCGTGTAATTGCACGCAGCCGTCCTTGTGTGAAATCCCCCATCAGATTGCAGGGCTTGCTGTATGCAAATTGAAGACTAAATGCTTGGTAGCACCTTGCAGCTCTGCAATGATGGAAATGAGTTTTTTAATAGGGAATTAGATCAGTAATACTTTAGTCAACAAAATGCAGAACATTTCTGCATAAGAATGAGCAAAGTGCTCAGGCGAAGGGGCCCAAAGCAGCGATGACACACTGCAGCTCTGCATGCTGCTATTCATTGCGTCCTCTGCGCATTGTTTTTTAAACAAAGACTGGATATTCAAACCCAAACTATTTCTACTTTGCCGGCTGTAACACTAACTGAGCTGTAACATTAACAGAAGATGACACTGCTCCCCAAGACAGAAAAGGACCGAGAGAACTTTGCAAAGCTCAGGCAACTATCAATCACTGGGAAGCAGCAGCCTCGGACATGAGTGACGGGCACGCCGCTCAGAGAAACAACGACATGGACAGAATTCACCGGCAGATGCAAAGGAGACTGTGTGGTGGTGGTACAGAGTAGAAGAGCTGTTCAGGAGGGCCTGAAACAACAGCCATGTGCATCAAATCAACAGCTGGCTTCTGCTCAGATGGAAAAAGCTCTCAAGGATTGGTACGACAGTTTGAAAAGATGGTTTCGAGCTGGACCTGAATTAAAGGCAAATTAATCCAGCCTGTGCCTCTCTCCACCCCCCTCTCTCTCATATGTACACACACACATCCGCATCCTGGATTCCTGTCCCTCGCTCCTCCTCTGCCAAGTTCAGACTGAACTTTGAACTGAGTCTGGATGACCAGGGTGCAGAGGCACAACAGCAGCACGAGTGACAGATGAGGGCTGCTTCTGCGTTTGCGTTCCTGACACGCTCCTCACCGCTCCCATGAAGTGAACCGAGAACTCAGGAGAGAAGGATGCAGACACAGTGGGGCAGAGCAAACAGAATTAGGAAATGTTTTGGAAACAGACTTTGCAAGCCAGGACACGCAATAGACAAATTCACTTTACGTCTCAACAGTGCAAGTTCGGAGGTCTGCATGACTCAAGAACGTCCCGCGTTCAGCCAGCACGGCTAATCTGGTGCCTCTCTCCCTTGCCTGCCCGAGGTTTCTTCCCTTCCCATCTCAGAGAGCCAGCACAGATAAACGCAGCGTGGCAGACATAACCAGAGCAAACCCGAGCGGAACATCAGCCCAGCTCTGAGGGGCTGGCCGTCACCATGGGCTTGAAGGCTGTTTTGGTGCTCAGCAGCAAAGACAACTGCACTTCCCAACCACGTTCGGCTGGGCTCCGCGCCACTTTTTGCTGCTTTTGATGGCAGAGTTCTCCAAGATATATAAGAAACTATCTGGCCTGAGCAATAACTCACTCGGGCTGCACTTCTGTTTCCAAGGAGGGCTTACAAGCCGAGAGGAAGTAGTTTATTTTTCAGAAAGGCAGCAGCCTTCTGCATTAGCAATTTCAAACTTTCCCAGGAATTTCAACGGCATTAATAAATTATCCGATGAAAAAGCAGCAGGCTTTGCAGACGGGGCTTTAGGGTTTCAAGAGAGAAAAATGTGCAAGCCGTACGCCCACTCCTGGATGTCGTAAGCTCACTTACGGTCTGTCCTGTGACCACTCTCAACTGCGCTGATGTTAATCTCATAATGGTAATGCATCCACAAACAAATTACTGCAGTAACACAGTTAGCTCAATTACCTTTTAAATCTATTCCCTGCGCAGAACTAAAGGTCACTCTCTATTAAAATATCTCCTTCCCACTTCCTTATCACCCTCTGCAATTTAAGGGAGTTAATATTAGAAATCCTGTCTACAAGAAGAGGAAGCCAGAAAAGCCCCCAGTCTTTGCTAACGCAACACAGACAGGACCCCAGGAAACCTCTGCGTCTGCCCCGAACGCACCCAGGTACGGCTAACTCTGAACACCTGCACGGGGAGTGGCATCGAAGGGTAGGCCTTAACAGATGCCGTCCTCACACGCAAACCATCCCGTCCCTCTACCCTCCCAAACGTACGCTTTCTTTCCTACAGCAGTTCAGCGAGGACCGTGTTTTTGAGAAGGACTGCAGCCGGGCGTCCGTTCCCGCGAACGCGGTTTTAGCGCTTGCAGCCATGCGCCTGCTCACGCAGTTCCTCGGAAGCAGCAGACTGCAACCTGGGAACGCAGTTGGGAGACGAGACGGCAGGGCCGGCAAACCCGCAAATGCCGCTATATGCCCGCTCGCGTCCACGTGCCATTCCAGCTCCAGCCTCCCCCAAAGCCTGCCGTTAGCTGCCCTGGGCGCAGAGAGCTGACCATCCGCCCTGCAGCTCCTGCTACTCTCCCCCTTACGATGCCACCCCACAGTCACAGCGAATAATTTGACACTATTATTGCCATGGCAACTGCCTGGTGTAACGCACGTACAGAATCACGATTGACGCGCCTGCAGTAGCCAGCAAAAGGGGGAATGAGGGGAGGACGGAGAAAACCAGACGCAGCTCCAGCACTCCTGGGGGAAGCACTGGAAACACCGCTTTATTCATAAACCCGCCTTCCGTTCTCCACCGTGCCAGCACTCCTGTGAGGGCTTCCATCCGAGCCTGGAACACACTCACCGCATAGGGGGTCAGAAGCCCAGCAGGTGCCCTCCTGACAGTGCTCTGCTTAGGGAGACGACTCCATGCGACAGCACGCAGGGATTTGCCACAGAGGTTAGCGTTAAGAGTGCGCCTGCTGAACGTCACAGGTACGGCCTAGGCGCTAACACAAGGCATTACAAGGAGTGTTTCTGTCTCTCTAAGGGTGGTCTTCAGGTGTTCAGCCAGGCTGTAAATCCCCTTCTTGCCAATGTTTGTAAGCGCTCACAGAAAGACACACGCACACTCCCACCAACAGCATACAATAGCATCTGTTAAGTATCTGCACGCTCGGTGTCTGCCGCAGTTCTCGAAAGGGTCTACAGGCAATGCCGAGACGAGGATGGAAACAGCCTTTTATTCTAAATGTCATATGTACACAGAGAGCCATTCCACGCAGTCCGCTCGGCGCTGCGTAGAAGAGCCATTGTCATCCGACAGTGTGCTCACACCAGTGACGACGATTAAACACGGGGTACGGCATTAACAAAACCGTTGACAACAGGCGTCAGAGACACAGGCGCGCGCGCTGAGACCGCGCGTACGCTCTACAAACGAGCTGGTGCCAGTACAAAAAAATAGGCATTTTTAAAAATCACTCAGTCCACAATTTCCGTTTCCTCTCTGCTTTTTGTACGCGACATGCTGAGATCTACTCCCGAGCCTGTTCACGTCGGGGTTTGCAGGCACTTCAGCGACCCAGGTTTGGTTTTTACAACACACGAAGTTCAGAACAACAAACATAAAAATAGCTGCTGCCAAAGAAGTCGCGGTCCCCCACGTGTGCACTCGCTGCTACTCCCTGCTGGAGCAGCCGCTCTCGCTTTAGCTATTTCTGGGTACTGACGTGCTCTCGGGATGGAGTGGAACAGTTTGTCTCCACTCATCACTCGTCCGTACGCTGAAAGGCTCGTTCTCGATGCAGCACTGCAGTGTACGGGGGCAGAACGCGACTGTCCACAGAGCTTCGCAAACGACAAAAGAAGTCGTTTTCGGGTTTTAGATAAAAAGAAAAACTGACTTTTTTCTGCTCCAAAGACAGCTGGGCATCCAACGACCGTGGGGTGGCAGTGCCCTCAGATCTATTCCCAGACACGCGTGGCGTACGCCCAGATTCAGCAGAAACCAAGCAAAGCAGAGCTCGGCCGCACATTGAGTTGTACACCCCCCACCTTGAATAACTCGGTAAAATACACTTACCAGGGGCTTGGCTGTGACTGTATAAATAGTCTCTCTCCAGTTACTTCACCTGCAGTGGACTGTGTACTAAGATTATAAGGCAATTATAACGGGATTCTCGGGATAACTGAAAGCTTAATATTGTTTTCCTCACGGGTCAGGATAAAGGCTTTCTTAATAAGCTCTGGGTGGGGGGAGAGAGAGAAAAAGAGTGCATATGTGCATAATAGAAGGATAGGTTTTCAGCATATAGACACTTAAATACCGATCAGAAAAGACTGGTAATGACTCTACCATAAAACTTTCTAGAACTGCAACTGTGCTCCAGAGTCGAGCTAAGCCTTCACCACTCAAGAGTGATACGTAACTCTCCTACTCACTCGAGAGAAATTAAAAAGGACACGCCAACGATCCTTCCGTCTCAAGTTCATTGACCGTGCGACACAGGGCTGCACATCGACGCGGTAAGTCACTGCAAAGTAAAACACATTACAACACACCCTAGTAATAAGCCGTTAACGACTACTGGACCGGGCTACAGGACTCGGTTCGCAGGGGCGGCAGTGCCCGCTTCTGCTATGATTGTCAAGTGGTGGAACGTCCTTCCGTGGGTTCTACGCTTGAGACAGAACAGCAAAGACATAAGGCCCACCAACGCTTTGCCCGTAGTTTTAAAGGCACTGAGACAGACGACGGGTATATTCCTCGGTACCATCCGCTCCCAGAGTTTCCAAAAGAGAAGGCTTTGTAAGAAAACGTCCTTTATTGCATGGGAAGGTCATCCTCGCTTCCTTCACCTCAGGAATAAAATGGTCTTCCCTTTTCTGGCGTTTGCAATCTGTTCAGCCTCGCGACCTGAGACGGTGAGGGTGGGACGTCTTGCCTGAAGGGGCCTTTAGGAGGGGTATAGCTAGGGTCCTGAATTTTCTTGTACGAGTCATAGTTGCTAGACCCCTCAGAAGAAGGCTTTTTTTTCAGTTGCTCTTTCCGCCTCTGCTCTTGTCGGAGCAGTTCCTGTGTTTCTAACATTACCCTGGCGTTGAAGCCGTGTCCTCCCATATAGCCATTCCTGGAACCCTGGTAGCTGGAGTACCTGGGGTTTTCTTTCGCAGTCTGGAACCCTTCTCCAGGGGAATAGCTCTGCTCCCAGGAGTCCTGAGATACAGAACTGGCGTTTTTCCTGCTTTGCCTGCAAAGAAGAAAGGAAGAGGCCTGGTCAATCAGTCTCCTGAACAGGGCAAAGTTCACCCTCCAGAAGTCTCAGGCAGCAGTTTCACTGACCCCTCCTGAAAACTCTTCTCATGATCACTGTGCCCCAGGTGACCTCCAACCTCTGCTTCCCCCACAAGACCCTCCCTGTTCACAAGCAGCCGGTCCAAGAGGGCACCTTCCTTGGTTGTCTCTCTCCCCAGTTGTGTCTGGAACACTCCACACATTCCAGGAGCCCCAGGGACCGTTCTCTCTGCACTGGAGTGCGTTTCCAGCAGACCTCTGGAAAACTGAAGTCCCCCACGAGCACAGGGGGCAGCGACTCTGAAACCTCCCACAACTGCTTCTAGAGCATTTCACCTGAAACCCACCCAGTGCCACCGTCGCCACTAGTGGTTTAAAAATAGTGCCATAGCTTCGTGGCAGACTAGGAAAGACCATACGCACCGCCGTGCTCCCTGAGAAGCCAGGTAACAGCCAGCACTTGTGAAAGGTCTGCACCCAGAGCCCCAGGAGATTACAGATGCAGCAGGAAGACCTCTGAACGCTCGCTCTAACACTGCACAGGTCGGAAGATAAAGCTCGGCACCGACAGGCAGTCACCGAGACGAGAGTGTCCTTCCCGCAGTCCAGAACGAAGGAGCTTGGCCCTACCAGGAGTGTTTCCCGGGTTGCTGTAGCTTCACACAAGGAATGGCAGAGATGACCTTTCTGCTCATCTACTTTTGGCTCCAGGGGGTGGGTAGATAAATCAAACACAGGGAGGAATTACAAATTCTTATCTCTTTTCACAATACATCATCACATTATTGTGAAGACAGATTGTGGTGGTGAAATAGCTTTAATTTACCGTCAAGCTCCTAGATGCTTTTATGAATCTAGGATGAGATTGGTGATGATAAGGGAAAACAGTTCTGTGCGTCAGCAGGACAGACGCCCCCTCCAAGATTAAAATTAGTGTACGACAAACAAATCGATCACGAAATCATTCGGCTGTTTATTCATGGCCTGTTTGCCTGTCCCCCTGCACGGCTCAGCGTGGCCCCATCCAGTGACCGGGCAGTGAAGAGACAGCAGGCCCAGGTAACTTCTGCCGTGAACAAAGGCAAAACGTTGGCTAACGGTTTGCCATCTTCCATCCGCACACAGAACTTGAAATGACCATACCCTCTTATTTCATGGAAGGTTCTGAGACCTCCGAATAAAAACTGCTACTCGGGGTGAATGCAAATCAGGACAGCATAAATTACACCATCATGCACGTTCTCATGCACACTTTTATAGCTGTTCTGGGTACTCGCACGCCCGGCCTCGCCAAGGAAATTATGTTCCCGAGCCATGTTTTATCGCTCTCTGGAACAAGAGCAAATTGAACGAACCTCTGCAGGCTACGAAACTGCCAGGTTTCTGATCTAGAGCAAGATAAATTTTAAGTACTAGAAAATTAACTTGGAGCTAACCACTGCTTACACAGTTTCACATGGGGCAAGAGAGATGACTAGTCGAACGGATGTAATTTACTGACTGTTTCCTGGTACTCGTTCAAATTTCGTTGGCCCACTTCCCCCGTCTTTCTGGGAAGATCCTTTCAAATTTACTCAAGTGTTTACTTGCCTCCAGTACTAACGATTTAAAGGTATGAAGGGGAAAAAAGGGAGGCTCCTAGAGACTACACGAGATGAAAAGCAACCAAGCTCAAAACTGAAGCCAGTGCAGAAGCTTTAATCATTACAAAGCCACAGTCAGAGCGTTAGGACTGGGACCTGCGCTCAGAGGAACGGCATGATTTCTTCAGAGATCAATCAGCGAGCTACAAGCAGTTTGCACATCTGGAAAGCGACGTCCCGGGTTGTTACAGGACATCACGTTACTTACAGTGCTCAACTTTAGCCCAGGGTCCTGAAATTCTGTCTGCTCTCAGCACCGCTCAAATACCCGGAGTGCTCAAACAAAGTCGTTAACACTAATTACTCCATAACACACACTGCATTGCTGGAGTGCTGGCCGTGTCTCGCGTTGAAAAACGCATGACATGAAGTCTTCAGCCACAATCTTCAAAGCGAGCTTTTCTACGAGGCAAAGCCCTCTCCTCCAAATCTCTTGATGATGAATTTTCTCACCATTTCTGCCACTGGGGCAGCATCACCACTGCCTCAGCTCTTTTGCATGCTACCAGCAACCGAGCACAACCGAAAATGAGCCCCCCTGACTTGGGAGCGACACCAGTATCTGTGATCTGCCACTTAACCTGTGCAGTGCTGGGGCGGGCGAGCCTGAAAAGCATTTGCTCAGCAGAAGTAAAAGGGCTTTAGGAGCTGGGGTCCTTGAGAAGGGAGGTAGAAATAAGAAGACAAGGGAATATAATGATTTCAGAAGGACAAAACGGCAATCTAAGAAAACACAGCAACCTTATGCTCTCCTTTCTGACCTCCCAAATTCAACTCAAAATTCTACACTGGATGCTGTTACCGCATGTAAATCCTGAGAGAGCTCTCTTATTTCAAGGATGTTGGACAAGAGTTCATACGAGACAACTCTGACCACGGAGCTCCTGTTTGTTTCCAAACTACCTGGTAAAATGCAGGTTGTCCCTGAGGTTTTATCCGCGTACTGTTTCCACACTGGGCACATCAAACAGTACAGCCGTGCTGGGAGGGAACCCTCTGTAAAGGGGGTGCTATCCACCGGTATTGGAAAACGCTGGGACCATTCGCAGAATGTTTGTCTCTGACAGTCAATTCACAACTCAATTCAGGTAAAATTTTAGTCCTCATTAAAGCTGAATATCACGTGAAAGAATTTCTGGATGGATTATTGTTTTCAAATACCGACGTGTTCAGTCAAAGGGTGCACTGATTTCCACCGTTCTAATACTAAGGACACATTAGCTTGGAAGAAAGGTATCTATCGAAAGCTGAAGATCCCTGCTGGTTTGATTGAGTTCCTCAGCTCTGCATGGTCTTGTTTGAACCCCTGAGATTTTTCTCCTGTTTGAGTTTTCCTCCTGGTGGCATCAACAAGATAGAATTTCTGCCTAGTAAGGAATCAGACAGCAGAGAAGAAGTCACCTGGAGTCAAAGGCCAACAACCTGTGTCACGCGCAGGAGACTTGTGCAATTGCAGCAAATCAGGCTGGTGCCCACACGGAAAGGCTCGGTTTCAATGCCTCAGTGCTGCTGGGTGCTGAGCGTCATCATATCCCACCGAAATCTGCTCGGGAGCAATCCTAAAATAAACAGCTACCACATGCTCTCCTTTAAGAAATGCTATGCCTCTTTCGCACTGAAAAAACTCCCCCTTGTATCAGCAATACTAAACCAAAAGGTCTCCACTGAGTAGAACGTTTTTCTTCTGCAAGTGGAAGGAGCTTCGGGCTCACGCGCAGTGAATAACCTCAGTCGGGTACCGTACCTGGGTAAAGAGCTGTACTGCCGCTGAGCTTGTTGGAAACTCTCTCTTTCTTCCTGCCGCTGCCGCTGCATTTGGACCTCTACCGATACGGAGTGCCTGCCACTCTGAGAGTACGTCTTGGTGCTGGGCTACAAAAAGGAAATGAAAACATCTTAGACAAATCAGACCAATACAGACATGCACCTATCACCTACATCGCTGTTGCACGCATGCAAAGTTCTCTCAACGTGCACTCCAAGCAGTCCTTTCGCTGCAATTTAACTCGCGGGACTGTTCTTCGGACACTGTAAGTTTGCCTAGCCACGGTAACACCAGGAGCAAGCGACAACGGACGGTCTCTCTGGGAACACCGAGCATCGACTGGTCCAGATCTTGCAGAACAGCTGCACTCAAATTCTGGGTTATGAAAATGTTCACGTTTGTCACAACAGCACCTTTTATTTCTTCAGATTTGGGGATGGCACAAATCAATAGGGTGAAGGGTGCCACAGCGGCCAGAGAGTGGTGTTTCAGTAACAGGGTTTCACCTAACAAGCAAGCACAACGTTATTCTACCTCCTTAAAATTACCAGCTCTATTCAAAACACACAAGCGAGACGCTGGGAGGCTGGGGAGCACTGGCACTTGTCTGAGCCCCAGGGTGAAGCAGGTTGTCTCAGACTTGCTTTTGCTAAAGCACTTTCTGCCTTTTTATCTGTGCCTTCCCTCCGAAACACAAACACCTTGTTTTCTGCCGTCAGAATTCCAGCGGCAGAGATCCCATAATGGCTCACAAACACCTGCAAGATAAAAGGTTTTTCAATAGCTTCGCACACCGAAGCCGGGGTTTAGAAAGCAAGAAACTGTTATTTGTGACATCAACTTGCCTTACTCTGCAGTCGAGTGCCTGCAGACAGCCAGCACAACAAACTGGAAACGTGCGCACAACTGGTAGAAACTCAATTTTCGAGGACAATGCAGCCCAGACAGAGCATCGGCACCTCCTCACAGCACCGCCTAATACAACCGGGCGAAGAGCCCCCTTTCCTGCTATGAGAAACTCACTGTGCAAGAGAATCAGAATGCGAAGGCACAGACCGCGAGTGCTTGAGAAAAGATTGAAGAGAATCCTTAATGCAGCGTGGATGTCTACTTCAGAATGGATTTACTCTGTAAGAACCTCAGTGAAGCCTCTAATGAAAATCGCTTGAGGAAGGGTAGGATGAAGCAACGAGTTAGAAGACAGACCCATGCGTCAGCCTTGTGGGAACTTCAGTCTTGGAGATGAATAAGCTGTACATATGCATGTCCAAACCGGCAACCCCCGCGGAGATCTCCTTCGATATTAAATAAGGGCAACACATACAGAGCAGCACTTCAGTTACTGCGTATGTCAACATTTCTGACCTTCTTGACTTCATTGAGAGTCTTCTGACATTTGGCATTTCATTGAGGGGCTCAGCCTTGGGAGCAAGTGATTACCTGAAAATCACAAGATTTATTGGTGCATTCCGCCCACCGTGGCTATAAGCAGCTTACAGACAACCAGAGCCAAAGTTGGAAGTTCCCAGCTCAGCTTCTCCATAGGGAATAAACACATTTCAACTAAGATTTTAGAGCCAAGCTCCTCGTTTGTTCCACTGCAGCAACTTTGGAAAGCTTGCAGCTGCGTTATGTCATACGTGAGAAAGCAGACAGCACAAATAAGAGCTGGTTCTCTTGATTTGAAAACACAGCTTCGCTTCTTTCAGTTCACTGTAAACACAACTGACTGCGGGTTCGTACGACACAGGGAACGGTCAACTCACCAGACACATGGAGCCAGAACTCATGTGCCACCACATAAGATGTACACACCCAACTGTCCTGTTAATGGAAAGGCCTTCCCCCAAACCTTGTCATCAAGACCTCGGTGACCCCATAATGACTGTTCTTGGTGTATGGTTGTGACGATATAAAGGGGTGACCCGGTTCTTTCTGGACCCTTGAACTGTCCAGGAGAACGCAGATGTCTGCACAGCGAGCTGTGCTTAAAGTCCTGAACCAAAAGCTCTTCTCTCTGAAGTCATCGGGTCTTCAAAAGCTGATCAGCAGCTTCATCTCGATGCCAGAAGTGGATCTGTACACACATAAATCCGTACACAACACAGGGGTAGAGACCCCTACATGTACACGCAGACCCCAAGAACGGCAGCACAAATGGGGGTCGGTGGAAAAGTTGTGCTGTTTTCGTGCCGTCCAGCAGCAATGAAAAGCACGGACAAGGAACGCACTACACGGTCCTTTTAGCACTGCTATCAACACAAGGCTAAGCACAGCTACGACAACCTGGAATCACCCAACAGACCTGGCAACAGCCCAGTCTGCCCAGGACAGACTGATGCGAATTCAGCCCTTGCTTGCAATGAGATGTGTGACAACCACTGACCCTTCAAATCAGGATGTGGTCCAGGCCACAGTAACAACCACGGCTGCATTATACAGCTGAGTGTGTCTTCACGTCTCCCACCACACACTTACATGGCAAGCACAGTGCCTGCGCTCAGCATCGTTCAGCAGTACTCGGCATGGAAAACTGTGCTTTAAGATGCACCATAGTGCACAGCCCTCTCCTCAAACCAGGGGTGCATAGTTAGAAGTTTCTACAGGCTTCCCAATTCTTGCAGACAAGATTAGAAAGCCTCGCCTGCTTTAGCGCAAATGTGCTGGGCACCAATGCCAGGCAATCCAGCCACTGCCTTTATCAAAACAGGGAATGACAAAAACCGTTCAGTGGCTCCGAGAGATGTCCTTGAGGACGGTTTTCACTGCCGCCTCTTTATTTACGTTGCTATGGAGAACCCTGCAAATAGCAGTCCTCTTAAAAATTGCCGGCAGGTTGTGCATTAATTCAGCACCATCTGATAATGAAAACCCAGCCCGGAGTGCATCTTCCCGCGGTGCACACCTAGGGAGCTGAACGGCACGGCTGTGATGAAGCCTTCTACCTGGCAGATAGCAGCAGCAGGCAGAGAATCGCCAGCATGGTGGAGACCAATCACTTGGAGAGCCGTGGCGGTCTGCCCGGGGTGTTTACACACTGCCTACCTGTCAGCTATAAACGTCTGCTTGCAACCCAAAATCATTCACTTCTTGTAAGATGCCCTTACCTTCATTTTTGCATAAACACATGGTAGATCGAAGCCAGAGGAGGAAAGCGAGGTTACAAACAGAAGTTGAAAGTCAGAGGGTTGGCCACGGCAAGGGACTGGTGGTTTTTCATGCAGTCCTTCACGGATGGCACCCAGAACAGATATTGAGGACACAGCTGAAGAGAAAGGCACGGTGGAGAGGTTGTCCTTTCATTTCCTCTCTGCACCAGTGAGGTGGGAGAAGCAGCACCTGCACCTTTAAGGTACCCTTTGTCCGCTGCAGTTCTTGGCTAGAAAGGGCCTAGCACCTGAAGGCAGGATCCTGAAGCACACCCTTGAAATGGAAGTCTGCTAAAGAGAATGAACACAACATTGTTCTTCCTCACTAACAGTTGTTAATTCTGCAGAGTCCACAGCACGACGCAAACCTTACGGTGTTTGGATTACAGCCCATAGCTCGTTTCTCCAGGCAAAACGACTGCGTTGCAGTCAAAGTTACAGCAATAAAATCAGAGTTTTGCTTTCTGAAATAATTTTAGATTATTCAGAATTCATTACGGCTTTGAACGTCAAGAACTTGAGCCCAGGGATAACAACTGAGCACCGCAGAGAGACAAGAAAATAATGGTTTCTGTGAGGCTGCCCCAGAGGCAAGAGCCACAACGCAGCAAACGTCAGGGCACACAAGCACAGTGCCTGAGCCTTTTGAGCAGTTGTTCTCAGGCTGTGCCTCTGCAGGGTATCATGATTCTGGAGCTTTCATGAAGAGCGTGCAGTTTTTTCCATCTCACCGACTGTGCACACAATTACAGCTGCACTCGAACAGCCCAGGTCGTGTGTGTGTTTGGGCCCAGTTAGCTGCTGTCATTCTTGTTAAGGCAGAGTTTGCTCAGCTGCTCTCCCACCATCCAAACAGACCCTAGATGACTGGAGATGAATGCATTTGTGAATGGGATTTGCCCCCTCCCGTTTTTAGCACTGATTCTGTTACTAAGGATGAAGACATAAACTGACGACTTCTGCCCCTCCTTCATCTTTGCGGGCTTTGTTGGTTGCTGGTCTGCTTCTACAGGAAGGGCTGGCAGGCGGTTGCAGTGTTTCCAGGGATTTTATATGCTCTTTTCTGTAAAGTGGATTGTGCGCTCCCGCGGCATTTAGAGCTACGATTGCAGGATCTGCTAATGAAGGTGGGGCTATCCAAAAATGCAAGATGCAGAACAAAGCCCCCAAAACACCAGGACTGGTACAAAGAAGGGTAAACCTCAGCGGACTTAGTACTAACTGGGAAAACCCAGAGGACCAACTTTGGTACTGAACAGAAAAACAACTTCCAGAATAATCCCTCATGGATACAGAAATGTCACAGGAGCAGCCACGGCTTTACTGCTGGTACAGCCACTGTGACTCCATGCTGTTCCTCCTGCAAACTCTGACTGGAATGCACACCAGCAGGATCAAAGTGGATTAATATCTATCTATCTATCTATCTATCTATCTATCTATCTATCTATCTATCTATCTATCTATCTAATCTATCTATCTAATCTATCTGTCTATCTATCTGTCTATCTATCTGTCTATCTATCTGTCTATCTATCTATCTAATCTATCTATCTATCTAATCTGTCTATCTGTCTATCTATCTATCTATCTATCTATCTATCTATCTATCTATCTATCTAATCTATCTATCTAATCTATCTGTCTATCTATCTATCTATCTATCTATCTATCTATCTATCTAATCTATCTATCTAATCTATCTGTCTATCTATCTATCTGTCTATCTATCTATCTATCTAATCTATCTATCTATCTAATCTATCTGTCTGTCTATCTATCTATCTATCTATCTAATCTATCTATCTATCTATCTATCTATCAGTTCACAGGCTTATTTATTCAGCTCCATTAATTTAATTTCATTTGACAATATGTATTTATCTGCTTGTTTGCTTGGTCATCCCATCCAAGGGAGTTGGAACATGAAAAATAACAAAGCCACATTAAGAGAAAAAACTGATGAATTCTGATAAATTTATCTTAAAATAAACAAATAGAAAAAGCTTTTCGTAAAGGTTTGACTGGGTTGCAGAACTAGTCACTTACACGCAGTTCGATCTTGTGACAGATCCTAACCCTTGGCAGTGTGTCATTCAAACGGCCTTGAGCAGAAATGCTACGCTGCCTAACAGACAGTGTCATCTCATTCCAGCGCTATCACGTTTGTGTCTGTTAAGCTGCCTGATGCTCTATGAGCACTCACAGGCAGTCAAGTATTTTGTTTACTGGCAAGGCAAACAGAGCCAGGCTGAACATCCAGCTCTGTCTCATCGCTCATCTGCAGAGAAACAACCTTCACCTGATGGGCACAGCCAGAAGGGATGGGGTCAGACATTGGGCTCCCCGCCACGGTTATCACTCAGAGCCAGTATGATGTAGGGCTCCACGGTACAGAGATCTGCCTCCAACCCTTGGAGGAGACTGAAGGTATATGTCACACGTAGCCAGGCTCCTGTGTCACAGGCCATTAACAGTCCTGGAGCTGGTGATATTTTGCAGGATCGTTTTGATAATGCATTAGCATGTTTCTGAGCCACTGAGCTCCACTAAATATCCTCAGAGCTGCCAGATTTCCATCAGCATCTATTACTTACACTACAAACTTCGTGTTCGTTCATACTTCCTTAAAGTAACCAGCAGTCCCACATCACATCCGCACTTTGCTCACCAGCCTCGATGCTCCCACCAGCTTGCTAATGAGAAATGCAAACTACTTCTCGCCTCGTGGCACACACTAAATTGTGGACAGGCTTTTTCTTTCTTTCTAGCCAAACCAGGTCAGAGTTGGCTGCTGTCGTGAGGCTCGGAGGCTTCTCTGAATGTAACACCATTTGTTTATGGAGGCTGTGCAACCCACTTCCCTCCGCTCAAAACACGCTTTGCAGTGATGGTCCCTGGGCTCTCACTGCTGTGGTTTGTAACCAGCAGCCTACAGAAGGAGAAGACCCAACAGAAACTAGTGGATATATTTAAGTGTTCTCCTACTTTCTTATTATAACCCACTTTTGCACCATTTTGCATCACTTAATACGAGACCCGGACCTGTTTTGAGAGGGTGTCCTAACGAAGGCATCGTTTTACACTAACGGGTTAAAGCAACACACACTCCTTAAGAGGGAGGGTTATGGCTCCTTAAAGCTGAAATGGCTGCAAACTGCTGAAATGGATGAGATCAGTGCTTCACCAAACATTGCAGCCTTGAACGGCTGTGGTACACGACAGGAAAAAATCACAGTTCAAAAATACGCTGAGCCACTCTTTTGAAATCACTTATCGAAAATAAAGCATCTGGTCACGTGCACGTGGAGACAGAGCCGCTCCTGTACGGGTGACAATAAGCTTCAGAATTAATATATTAAGCTAAATTAGTCACGTTGAACTCATTTGCATGATCCGTAGAAGGGGAGTAAACAGAGAGATCCCACTTGTTTGAATAAGAGCAAAAGAAAAGGTCAGTGTTCTGACACACGATGTAGGAAATTATTCTATTCCTAAGGCAGTCGGCTAGTCAACTACATAACTCCCTCCTGCTCATTACAACAAACTATCGTAAAAGCCAAGGCTGGAGTTGCTATGGTTTTTAGATATACAGCTATTTGGCTCATGACCTTCGTCGTTAGGCTCCCGAGTCTTAGAGAGCGCAAGCTTTTCTCATCGACCCTTCCCAAGAATGCTGCTCAGCCTCCCATTTGGTGACTCTGCAGCCGCTGCACAAGGGAAAGACCTCCCACAACAAGCGCCTTCTCACCGCCAGACCACCACACCGTAACTGTCATGAGCTATCATATCATCTTCTCTGGTCACTATGGTGCTTTACTTCGTTTATTGAATGTCAGAGAAGGTTCGAGGCTTACTAGCATGGGGGAAGAGACGCCTGTGTCGTGACGCAGTGTGTTAAGCAGTGTAAGGGCATTTAGGGACACATTTACCTTTGCTCCTCTCCATGCTGCATGTCAGAAGCACCACAGGTTCAAATTGGTGAGTTCAACACGGACACAGACACAAAGCCAACAAAATAAACCCCTCTTCCACATCCAGCACAACAGGCAAAGAAAGATGACGTGTGCATACAACAGCAGACGAACTAGCAGTCTCCCAGCTTCCTCCCAGTTACTTCATATGCACAGATGCAAATCCAGGTGATCTTCAGCTTGGTCTCATGCACACTGTAATGCTCAGTATCGACAACCCTTCACCTACATCTACTTCAGCGGGAGCTGTGCGAGTTGCTATTGCTGTCACCACGCAGCTCCAGCTTTCCTGGGAATGCCTGCAAATGCTCTACTGTCTCTAGGAATTTAAACCAAAACCACCATACAACACTTGTCCCGTGTTTAAAGGATGCTAATTTAGGATCCTTGAGTTAAAAGCCATGCTGATTCATTCAGCTGTGTTCAACGAGATCAGCACATGGATTTACATAATTGTATCACACTGTGAGATCAGGATGAACAGGATTTAGGCGGTCAATTAGCATGTATATCTTGGAACAGAGCTATCTCAGCTAATACAAGTGGCAAAGGAGTACTACCGTGCCTCCCTCTCCTTTTGTACTGTGAAAACACGTAGCTCTTCCTCTTAAGGAAAAGAGCCGATCACAGTGCTACTGCTTCAGAGAAAACTCCGTTCACAAGGTTACGCGTTCTCCCTATGTTACTCGTTGTTGTTGTCTGGTTTATTCTGATATTCCTAGAAAATTTCAGAACACTTGATACTGCTTTTGAGACAACCCCCCCAGGCAATAGCTCACAAAGTTGTGAGTCTCAACACAGAGCAAACAAAGCTGCATGCACACAGCATGATGGCTGAGCAGTCTGAAGTGCAATAAACACCGATGAACCAAACGTGGGGATCACAGATAGGGGGGAAGTGTGGGGGTGGAGGAGAGTGTCCTTGTCAGTCGGCTCCCGACCAGCCCAGTGGTAGCGGGAGTCAGCCACCCTCTCTAGAGTTCACAGGCTTCACACACTTACCCACGGCTGCTCAAAGCTGTAAGTGCGTCTCCTGTCCTCCATGTCCTCGTCTTGCTTGGCTTGCTGAAACTCTTGTCTCAGGCGTTGTATCCGGTCATGGTTGTTAGGGGTTGATCTGTTGCTAAAAGAGGAAGGATGGGAACGATCAATCTACTTGGGAACTGCCACCTGTAGCTTATCAGCATGGGACTGCTATTACCATGCAGGAGTACAGCAGCAGACATAACTCCCAAGCATTCAGTACAAATCAGTCTTTATAGGGTGACTGTCGTTTGGACCTACAAAGAGCTCCAGACGGCGCGAGGATGAGGGGAAGGAGGCGAAGGGCAAACGTTATTCTGAAAAACCACCGAAAGCTACTGGCGTATTTTCAACCTGTGACACTTGTAGAAATGAAGAGGACTGCCTGGGCTGGCGTCAGACTTAAAGTAAAGGGAAACGGTGAGAGAAGTTCTAACGACCTCTGCTACTGAGGAAATGTAAAGATGCCTTTTCTCAATCGACCAACTGCAGCTCTGTCAGATGGTTACTCACACCAAGTTCATTACAGCGCTGCCCGAAGGCCCTACCTGTATGCAGCGTGACTGTTTTCCCCAGTCACTAAGAGCCTGCTGTCCCCCAGTTCTGTTTTAACAAGTCTTAAACTGATCTGAAAGCATAAAAAGGCCTGGAAGCCAGTGAAAAGTAATCCCTTTGACAGGGTGGTGTGCAGAAATGCATCCAGACAGCTGAATGACCAGTGCTGGCTGATGTCCCACAGACACTGGCGGGCTGCGCAGGGCACCAGCACACCCACAACCTTGAACTCCACACCACCACCGTGTCCCCTATGTCCACAGCAGGTAGCCCGCTGTCCTCAGCGCAGGCTTATATGAAACCATAATGAAATCTGCACAGCAATGACTTATTTCACAAGACAAAGGGAAGTGGGCATTAGTCTTGCTCACTGCTTCCCCTGTTCGTGAGCTGACCCCCACAGCCCCACCGTATTTCAGACACGTTGCTGTGGGAATCGCAGGAAGCCTGGCAAACAAAGATATCGAGAGTAACCAGAAGCATGTTAATATCTTATTATCGCCTCCTGAAGCCCTGCATTTCATTGCTACTTCCAAAGGGATGGGGAAGAATGGACAGCTATTACTCTGTTCCAAAAGAGAAACCTGCAGGGAGACCACAGAAAAGAGTTCCACAGATTTCTGCTCTCGGACACGGGGTACAATGAAGCTCAGTGGATTTCTATGCCGTGCCATCTCTCATAGGAGAGCAGACAATACTGGAGTCCGTTTGTGGCTGTTTTCTTTTGGGTCTGGTAGGTGCAGCGGATTGGAGGCTGCGGGTGTTGGAGACATTGCCTCCCACTCTTTTCAGTGCCATTAAATGGAGCTTCATTAGCCCAACAAAAAACCTGCTGTAGTCCTAGCAAAGGCTACTTTTTGAAGAGGTTTACGTTGTTCTGTTTTCTTTGAAACCAAAGGCAAAGAATTTAGGAAATCCTTCCCTTTTTTTCTTAAAGGGAAGCTGCAAGAAGTGCTTTGTTTGCAGAGAGTGAGTATGTGCAAACTGCCGTTCTTAGAAGCACGGTTAAATACAGATTCATCTCCAACGGTGGCATGTTCCCAATTTCCGCTCTGTTGTAGGTGTGTAGCTAATTCTGTCTCCGTAACTCGACTTATGTGGTGAACAGCTTACCTCCATTTGCAGTTCTGTGTGGGGTAAACTCCACGCAGCCTTACCGCACGGCCACATGGTTTTTATCCCGTGCGTTGCTACACACCGCACGCTTTACATCAAACCATCGCAGCCCACAGAAAGGACTTACCGAAGGGTCTGCTGGTTTTCAAAACTGAAACTCTTAATTAACAATAAGTAGCCCGATACCTTCTACACAGAAAGTGTTCTCTGCAAGGCAAACTGCATGTAAATGCAGAGTAACACCCTAAGCGTTCGCGCTTCAGTTAGGAGAGCACGCAGCTCAAAGAGCAACGCCACTCCACTTCGGTACAAGAGGACTAGGAAAGTGCTGAAGTGACTCAAGACGATCAGTAAATAATCAGCTTTCTTCACTGAAGACTGCTTCAAGCTCCAAGACATCACAGTGCAGTTGGGGCACTGGAGCAAATAAAAGCCTCAACCGCGCTGCATTCGTTGTAAGGAGCAGCCCCAGGAGGGGCTCCTGCAAAGGTTATTCCAAAGCTGGCGCTGGCAGTTTTGTTACAGCCAGCAAAGGGAACCATCCGCACCAGCAGTCCATGCCATGAAGACAAAATGTACCCGAACGGCTCCCGAACGGCAAGCGCACGGATTTGACAACCTTTAGACCACAGAGATTGCACAACAAAGGACAAGGAGGATCCTGGGAGCTAGGATTCACTTCTCCAGCCTCAAGAAGTTCTTACCCTAATGAAGGGGGAAAAGAGAAAAGAAGAAGAAGTAAAAGAAGTCAAGCTGATTTTTAAGAAAAGTTATTCAAAGTTGTTAAAATGTTTGATAACGGTAGAGAGGATAAATCCTTTAACACTATTTCTATTTTATCTGAAAAGCAAAGGACATGACCCAAATTTAGGAAACTGTAGAAGAAGTGACTTATAAAAAAGGACTTTTTCACAGAAAAGAAAGAGCTAAATTAAAAGACAAAGCCACTTCTGTATCTACTCAAATGTCTTTGTGCTCAAAAACTCCCTGAGACACAGAACGTGAGGTCAAAGAGCCAGGTTGATTACAGTAATAATAACAAAAGTCAAACCTTTTTATTTAGGAGAGGAAAAGGAGGGCAGCTGAAGAGGGGCTAAGATACCTCTAAGGACATTTCGGGGACTAGACTGTACCTCGGGTTCGCTTTCTTTCATTACCGCTTTCCTCTCGACGTAGGATAAATTCTTGCGGATAAATTATTCATCCCAGCCTAATTTTCTCACCAGAAAAGGTCTGCGTATCTCCGTCCCAGCCTGCCACGATGTCTCCCATAGCTTTTCATGCCTCTTTTCATCCGGTTAATTTTATCACTGCTTTTTTGCTCTGATTTTTATGTCTTCCACTGCCTCCCACTGCGCCCAGGGAACACTTGGTATACCCACTTGATAGCTTATTCAACCCCCAGCCAACAATTACTGCTTCCAGAAGGAGGGAAATGCAAAAATCACAATCACAATAAAGAGCTGTCACAAATAAGTGCTCAGAAGTTTAATTAAATGCACCATGTTTTGTCTCAGGTTTTCATTCGAATGAACTGAAGATCCGAAGACAAATTCACCTCAAGGAATTCAGGACTACTGGTAGGAAGGAAGGATTTTAATGTGAAGCCTGTCCAAAGTTTATTAGAGATTCAGTCTACGCCAGTTTTAAACGGTTTTAGGCAAAATGGGAATTAAACTCTCTTCGTTAACCGGTACTTGCCCAGGCAGCCTTCCCTGCGCCTGCTTAATGGCTAACGGGAGACAAGCTGCACCTCCCGGCAAGGGCTGTAAGTGACGGCCGCCTTTCAAAGCGCCGTCATTGCTAAGAGTTCTTAAAAGAAATAAAAATTAAGGAAAGGCTTTTAGCACCCACATTGGATTGCAAAGCCGCTGGGCTTCTTTGTGCCACGTCTCTACTTGGCACCCCACTGCCTGCCATCTGCAGATGGCACATTTCACAACCAGCTATTTTGTGAGCACCGCTTTCAAGATCGCCCGCCAGCACGGGCTACAAACGCAACTGTAAGCAAGGCTTAGGCAGGCCGGAGCTGTGAGATATTTCCAGAAGCAAGCAGCTGCAGCAGTGACCATCAGAGTCTCAGCTCGTTAAGCAATGTCTCAACGCGACGCGATGCACCGATGTGCGGAGCCGTAATCCTTTCCAAACAGACATATTTTCAGTGTGACAGAGTAGATCCAAACATGCTACTGAACAGGGATGGCTATAGCTCGGGAAAAGGGAAGGGGGTCGTAACGACATCACCAGGCGGCTGTAGCGTGACTGGAACAGCCCAAAGGTTAGTAAACAAACCGCGTTCCTAACGCCTTGAAGTCTTTCAACACAGATTGGAGCTGCCAGGGACACGCTGGCCTGACCGGCTGCTTAGATCTCTGGGTAGCAGTTATAAAACACAGATGGGCTCTTATTTACATCAAGCTGGCAACAGCTATTACCTATTTGTATAAATTAATTCCCTTCCATTTGGACAGATCCCTCACACGCTGCAAATCAAGAGCTGCATTTTCATTTGCTTGAGCCTACACGGATTGAGCAGCAGAAAAAGCTCTTATCCATGCAAATCAGTGACGTCCCCACTCGGGTGGCCATGCCCGAGCTGGCAGCATCCATCAGATCTAGGTGTTCCACAGCTGGAGCAGGACGGAAACAGCCCCACAGAAAGCAGCGTGGTGATAATCTAATCTAACAGCTTCTGCTGCGTTTAATGAAACCTGAGCACCCTCTCGCCACGGTGCTTACTCCGAGCAGATGGATTTGTCTGTTCCGGATGGCCCTCGAGGGTGGCTGAGGAGGAACTGTCAGGTTGCGGCAAAAAGCCGCAGACATAAACCAAAACGAACGGATGCCCTTTACCAGGCTGAACATCAGCACCCTGCTCCAACGCACCGTCTGCTGCTCTGCTCACACTGCACAGACCTGTCAACCGTCAGTGCACAGGGGCCTGTGCCCACACACCACAGGGCTGGTGAGAGCTGGGCAGTGCCAGGATCTTCATTGTCGCCTTTCTTGCTAGAGCAAGCAGTCTTTCCCTACCACTGTGTTCCACGGTTTATGTTCTGACATCTAAATACCAGTCCTCAAAGCATGCACTAGTGTGAGCACTTGGCTGGCCCTCTCTTTCCAGCACGCCCCACCTGATGCCCTTCTCCGAGACACCAGGGAATAGACTTCCCATGCACACACAGGTATGCATGGCACACAGATAGGAGTAATCACAGCCAGCGCCTCACAAGAGCCGCCGTGCGACTACAGAACTGCCGGGGTCACTCTACGGTTAGGAAACCAGCTGAGTGAGAGCTGTTAGACTACAAATGAAGCTCAGTGGAGGGAGTCACTGAAAGTTTCATCCTACCCTACTTCTGTTTTTCTTGTGTGTCAAAGAATTTATTTGCACTAAGGCACTGAAAGGCGGGGGAGAGGTGTAAAAACCCTGACAGGTAGCAACTGCAAAGCTGCAGACAAACCCCGCTCACTGCACAGGCTTCGTTAAGTTTTACCAGCCGGTATCTCGGGGTTTTACACAGGAACCGCAGGCCATAAATTCATAGTAAATCCCCCATATGTTCACCAGACACCTGCACTCAATTCCTCTTCTAGTTGTAAGAAATGGAATGTGCTGCTCCAATTAATTATGCATCCGAACTCCCTTTTTAACAAGGATAGCTGCCTGCACGCTGAGGAGTAGGCATCCTCTCTGCATTTCTTCTCCCGGATCGCTTTCGATCTTGGCTTCTTTCTGCTGTTCACAGGGTGACAAAAACCCTTCCCCACTGCCGTTTCAGATCTGCTAAATGAACATGGAGCAGAGCCTCTGAAGTCTGCAGAATGTTTAGGCAGGTAAATTCAGGGGACAGGCAAGACCTAACATGTCACCCGCGCACTCACCCAAACACTTCAGCACAGTAATTCCACCAACACAGGGATTTCGAAGGTGTGGGTTCATGTCAATGTGACTACAGCGCATGAGGAAGTTCCCTGTCATTCCCAGCTTACCCTCACAGTGCATCATCAACTCCAATACCACGAAGAAGACGCAGCGGTCCCCAAACACACTCCCTTTTTTCATGAAAGAAATCAATTTCCACAGTTTCAGCAATGTGCTCAACAGAGCCAACAGTCAAACCCCAAAAGACTGTATTTCTGCTCTCTGGGCTGAGCAGGTCGTTGCAGATGCTCTCAGCCTGCACTTGCTTCTGACCTGATGGCCACAATCAACACGGGGAGCTGACAGGGAGCCACTTCACCGCAATGGTCCCTTCAAGCTCTCCGCACTAGATTTCACTTCAAGCCCCTCTGCGGCCCTGCTGTAGCTGGGCCATCATTTTCCAACCAGTGAAATCTGAAGAATGCACCCAAGACCCTTTTTATTGCCACCATCACTCTTCCTTATTAGCCTGTCAGAGCCCGCTCACCAGAGACAGACATCCGCTCTGACTGTGCAGGGGAAGTCTCCTACTAAAAAGAGTGGAGACTGTAGGAGCTTGCAATAAGCATGTGAAGAGAGATACTCAGCTACCAGGTTATCACGCTGCCTAAGCCCTACCTTGGTGGTGCTAGATCCTGCAGGTAGAAGTCAGGCCGATTTCCAGCCATCACACAACTTGCTACAGCTGTGGTCACAGGGATCTGCATTTTCCAAGCGAAAATCTAACGAGAAAACACACTAGACTTGAACAAACTGCATGGCCTCTACCTGTGAATGGCTACGAAGGGGCTAAGGAAGTGGCCGAAACACAGAGCAAAGGGTTAACGATTGACATGAAAAGAAAACAAAGGCTAGTTGAGCGAAGAAGGAACTGGTGTGTTGTCTTCTGAGTGACATACAGAACAGCTGACAGGCAGGCAGGGGAAGTGAGCTCAGGACTTCTGACCCTAACTGCAAAAGCCCGCGATGGCTCCAGTGCTGTCGGGTGTGATGCTCGCCCACAGTCAGGCATCACGGGCTGCACTGCACCAACACGAGGAGGACTGCCCAGTGCAGAAGCACAAAGGCATTTAACGAAGACCACAGAGAAGAAATCCTCTGCCGGACCTAGCTGGCCATTCCTGTGCCAGCAGAATGGATCATCAGAGAGATCCCCAGTGGCCTTCAGGCCACGTCAACCTTCATCTGTGTTTAAGTTCATCCAGCTGCTTTGCTGGAAGCTAAGTAGGGAGAGCTTGCTATGGTCTCCACTCTGGGTGAGAGATGTGGGAGCAGAACTCTTCAGCAGAGAGGAAGCTCCAAGCAGCCAGGGAGCAGTCACTTCTTGACGCACAACAGCGATTGCCAAAAGGAACATCTGTCCCTAGCCAGCGCCACCTGCGCAGTGTGAATGCTGTTACACAGGTACAGCCTGGCTCGCTCCAGCACGCCGTCAGCTGCTGCCACGCGGTGACACGACACAGGATAAAATCTGCCTCAGAGCCCAACTGCAGCCAACACGCGAGGGGAGGAGAAGCCTGTGATTTGCCATGGGAGTCCAGAGGCATAACAAACGGAACCCTCCTGCTCTGGTTCTACTACGTGACTTGAAGGGCTCCTCACAGCAGCGTTTTACTCTTGACTGATTTCAGAGTGTCCTGCTCTTTCTGCAGGCTGACCTCCAAGTGCCGACTGAGCAGCTGTCCAAAACGACCAAGCCAACGTGACCGGCTAAGGATGCCCAGCTTAGGGCAGAGTGTCACACGGGCTCCAAAAGCCCAAAGTCCTCTGCTAGGAGCATCGGTGCTGGATCAGAACTTCCATACGAAACGCAGAGAGCTGTGCAACCCCTGTGTTATTTGCGGCACCAAATAACCTGCAGTCTCCACACAGTCTTGACCGCTGGGCTGCTGCTAAGCATTGCAGAGTTGGTGTCCGCACACAGTGTCCCCGTGCGAGTCAACCAAGGGAAAACAAGAGTCAAAGCCAAGACTGATTACTTGAATTGGTGCCTGAATTCATGTGGCTGTTGCCTTCTCTAAGATTTATATTGATTAGCACAGAAGCTAATTAAGATTTTTAATTAAATACTATTCGCATATGGAGATAAAAACATCTCAGCGAGATATTTTGCAAAACACCTGATTTCTGCATCGAACCTGCCAGCGTTCTATTGTAAAGATGAAGGATTTAATAAATTGATGGGTTAATCGTGCTTTCCCGTCCCACTACCTTGATTAACTCTAAAATTAGGAATCACAGTTATACTAAAATTAATTACTGGGTTCCAAGCCAGGACAGACCGGAGCAGCACTTGTCTGCTTCGCAGAGGAGCCAGTTTGTTATTCAGTGAGTCAGGGGGACCTCGGCTCTTACTGCTTGCTTGGAGGTTATGTTAAAAACACCTTCCCTCAGAAATGTTCGGCACGGGACGCTCACTAATGGCTGGGGTTCTCACAGCCTTTTGAAACGCTGGATTGGAAACCCAGAAGCCCAATGGGTTTTGCCTGTTCCCAGCACAAGCCTGGAAGTGCGTTTCTCTTGCTGTAGAACAGCAGTTTTTCAAGACAGCCAGACAGAGCCGATGGAAAAACCGATTTACTTACCAGGAGAAGGCAAGGTGGGATTTTTCTTAACCCATTTTAATCACTGGAGAGGCAGGCACTGCAGCTAAAACTGCTCACCTAGAGCCTTTCTAAGGGGCATACAGAGAAATATGTTACCCCAGAGAGCTATTTACAGCACCGCTCTTAGGATGCCCTTTACTCACCTTCCAGACCAGAGGAACAAGTGTGGCCTTCATTGGGTAGCTCTAGAAAACTATTTTTAGGGCAGATGAATACCTCTTTGCATGGCTGACTTGGGCTCAAGGTGGTAAAACATGAATCTTCCTAAGGAAGCCCAGCACTGGGAATGCCGGGTGGAAGGTGATGCTCAGTGGACATGGCAGTGCCCCTCAACAGCTTGATAATCCTTAGGGAGAGAAGCGAATCAGGACGAACTGTCACTCAGCCTCTGTGTTTGCACTTCCATCTCCACAGGTGGAGTTCTTCAGGAGGCGGGTTTTGAGAGCCTGGATAGAGTCTCTACAAGGACTATTTCTCACCTACTTCGTTATAACTGTAACGGTCCCTTAAGCAGTACATTGTACTGTCTGCATTTCCCCAGAGACTGTTAGTGTCCCGAACACAGAGGTGTGTCCAGCCATGCCTGAGATAAGCTACGGATCGCAGCAGAACCGCTTCCATGGTTCAGATCAACTCAGCGTGGCCAATCCACGTCTCGTACTTCCACATTACTTCAGCAAAGACTGGAAAGGCTTCTTGAGCAGCAAAACTGCCCCTGTTTTTTAGTAAACAGAAAGAAATGCAATATGCATAGTAAGCAATCCTACACAAGGCACCGGACGGCATCCAAAGTTAGAGTGGTGTGACTTCGTGTTGTTATTCTTGTAGTCTTAGGCTGATCATTTTTCAGTTTGACACCATAATGGTGCCTGGGGACTTGGATGACAATGTGTTTTGACAACATGGGAAGATATATCCTAGCTAATACTCCTTTCTTTTGTAATCATTACCTAGTATCAGCCGGATCTCCAAGATACTGCTCTACTCTGCCATGCTTAACTGAGAAAGTTTCAGTCCAAGTGGCAAGTTTCAAAGGCGTTAAGCTTGGCCGTGTAGGACACAGTGCTGCCATTCAGACCTGTCCTAGCCAGACAGTCCCAAACAAGACAGACTAGTCACAGGGTTCAGATCCTCCACCAGATCACAAAAGCATGAAGATGCTTTTTCTTCTAGAGGATGATAATTTAGTGAAATGTATACTGTAATGCTGCTTCAGACGCTTCAGGGAGGAGGGCGTGCAGCCAAAGCACTGCTGCAAACCAAAACCTTCCGCGGCTGCTGCAGCATCTGACGCGCGCTCACTTCACGAGTCCCTGGGCAGAAACCAGAAATTATTCCAAGGCTACGAAAAAATGTGAGACTCCTAATTCATAGGCTTTGCTGAGATGGCATGTGCTAGCTCTGTTTCTGACTAAAGAACAGCAGTGCCAGTTCCCACACAGAGCTCCAAAGTGCAAGGCTGGGCTTGAGCCTCAACTAGCACTAACACGCCTAGACCCGCTGAAACCAGCCCGGCTTTCAGAGTCTACAGGCGTCTGAAGATCTGACAAAAAGTTTTGAAAAGGTTTTAGGGGAAGAAATAATGAATAATGTTGAGCCCTAAGCTTCTTGTTACCATATGAAATCCAGGGGCTGATTCTCAAAGACTCTGCTACAGAAACGATGTGGCAATCATCCCTGCGCGACCAGGAAGATGCGCACCGTCCCAAGCTGACCGTGTCTGCTTACCCAGGATCGCTCAGCCTTCTCTTTTTTATTATTTACCAGATCTTCATTCTTCTTCTACAATGAATTAAAGAGCAACTCCAGGGAAATCAACACATTACACATACTAAGACGTATGTTTATTCAGCAGAGCAACCCCAGTTCTCCCTACTAAAATGATTGCTGATAAAATCTCTAATTTTAAACATTAATGCATACGATTTCTCTGCCATTCAAATCTGATCAAAGAGATTAAAGACTTTCTTCTTTTCCCTTCACTCTGCTACAGCATAATACTTAATAGAAATTGCTTGTATTATCTTATTTAAGAGAGCAGACTCGCACAGAGACAATCCCTTGATCCCAGTTCATGAATAAAGCATTTAATGGACTGCACTTGTCAAAGGACACGCGAAGCATTTGATCTATACAGTAAACAAATGCCTACGAAAAACAACCCCCAACCCCAAACTTCGCTAGCACTACTCACTATGTAAGATCTTACCCCTTTCTATCTTAATTCATGATTGAACCTCTGAAGGCACTTATGGGATCACGTTGAGATGAAAACGGAATTCTTCAAACTGAAGGCAGCAGTTTGTATTCCAGGGGAACAGCTAGCACGTCCATCTGAAGATCATGCATCACCACTCTCCAGGAAAAGGAATTCATTCTTACAACACCAGAAAGCACGTAATTGCTAAACACATGGCAGCAGGCTAAGCTGTACCCTGGCATTCTGAGGTCTCCGCTCCTTTAGGAGCCTCCTTTGGGTATGCCCAGCAAAGAGGAACTCCTGCCAGCAGAGAAGCTACACAACTTAGAGCCTGAAGAATCAGCGCTGTCTCCACCATGCGAAGGGGCACGTCGCGGCTGTGTTACGTGTGCCTGCCACCATCCAGTACGGATGTAGGGCAGCGGCACAAGACACTGCTTTGGGTGGCCACCAGCTTTTCCCAGAACCAGCTTCTCTTCACAGAGTACAACACAAATTCCCTAAGTATTTACGGGGTTTTCAAAACTAACCAAGGCAAGACGTTTTTCCAGAGAGGTTTAGCCCGCTGCTGCTAACTCAGATAAAGTCCAATCCATGTGCCTTTCCCTTTTGGGCTGCACAGTAACGAGCCTTTCAGGGAAACCAAACCCAGGAATTAGAGCCTGTGTCAGCAGGGAATGACAAATGGCCTCAGGAAGCAAGAGCCACGAAGATCTGATTCTGCTATTTACTTTGTATTGGTTTTGCCAGATCTCTGCATCACGAGGCACTGCTCACACAGCAGGACCTTACCCTGTCTGCAGCAGACTCTGCCCAGGCTGCTCACAACCAGCTCCTAACCAAAGATTCCACAGTTTCAGAACAGACTTGCTCTTGAACAGCAGAGCACACACAACGGTTGTCAAACATTTTTTTCCCCACAACGAGTCCTGCTGGGGAAGGGGGATTGGACTGGATGATCTTCCCAGGTCCCTTCCGATCCCTACGGATTCTATGATTCTAAGTACAATGCAGCAGGTGTCAGCTCAACGTCTGCATTTCACTGAGTCCTAAAGGACCCGAGATCTGCAGCAGTTCACTGGAGACACTGAGGAACAGGTTAATTAGGTATCAGAGCAGGCTTCTGAATTCAGAGCACCTGAAAGAGAAAATTCACCTGACAAGTGATACTAGCCTAAGCTGTTCTGTGATTCTATGATAAGCAGCCCCTCCAAAGAGGGGTTTTAACCAAAGAATAGTATTTTAAGACACAAGCACAAAGAAAACATCTCCCCCTCACAGAAGGCCTCCTTTCATTTTCCTGTTGGCTGAACCCAAGGCAACCAAAGACAGAGGCACAAACCTGGCCACCTGATTACACATACACAATCATCCCTGGCCATGCTGTGCACAGGTAATTGCTGCTCTGCAAGGGCTCTGAAAGCCTGCACTGAGAGAAGCACACAAGTCACTAGCTCAGGGTACCTACTGAAACAAACCAGTCTGCCTTACACTGCAGCTATGGCTCTATTACGAGTGCCCCAGTCAGGTCACGTTCTTTCCCAGCTCTATCGCTCCCAGTAAGTCGCTTGCACTTGATGCAAGGAGGGCCTGAAATGGGCAGAAAACAAAACTTTGGCCATTTTAATTTAGATTCTCATCATGGCAGGTCAAATTTATGCGAACTCTTTGGTGAATTGGTTCCTTTATTAGCACTCAGTTTAATTCAAATCAGAGTCTTCCACAGAAGATTAATTAAATATTAATCAAAAGTCCAGGGCAGCCTAAGCTTCTGTTCCATTAACCTGTACGTGACTCCGCAGAGATCCACGATGTCTTTTTCCTGCCCACCACCCTGTTTTAAAGAAGGCTTTTAGGGTTTTAATGTCACTGTGCAACGCCTAGCAAACGCAGCCTTGCTCTTTGCAGCGTGTATGTAAAGGTCGTGAGTCTTTTTCCTTTTCCAATTAGAGCTGCTCTTAATCACAATTAAGCTTTCAAGAAACAATTAGCAGAAGTCAAAACTTTTCTCCATCGATACGTTTAGGGGATGTACAGTGTGTACCCTCTATTTCCACCGGTGTCATCGAACTAATTATGCGATGTTAAAGTTCACCTTCTTGGGTGTAAATTCTGGTTGGAGTTGACACTAAAAAGAAACATCAATTTATTAGGAGATAAAACTTGTTCTGCAGTAATGGAACAGCTGTGTCTATAAATTTATTGCAGCTTAATGTTCTCTCACATGAAGCAATTAGAGCTTTCTGACAGACAGACTTGCTAAGTATAGTGCGGAGCATACAGTAATACGCAGTCACAGGCACAACATATTTAAGGCGATCATATATACTCCGCACAGTAATACCCATTTCTCAAGCCTCTCCAACCCTAGATGTGATCTTAATTAACACAAACGTATGCTTATAGTCACATGAAAACGTCCCCCTTTTTCATATGCCATTGCAGACACCTCCTGTGCTAAATCGGGCTTCTTCCGCAGCAGTAGAGACAGCCGAGGTCCTTTAGGTGGTCTTACTGTTTTCCACACAAAGGATAATGGAGGCAGTAACGGTGTCATCAGCTGGCTGAAAAGAAATCCAAAAGCAAAGCCCTATGCAGGGTGTTCAAGATAAGCGCTTTATTCTAGAACCATGAAGTATGAGCTCATGAAATTAACTCACCTGCTCTCTGCTAACTCGCCTTGCCTTCACATAGGTTCCAGGATTATCTCCCTTCTCCTCTGCCTTTCCTACAGGACAACTGTATTTTTCTTAAGCTGAAGACTGAGGTTCTGAGGACACCGATCAGCAAGAGCAGCAATGGAAATGGAGCGTTGCGAAGCAACGGCATTCCAGACTAACAGTACATGATACCCTCTCTAATCTTGGATGCCTGGGAAACAGTCTTGAAAGAAGGATACCTGGGTAACTGAGATGACAGTGCTCCAGCTGACAGACCAAACAGTTGGACTAAACTGACTGACGGTCTGTGCTGCTCTCCACCGTTTTTGAAAGGTCACGTAAAATGGGAGAGATGCCTGGCGACTCAAAGAGAGCTAACATCACTCCAACCTTCAAAAAGGAGGAAGACCCAGGTTACTACAGAGCAGTCAGCCTCACCTCTGTCCCTGGAAAAGTGGTGAAGCAGCTCATTCTGGAGGCCATCTCTAAGCACATGAAGAAAAGAAGGTTACCAGGAGCAGCCAGAATGGCTTTAGTGAGGGAAAATCATGTCTGACTAATGCGAGAGCCTTCTACAATGGTGTGACTAAAGGGGTAGAAGGGAGGAGAGCACTGGAAGTTGCCCACCTTGACTTCAGTGAGACTTCTGACACTGTCTTATGACATCCTTGTAGGCAAACTAAGGAAAAGCGGGTTGTGAGGTGGTTTGAGAACTGGCTAAACAACAGAGCTCAGAGCCCAGTTGGAGGCCTGCAGGTAGCAGTTACCCCAAGGGTCAGTGCCAGGACCAGTGTTGTTCAGCATCTTCACCAGCAACCTGGATGAGGAGGTCGAGTTTGCCCTCAGCAGGTTTGCTAGTGATACAAAACAGAGACGACCGGCTGAGACAGCTGTGCTGATCTGCACGGACTGGAGAGTTGGGCAAAGGGGATCCTAATGAAGTCCAACAGGGATGTCCTGCTGGAAAACAGCTCCATGGAAAATGACCTTGGAGACCTGACAGACAGTTCATTATACACGGGGCAGCAATGTGCCCTTGTGGCTAAGAAGGCCAATGATATCCCAGGGTGCATCAAGAAAAGTGTGTCCAGCAGTCAAAGGAGGAGGTTCTCCTTCCCCTCTACCTTGCCCTGGGTATAGCATGTATGGAGTACTCTGACCAGTTTGGGGCTCCTCAATTCCAGAGAGACAGGGAACTGCTGGAGAGAATCCAACGGAGGGCTAGGAGGATGATTAAGAGACTTGAACATCTCTCCTATGAGGAAAGGCTGAGAGAACTGGGGCTGTTTAGTCTGATGTATGTCAGTAATGTATAACTTTATAATACCTATTATAGATAAAGAGACATAGATAATGCATATGAATGCCTGCAGTCTTCTTTGGAGACTTTCAAAATCCACCTCAGACTGTTCCTGTGTGACCTGCGCTGGGTGATTGTGCTTTTGGTGCGGGGGTTGGACTGGATGATCTCCAGAGGTCCCTTCCTAATGCTCTGTGATTCTGTGGTTCTGTGGAAGGACCACAAAGCTGCCAACAACCTAACTAGCCTCTACTATGGCATTCTTGCAGCATACAGGTGGAATATAGCTGTTTATAAAATGATGTTATATTCAATATTGCTGTTATAAACAAATGTTGGGCACTGCTGAAAATTACACCCCCCATAAAAAGATCTATAAATTTAACTGTTTTTGCTGTTCCAGACTATTTACTTCGGGTATAATGCATTGTCTTAACAAACTTATTTAGAAGTAAATCGTCTCTCCTGTTTCTTCCACCACGCACATGAAGAGCCAAACGATGGAGCAATGGGGCCTTTTTGTTGTCTCGCCTATTTTTCTTTTGAAGCCATCACCTACCCTCTGCGCCACACAGATTCTGACAGCTGTTTCCCAGGTAACCAATCCAGCCAGAAGTTGACTTCAAGCAGTGTACAGGAAGCAGCACTCACATCTCTGCATTTACATGTTTTGAGGAGCACTTTTTAACTGCTCCAGTGTCCCCAGTGCCCCCGACAGTCAACAGGAGGGGGGAGTATCCAGCAAGTACTGCAACAGAGCTCATCAGCAGCCAAAACAGTACCAGCGAAGGGGCTTCTATATACAGCATATTAAATGTCACAGGCAGCTGGAAATTAAAATCACCCTCGGTGGTAAGCCAGCAGGATGAGACGTCACACGAGCTGTCACCTTTAATGGCTTCTGCCCTCCCTTGCTGTAAGCTTAGAACTGGGACAAAAGCAGCAGGTGCTTTTCTACTACTTTTGAAAACCAGGAGTCGCCATCCCACCAGCTTCTGCAAGGATCCGTTTCATGCACTGTACCTGATAAATCAGGTCTGTTGTCAGTCAGCATTCTGGCTTTGATGGTCAATGCAGTACATACACTTGCAGCAGCGTTTCAGTGCTCACTGCCGTACGTACACTTGCAGCGGTGTTTCGGTGCTCACTGCAGTACGTACACTTGCAGCGGTGTTTTGGTGCTCACTGCAGTACGTACACTTGCAGTGCTGTTTTGGTGCTCACTGCAGTACGTACACTTGCAGTGGTGTTTTGGTGCTCACTGCAGTACGTACACTTGCAGTGGTGTTTGGTGCTCACTGCAGTACGTACACTTGCAGCGGTGTTTTTGTCCATCTGCCTTTTTCTGTCAGGTATTAACTGAGATCTGACTTATTCTGTATAGAACACTGGCCACACTGGAAGGTGTCTCCTACAGCTCAGTGATGTTCTGGGTCTGGCCACTTGGTTGAAGTTCCCTGCCATCGGACGCTGCAGTGTAAAGAGCTGACGGAGAAGATGACGTTTCGCACAAGTCACGGAAGGACTAGGATTCACTGCCATAAGCATCACTGATTTTTGTGAGGACAATGAAACAGCTGCATCTTTGGGGAACTCGACGCCAGGGTTTAACAGGTAGTATTGCTGATCAGTCAGTCCCAGATAATGTCTGTTATGGACAAACTATTGAGCTTGGGGAGGTTTATTTTTATGAGCAGAGGAATAAAATTGTCGGTTTCTCTCTCCCCCGAGACTCAAACAGCTCTACCCTCCATTGATTATTTTGGCGACAGAGCGCGGTTACAGATTCAACAGACGGGATGATCTCAACAATTATGCGGGAAACGCACAATGCCCACATGTGTGAGCATATGCAACACGGGAAGGCAGCCAAAGGCTCTGGACAAACACTGCACTCGGTTTCAAAAGGAAAATCGGGCTGTGGTGTGCACAGCACCAAGCTGTTTGTTCACACTGTGCTCAACTGTTCAGACATTCAGTCGCTCTAGAACCTCCTATTCCTCAATTCATTTCAGACACTGCTTTCATCCAGCACTAACACCATCAATACCCTAGAAGAATTCATTCCTAAAAGAATACAACAAATGGAAGGAAGCCAAATATTCACTCCTCATCTCTACATCTACGTGGAAACTGTTGGAAAATCTGCTGGAAAAGCATCCGCCGACAGTACCGCTGGTAAAAACCCCCAAAACATCTTAAAAACTCTTCACTGGGTTATGCTTTCAGATATTAGCTTGGCTGCAGTGAGCACCTGCCGGGTGAGGCTCACCACACTTCACGGACTATTCCTCAGAATGAGATCCTGAGGCTGCTTTAAAAGGTGTAATCTTCAGTAATCTTTTCTGGTGCTCAAAGCAATTACTTTTCAATGGGAAAAGCAAGCAGGAGAACAACAGTATGGAAGTCAGAGTTCACCGGTTTGTAAACCCTGACCCCTCGTATCAGTCGGCTATTGACCAACCTGGTAGAAGGAGAGCGTTGTGATTAAATTACTACATGGCCCAGCCTTTGGCGGCACGGAGGCACGATGCCGCTGGCGTCTGGTAGGCACAACTTAAAGAAGAAACTTGTTTAAGATCGCATCCTGTCACAAGGCCATTTCACTCCTCTGGGGCAACAAGGTGAGAGTTTTCTACAAGTAAAATGCACGTAAGGAAGATGAGAAACCGGAAGCACTACCCCTCCCACTGCAGTCTGCAGCAGCAAGCTAAGGGCAGCTGAGATGGAGCGGAGGGAGGCAGGTGAAGCAGAACACATCAGGAGTGCTCGTGGAAGCTGGAGCGGGGCAGGTGCTGCTGCTGTGGCTGCTACAGTGGTGTTTAAAGTCAGGAGAAGCCGCCGCCAAGTAAGAACACATGTTAGCAGAGCAAATTTGCTGCATGGAACGTTTATTTCCCCCCCTCACCCCTTCTCAAATAAAGACTTTGGTTTTATGTGTCAGAGACTTTACGAAATACCAGGTCACTGCAGGAGGCAAACATTCACAGCACTAGTACGAAACAGCTGGTTCTGAGTACTGGGGAAGGATTTTTCGGGGCTGTTACTGCAGGCCAGTGCACACATCTGCTTTTAGCTGGGTTAGAACCGTGTTTCTGCCTTCCATGGCATCTGACCGCCTGCCTTTCTGCAGGAAGAAAGTTGGCAGAGCTGGGAAAATCCTAACAGTGTTGTAGAATGCTGGGCAGAGGGAAGGGGAAGGAGGAGAGCGCAGGAGTGAAAACAGGCTGAATGCTCTTCGGTCACGTTTTAGCCGGTGTCAAAGTCAGAAAGGCATTATCCATGGCATTTTTGCCTCTCAGCTCTTATTTTCTTCTGCAAATCAGCTAGGAAAGAAATTAAGACGAGTGTGGAGAACTCATGTGGGAGAAAGCAATTTTTGGAAGAGCAAATTTAATTCAGACGAGAGCTAAGGGAACTTTGAGGGGGAAGGATGAAGCAGAAGCATATGTTCATGGAGAAGGCAGGGGATTTAAAGGCTGATGTGCTTAGGCACAAATCTGAAGGGGAAAAGGACAACAGGGTAATAAAACGTGACAGCAGTACTGGAGAAATCACTGGAAAGGATGGAACAAAGAATGAGGTGTAGAAAACCTGTAATAAGACAAAGACCTGCGACAGGGCAGTGGTACCACAGCAGTGGTGGCTAGGATCATCTTGCTCAAATCTCAGATGTCTACATCTGAATGTCCTAATCAGAACCTGTCCCTGTTTAACGTAGGCAGACAAGTCAGCATGCAGAGACAACGAACGATAGCTGCAAGCTTACCTCAGACACCTGAGTATCCCAGAGGGTAAGCCCTCCAGAAAGCAGTATTTGTCTGCTGGATGGAAGAGGACTTTGATCCAAGTGGAACCTGCAAAATGCCAACACTCAGAAGCGACTCCCACACTGTGAGAATGGCACCAGGGAAGTAAACGCCAGCATCTCAACTGAAGGAGAACCAGACACGGGCAGAGAAGGGGCAAACCCACAGGACAATGAGAAGAAAGCTGGATGATCTTCCAAGGTCCCTTCCTATCCCTAAGGATTCTATGATGCTGTGATTCAGAAACCACCACAACCCACAAGCCATGGTCTTGTCAGCTCTCATCGTCCTTTTGGGCACCCCGACGAGTCAAACACACGGAGGCTGACATCACGTGCTGCATTTTCAACCCCGCAGCCTGGAAACTGCGCAGGCACAAGAAAAGTAAGCGAGATCTGACTGAACAATTGTTATGACCTTGCTGAGACTCTGAGGACTGCTGAGCAGCCTGCAAGTTAAGGTGACAGAGGAGAGACAGGGGTGTTTGTTTACAGCTTGTCCGAAGGCATTAAAAGAAACGACAGAGGACGGAACAAAGAGCAGTGCTGTCCAGCAGGGTTCCCCTTTCCAGTCTGCTTTTCCTGCTGTCAAGAGGGAAAATGCACTGCATCCACCCACCCCCCAAGCTCAAGTCATGTATTGATAATTTATGAAGGGGTCAAACATGGCATTTGTTGGGTCTCAGTGCCCCGAAGTCTCTGAATGACTCTGAGAACTGAAACCCTGTGTTTCAGTTCAACATCTGGAGCCTGCTGAACGCATCCATTATGACGGGAAGTTCACCCGCGGCAAGACCACAAATTCCCACCCCGCTGCGTGCTGGGCCCCGAGCAGCACCCAGGATCAGACGATCTGCAAGAGGCTGCGCCATTGCGTACTCCAGGTCACGGGCCGAGTAAATGCGCTTAAGGCTTTAGCCAGTTACTCCCCCCACGTTTTCTGTTGAGATTCCCGTGCTCAGGGTCCAAACAGGCTCTGGCCGAAGGACGACTTACTTAGCACATCTTTTGTGTTTGACTTGTCATCTCAGATTAAAATAAAAGCTGAACGAAAGTCAAACAAGAACAGCCTGCAACATTTTCAAAGATATGTTCAAACATTTCACTGACTCATCCTCGCTGGCTCGTTAAGAGGAGGAAATTACAGCAGAATTCCGCGTTAAAACCACTTGGAGAGGAGACGACAGATCCAGAATCAGGACTTATAAATTACTGTCTCTCACCCTCAGTCTCAGTCCCGCAGTAAATGTCTGTGGGAAAGTTCCCTGGGCAGGCTCAGAGCCATCATGAGCCTGATACAGACTAATGCATGTGGAGAAGCTTGCTCCTCCTCCTTCTCGGCATTTCAGCAGTCTCAGCCCTTCCAAGCACCAGGCTCATAATTTCAATAATTCAGTAGGGCAGAAGTCATTTGTGGAATTAGTGACGATGCTGGCTATTCCAATACTTTCTGTTACCTATTAGTGCACTGCGCAGCACATCCACGCGGAGCCCAGCCACGGCAGCGAGGGGCACTCCGGCAGTGCCTAAGCAGACTGATCAATTTAATCTCTGTTGCAATACAGTGCATTAGCGGGATGACTTTCTTTTTCCGCTTTCTTGGCACAGCTTGGGGAGCTCAGAATCAGGACAAATATTCTCCTTCCTGCTCAACAAATGCTCCACAAATGACAAAAGTGACAGCTCTGAAAGACTGATTTTTTAAAAGTGAGGTTCTGTATGGTTGCTTGTGAAAGCACTTTAATTTAGAATCATTATGAATCAACCATCCATTCAGATAATTTTCTAATTTGGGGGGGGGGGAAATCTATATTCTGTCTCTTACATCCCCATCAGGTACTAAGATGTGCATGTCTGCACTCATTAACTAATACAGCCTGGGAGTGTTGTCTGATGCACAGAGTTAATGCTGAGGCGCAACACTCCGACCTGGCAGAAAACCTCCTGAATTTCAGTGCAGAGGAGATGCAACCTGAACTTCAAGCATTTCCGCACATTGCCACGGCCATGCCACGCACACGGGAATGAAGGGGCAAACGACTTCTGACATACCGGCTCATAGCCGCCCGTCCTGGATGCTCTTTCTGGTTAACCATACATAGAGCAGGGACTTCCTTTTCCATTAAAAAAACATGGGATAATAAAACAGCAAGTGCATCTGAGGACACACAGATACGAGCGCCGCACGGACGTGAGATTTGGCAAGTAGAATTTTAGACCTGAGGAACGAAGAGGTATTTTGACTGGCACGTTTACAAACCCATCCTTACATTGGCATTGTTGTGTGGCCTATCTGCTTCGCTTCCCCAGCATGGATCCCGTGAGCATTTGAAACACAGTGTGAATATCTGTCACCACAACAGTATTCAAAACAATCCAGGGGATCCAAGGAGTAGGCCAGACACGGTACATCAGTCTTCTGCATGAAGTGCACGTAAATGCTCTAAAGTTAAACCCCTCTATCCTGAGGAGTCATGTGCCTTGACTGGGAGGCAGACAGAAAGGCATTCGCAAAGGAGGGCCTGTGTTTTTGGCCAGCTTTTCTAGGAGAGTCTCTACTGTACCAAGGAGTCTCCACTGTTACCTTCTCTGCAGCTGTGCTTAACAGAATAGAACGTGACTTACAAACGAGAGTCGCGTTCCCGAGGGACTGCACTTCCCTAAATCATCTTACTAACAGCAGAGGAGGCTCCAGAAGGAAAACCAAGGCATTGGCTTCTTGGAGGCATACACTGCATGACTTGGAGACTTCGTCTGCTTTAGGTCTGACCCACAGTCCTGTCTGAATAGCCCCGGAGTCTTGTCTGGTTCAAAATCCACGTTTATTGGGGCATGCACATAGATAGGTATAATTCATGGAGGAAAGCATGCAAACACAATTGCAACACAAAATATGTGGCGAGGGAGTCGTTCACCAGGCTTTCACACAAAATACAAATTTATTACTAAATGTCTACGCCTAAACTCAGTATGTAGTACATCATGTTTTAAATTATTAACATCTCTGCTGGAGCAGCTTCCTTCATAAAATATTTACACAGCACAGCTCGGGACTCTGCATTTTGCCAGCAGTTACTCAACGTGTAAGATGACTGTAGTGTGCAGGTCACTCCGTTATTTCTGGTAAGCTACTCTCTTCACTGAAAAAGCAGCCCACGTATTTAAGCTACATTACTCTATGGCCTTCCCTATGAAATGCCCTCTAATCATATATTTTGACCCTGGAGAGCTCTCGGGGTCAGAGGCCAATAGTTCTGCTAATGACAATGCATGGCAGTGAAACACAAGAGTGTTTCAATTACTCTTCCAATTAGCAGCGGCAAGCAATGCATGCTGCACAATGCCTTAAGGAAACTGGCAAAACGCTGCAATGCATGGACATGATTCTCTCTCGAGCACCCAGCTCAGGAACAGTAAAAGTGGAAGCATTTAAACCCAGGCAGTCTGGAAGCGCTGCCTTTTGAAAACCCAGACACAAGTTAGTAACAGATAGCTTACTCTTTCTAACCCGGGCGAGAACAAAACCTCACACCAGTCAACTTCTTAGGGAAAGGAAGCTGAACTCCACTGTGACCATCACACGTGTTGGACCGCGATTCAAAACTAGGCAGCAGTTATGCTACCATTTTTCAAACAGAGCCCCAGCCCAATGGAAAGAAGCGCCTCCGACATTTCAGACTCTTGGCATACCGCTGCCTGGTCTGCTGCAGAGCCCATCGGCAGAGTGCGAGAATCCTGCTGGCGATCGTCTGCCCGGTTTATCAACGTTACAGGGAAATTCTAAACAGGTTGTGAGAAGCAGAAAAGCAGAACCGCAGACTCAAACGGCTTTTGAAACAAAATAAACCCCACTGCACCCTGACACAAAGCGCACGTCCTCGGAAATTCGCAAGAAGCCTCCAGTGATCCAGCGCTCAGCTTGGACAGGTTTTCTTTAGTGCTCACACAGCCATAGTAAGGACACGCAGGAATAGCTGCTCAGCTCAGTCCTGCGGTAACGCCGGATGCTAAACGCAGAACAGTTGCGACGGGGTAGCATTAAACTGCACAACACTCACACATCACTTCCCACTCCGGGCTAAGCAGCCCATGGCAGTGCTGCCCACACGTCCAACCCCTGGAAGCACAGAACAGGTAATTCTGGGATCATCCTGTTTATTTTCAGCTTTTATCAATGCCACACAAACGTCTTTTGGATGAGCGGTAACTACAGGACACACACGGTATGAAAACCTAACTCTGTCCCCCTCGCTGTGCAGAAGTTAGCGGCAGTAATGCCAATAGATGTGTTTTCTGATCTTTGGGAGAAAATCTGTGGTCCGTTCAGAGCAAACAGACGACAAAAGAGCCAACAGCTCTGTGAACTCTCTTCACACCTGGAAGACCAGATTCCTGCGGTTTATCATTTCTAAGAAAGGGGTTTAGTGTTTACCCCGGACAACAGTTGTGCGAGATTCTGAAATCCAGAAGAAAAGGCACCGTGTCAGCGTCGCCATCGCCTCAACGTGAGATCCCCGCGAGGGAACTGTGAAAATGCTGCTAGAAGAGGCAATCAGTCGGATTGAGCGGCAGCATGATTAATACCAATCAGCACTGTTTAATAAGAAACAAGTCTTCTTTGGAGATCCCTATCATTTTGTGATGATATTACACATTCAGTAGACAAAGATAACTTTTGAAAATACTTGCTTTAATTTTTGTATAAATATCTCCTCCTGATGGAAAGTAGCACGGCGCAAAAGCGACGTGTCTCGTGTATTAAATACCTACACAACACTGAGGATCTGAGAAGGGAATTGTGCGCGAGGAACCAACACCTAATGGCAGTATCTCTGGGGACACCGTGAGTACCTCCATTATAGAGAGCCAACGGGTCTGAGTCACAGTGTCAAGGCAGCCTAAATAACTCCTGTCACGCCTGTGGACAGCACAGAGAGCCCCAAATGTCCCAGCAATCCAAACCAATACACAACAGAGAACGGCTCCTCTCTCTAGCGCTGTGCCTCTCAGAACTCGTGTGTTCTGTGAATTCCTGCACCTGGAGGAGCAAAGAGGACCGGGAAAGTCACACATCTCTCGCATGTGACATTAATAACATCAAAAGAAAGTAATTTGCAGCTCTTGTCACCACACGCTCAGAAGCATGCCTATTGAAGGAACAGTATATACTATCACGAGAGGAATGATTAACCTCGGGAACAATTTACAATGTATGTGCTTATTTTTTCTCTCACCTGAAATCCTACATTGCAATTAAACGGACTATTTCCATATCAGATCGAACAGGGCAAAGAGGAATGGATGCAGAAGTTCCAGACGAAGTCTTCTCGAGGACTCACAAACCGTTTTCTTTATTTACCAGGGAACACTTTTTGTCACAGAGACCAGTAAAACCCTGGCGAAGCCTTCAGCACAGAGACTGCTTCCTTACTTCACAATGGAACTGGGGCTGTGTTTGTCAGTTCTGTTGTGTTCCGAATGAGGTAAGTTCAAAAGACACCTGGCAGCACCAGGGACCAACTCTGCCTGCAGTGTCAATGAGGTGGCGAAACCCAGGCTGTAAAATCTGAAATGACAGGTGCAGGCCTGAGTAAGCTCTGAACACCAGACAGCAAATTACTATGTACCCTGCACTTTTGCCTTCTCAAACTGAACTGGTCTGGACTGGCCCCAGAGACTCCAACTATGATGAACACATGTGCTCCAGTACTGCTGGAGTCAAAAGGCACTCAGCTGTGCGACACCCCTCCTTATTTACCCTATTTATTTACATTAGCACAGAGTTGTAGCACAAGTAAGAGTTAATCTTTTCTGCTGATTGAAAGGTTTACCAACAGCTGTGGGATTTGCACGATAATACCCACTCATTATAAAGAAACACAGGTACTGTTTTAGATGAACAAATGAACTACAGCGCTGCAAGGACTGCTTTAAAAATATACCTTCAAATGTTTTGCTCACTGTGCGCTGTAATTGCTTTCCTCAAAGCGACTGCGTTTGGCTGCACGTGTTCACGCAGGCGGGCTGGTCTGACTGAACCAGTCCTTTAGGGTCTCCTGTTCAATTATGAGAACTTTGTAGCTGATACGGGGCAGTTCCCCAGCTCCATTCAATTTTGTACTGGTGCAGCAGATTCCTCAGCAAGGCACTGAGCTGGTACGTCCACTGCACCTCCTTCTCAGGGAGGGCAGAAGGATGCTATGGGCCTGCGCTCACTTCCCATACATAGAACATGCTGGAACAAGCACAGAGGATGAAAGATAACAGAAAGGCACTTCCCTGTGGCAATGCATCCACCCAAGACAGCATCCTGGATCCACAATTGCAAATAGGTGTAAAGAATCTCCCCTTTGAGGAGCAGACAGACACACCACCACCCACCACCCCCCCTCCAAGCACCAAGCTGGACAAGCTTTTGCAATCTCTCTCTCTCTGTACGATCAAGGAACAGCCCGACGTTGAGCAGACATCACTAGCATAAATGTGATCCCAGTTCAGTGATAAAGAACACCCTCCATTAAAAAAGCAGGTGCTGGCAGTGGACTGAACAGCGTTGCAGGCCAGCACTCAGGATGCTATAAAGAACTCAGTAGAGTAACAGACCTGTACCTGTCATTAATAATCCCTCTTTACCAGAAAATCGAGGACGACATCGCAGAAATGCATGTTACTGTGGAAAGCACACAGCAGAGTTACTACAGTACTACAGAGTTACACACGACAGCCACGCGTGACACTGATGGCAAGAATGAACCTCTATAAACTCATATTCAACTGTTCATTACAGAAATATCTCTGCGCAGAAGAGTTCAAGCTGTTAAGGGTTAACAGAGGAGACCGCACTATGTTAGTGTTCCAGTCCACCTCATTCTGAGGCTGGATGGTTTGATACAACAGTGCCATTAGCACATTACATCTGGACCCTTCACAGGTACTGATACCTCATTACAAATAATTGAATACGAGCCTGTAGGTCACTGCAGCAGAAAAATAAATTCACAGAAGTGGAAAAGGACTCTTTTTTGCATAATGCATTGAAAAACAGTAAAAATAGCAGATGGATTTTAATTTAAGCAAAATGAGAGGCTCCCACAGTCTCTCCCTCTCCTCCCCTTTTCCTGATCTTTCTACTCCTGTTCATTTATTCTGCAAAAGTTTTAGTCCAGTGGGCAATTAACCTGACCCCGAGCACTGCAATCCAGCTACTCCCTCTTTAATGGCATGCCATGAGAACAAGGTCCCTCTCTAAAGTTGTGGGAAGCCATTCTTTTTGACTGAACATCAGAAGTTCTTTGATGGCTGTCCTCACACCGGTACAGCCAGAGCACTGTCTTGAGCTGCACTGATGTATTTTTCCTGCCTCAGGATGAAGAGACCATGGGGTATTTTCAGGAAGCCAAATTCAGACCATCTCTCTGCATGGAGGTAAACAGTTGGAACAGGCTACCTTGGGCATACAGGGTTGAGTGAAGGTCAAGGATGGAGGAACTGCCCCACGCGTGACAATGAAGCTCTGCTTTCCTTGATAACCCACAAGGGTAAGTAGACACTCCCGATCACAGCTCACATTTCCACTGCACAAATGCTCTCCTTTCAGCAGGACTAAAACTGGACCTTGTCGGAAAAGCAAGCGTGTATGTGTGCATTTCTGTGCAATTCTCACATCGGTGTTTTATGGGAGCATCGTCTAAGGCTCGAATAAACTAACAGGCACATCTCCAGTGAGGTGATCTGGGTTGGGTTCCTTTCTCTTAGCACTGTGAGACATACGTGAGGGATGCCACTCGAGGAACAAATTCGCACCGTCGCTCCACTGCTCCAACAGTCGCAGTGATTTATTAAACTAACACACACCAGACAGTAATTTCAATCATGGACCAGCAAGGTCTTCACACAAACAAATCGAGTATAAGAAATGACAGCTACGTGAGCAGGAGCACAAAAATAAAACACACGTATCTGGGGAGCTTAGGAGGCTGATAGATTAACTTTAAACAAAGTGCTCTGGGTGTAACGGGGAATCCATTTTTCAAAGCTTATTGCTGAGAACACACCTAGGAAATGGCAAGGCTCTTGTCTGATGCTGACAGTTGCACTAGAATACCCTAAAAACCCCCTTTCTCAACAGAGACACTTCCGAAACAGAACTTCTGTCTTGCTGTTAGCGTGGCTTGGGCTCCAGATTGTACGACCTTCCCGTTACAGCCCAACCCAGTAAGTGCTGTTCATTTCCCAAACCGGCTGTGAAGTGACCCATCTATCTCGGCACTGGCAGGACAGGAGATGGAAAAGGTAAACAAAGGGGCAGTTAAAGACACCGCTAATCTTCTGCTGCTCATACAGTAAACACTTGCTTTGGTACAGTCTTCTACCCTGTCGCTCCAGCTTTACGTCAGCAAACACTATGGAGGAAGATCAGAACAATGAAGTCAACTGATACCTGAAGAAGCAGAGCTGGGCCCAAATTTATCAACAACAAAATCATTAATAACTCTGCTTAATTACACCCTGTTCTACCCAGCACAGACGAGGCACGGGTGTTCAAGGGGATTTAATTATTCAGAAGGTCGAAAGATGCGATAAGCTATTTTTGGGATAGAGAAGACAAAGAAAGAGACAAAAGTCACCATTTCAGACTGGTAATTTTTTAATGATCTGTGCTCATACGCTGTCAGAAATGCATTCTGTCTAACACAACGGAGCAAATGCCTTCTCCAAGTCAAGGTTAGAGTGGGAAATTGAGGTTTGGTAATAAAAGGAATTGTTTTATTGACTGCAAAAGAGCTATCGCTCCACAGAACCATGACAGGAGTAGTAACAACAACCTTGGACACTGACCAGTAGAGAGGAAGAGGACTTCAATTAGGCAGAAGAGCTGACTTCTAAAATCAGGAGAAGTGCACAATTTGCATAGGATCACAAACGCAGAGGAGAGTTATCGAGGTTTTAAAATACATCATCAGTCCAAAGAAGCTTAGCGTCTTCTTGACAAAGCAACGCAACATTCCGGCAGAGCATTACATTTAGAAACACATTCTTAGTGTCTTGTGTTCCTCTCACCCACACACCAGTATTTATACAGAAACATACACCGGCATCCTTTACAGAGTTGCAGACATGTCATGGTGATGCAGTACCACACCCCCGTCCCCATCCTTAGTCAAATGTCTTGAGAAGCCATCAAAGCCTTCTGCTAAAAGATCATTCATTTCATCAGGAAGGGGAAGATTTTCGCAGCTTTTTCAAGGATTACCGGACCACTGTCCTTCCAAAGAGGCTACGTTTCATGCTCTCAGTCCCAGAATTCAGCAGAAAGATGCCAGCTGGCTTCCAAAATGCTAGCTTCACAGGGACTCTGCTCAGCTAAGCTGACTGGTGCCTGTACCGCCCTGAGGGACAGAATCGAACTTGGGTTAACCACGAGTTCTGGTTAAGTGGTGTTCTGTAAAACAGGGCTACACTGCGAACAGCAGAATCTGCCAAACAAGCTGCTTGGACGCTGGCACTCGGTAGTTATGAACAGCACGCCACGCTAATCAGTTATGCAACTGGCTCCCGTTGCATCTAGTACAGCGAGAACTCTTCTGCAAGATGCCAGAACTCTCTAGTCCTGTACTCCCAGAACACAACATGAAGCAGGCCCACGTAACTGCCATGATACCACATGATTGCCAGGCACAGAGAGCTCCCTTCTCCTTTTTAACACCACCAGATGCCACCTTAGATCTAAACCAAGATCTGAAGCCTCTCCCCAGAAACTTGCCTTTACGGACTATGGCAGAGCTTGTTCTCAACAGGGTAAACAACAGAACCCTCCAGCCTTTATCAATAAGCACAAAATGGAAAAATAAAGCAAAATGCAAAAGCAAATCTCAAAAACTAACTAGGATTTCAAAAGCCGGAACAGTCCTGAGAGCGTATGCAATGACTGAGAATTAATAACCATGCCCACATCTAAAGCCGCCACATAAACCTGCGCTTGCTCCCGCAACCAAGGCAGACTTTCTGTACAAACGCTATCCCAATCATCAATTCAGGCAGATTGGTATTAAGTACATTTATCTTCCAGCTAGTTATCCAACACCAAAGTGACATCGCTCGTAAATTAAAGAGTTCAAGCCTGAAAGCTTAAGCCTGTGATGAGTAGCAGTAAAGACATTATAATTATATTTACCTTGTGTAAACCAAAACCGCCAACTTTATTCTCAAGTCTTGGTTTGAATGTACTCTCCTTCATCAGACTGAAGGGTTTGTGCATCCGTAACGATGCCTACAAAGACTTCTTCAAAAATAACAATAGGATTACAATTCCTTTTACTACCAAACAATAGCTTATGCTGTTGGGAAAGAAGAGGTGCAAGAAGCAAAGGCAGCCTAACATGTCAGCTCAAATTTTACAACTGCTAAATTTGAGAGCTCTCCTGTAGTCCGCTGGAGATGGAAAGACAGATGTTTCAAATCTGCAGAGCCTCGATACCACTCTGCTCTGAAGACAGCAGGCAACAGAACTGAAGAGCCACGATAGAAAAAAATCCCAGGAGTTAACCTGCTTGATCTTTCACACACTCTGTCTAGATTTTACAGGGCTGCGACAGTTCCTCCCCAGTCAGAGGTGCTTGCTATTGTACTCCTGCACGTGGCAGTCCTACCGGCATACCATCACTATCTCCTGCCCTTTGTTCTAGTGCTAGTATTCTTTAAAAATAGATTTCCCTAAATACACTCCCTGAATAGCTCAATTCTGTTGGAAGCCGAACAAAATGAGTTAAAATTTATCACCTTTACGGTACTCACTGGAGAGGCTACCTGCTGGTGAAGATAATGATCTCCAAAACCAGATAGTTTATAAAGACATGTTGAAATACCATCGATTGCCTATAGGTACTCATCATCTTCGCCTGGGTTTTCTCATAAGGCAGAGTATATAGTATAGGTTTTTATAGCTGTTCTTCAAAACGTATATTGAGTAAAAATAGAGAGGTCATTAGCTGAATGGAATGGCAAAAATGCAGTTGCTTTGAACCAGGTCAGGATTCTCCTTATTGAGTTTAACTAGACATACTGAAGAGAAAGTTCACATTACCGCATCATCGCACAGCAAAACAGAAGAGCCATTATTTCTGCAGAAGGAGTGACAGCACCCAGACTCTCAGACACCAAGCGAAAGCAGCTAATATATCTAAAGACTGACCCCTCTCTTGCTCCTGTAGAAATCTTGGTCCCAAATCAAGCCACTGCCAAACCTTAATGACCCACTTGAAATGAACAAAGATTTATTCTATTGTCCACGTTGTTACTGCTTCTATCTGTCTCAACTAAAACATAACATAAAGTATGGTCATCAGTCACCACCTCTTAGCAGGGAAACACAGTACCAGAGCACTCCTTCCAAGACATCTTCTGGGAGGTCATTCAGAGCCAGTCTGCAGTTATCTGCAGGGATTAGCATCAAGTAAAATAAATGTTTACCCCCTAAAGCCAAACAAATCCTTCCTTCCTATCTGGAAAACAAAGCTACCTGCTACAAGCTGTCAGGCAGAGGGATCTCCAGTAGCTCAGAGAGCAAACAAGGCACTTGGCACCTAACAGGACAGGGTCCAAAAGCCCAGTTTCTACAGCGCTTCCCCTTGAAGATCGAGGCTCAGAAACTGTGGACGCGACATTTTCCATATGCTTAGTGCTTAACGACTACAACCCACATCCCGAAGAGAAACCACATCACTGCCTGCAGACCAAGGGCTTATTTGGGTGTGAATCCACTGACACTTGGTCTGTTTGGGCACAAGCCTCTTCTCAAGTTTCCCCGTTTGGTCTGCCAAGGGCATCCAAGACAGAGTTTGTGCTGGAATAGATGAAAGAAAACACACCACGAACGAGACTGAAATTATATCACACTGCCTGCTCTAATGATTCTTTCATGATGACAGATGGCTCCATAACCTCTTGCCTCAATCCAAGTGCAAATTATTTTGAAAGGCTGCACTGACATGCTCACGGACACCGCCGAAACGCTGCCTCAGACCCTCAGTAATATTTACAGGCATATTAAAATACATAAACATAAATACAACGAGAGAGGAATGCAAATTTAATATCCACCGGAAACGAGTGAGTGATTTCACCTTCTGTCCTAAGTGTTTTGGACCCCTGTCTGGAGTCGGGTATCACGTTCTCCTTTCAAATTCCCTACAGTTCTCCACTCCTACACTTGCTATGGATGAGCAAGCAGCCAAAGGAATTAGAAACATGCTGACACACTCACAGAACCAAAAACCCCAGAGCAACTGCTTTCCTCGTGTGGAAACCACTGCACTTTCTGAACCTCCAGCGCACGACTTCATCTCCCCTGTTGAGGGCTAATCCTAGCCTGGCTGTGGTGTCGAACTGAAAGCCTCTAATGCAAAACAATGCAGACAGGTAATGGGCGCGTTGTGAGGACCGCGAAGTAGCGCTCATCGGAAAGGCTCTGCTGCTATGGGAAAAGACATAACAGCGCCTTAAAGAAGCCTGGGAAGAGAACACGGCTCTGCAGATAATTAGAGTGCTTTAGACCACTAGCCAATTGATTTTCTCCTTGTAAAGGTATCTCAATTGAAATGTTCAGAATAAATCATGTGTTAAAATTATCTCCTGCAGTAAGAGCTGAGTGCGTATTGATTAATAATTATTTGCACTAACGGTCTGGACTAAAGTAATACCATCAATTACTTCAAAAATCTGTGAGATCAATCACGAGGGAACCTGCCACTGGAACAGGAGCTCCCCCACCAAATGGTTTTCTAGAGGCACCTTGGTCTCCTCTTTCTGAAGCCATGGAGATTTGTTTTCAGTCCCAGCTACCACCGGGCACTCCTGCTTGCTAACGCAGCGCTCACCCCTCAGCTGCACGGGCGGTCCTACTCACAAGTAGGAGCCCTGAGGGAGCCCTTCCACCACGGGCGTTTACTCAGCATTTCATCCCTGTGCTCGGCTAGCAAAGACAATGACCAGAAGAGGTGACTTACATGGACCCACCCACCCAGAGACGGGGGTGCTCGGTGCAAACGAACTCCATTTTACAAACGAATGCGTCCCGATTGCTGGATTTGTCTGGGCAGCACAATAAACCTCTGGTAATTCTACAAGAAATCACAATCTAGCCTGCATGGCTATGAATAGCAGAGAGATCATTAATCCCTCATGGCACCGCAGGCATTACTCAAGCCTAGTATCTTATTGAAAATCAAAGGGAATTTTCCTCTCTCATGATGTATAGCACCATTAGAGCCGGGTGGGGAGCCTCCTGGCTGCTCTGCCAGGCTTTCAGCAGATCTGAACTGCAAAGAACACCTCTGTGGTTCTGGGTTTCACCGTCTGTTTCCAGCCGTGGCCTTTCAGTTTGGTGGCTTCTTTTCAGGTTTATTCACTGCCTTTCAAGCGTTGAATGGACAGGGAGACAACGGACTGCGAAATCTGGTAGAACACAGTCTACGCTGCTGGCAGCAACGACCTCCTTGCCGTCTCCAAGGTGTTTGTTTGCTGGGTTGGCTGACGTGTGACCGACGCCCACAGCCACTGCCAGGACTGCAGAGGATGAAGGGATTTCTAGGCACCTTCTCTGCAATGCACAAGACCCACCTTGGGACCCGAAACAGGAACACTTTTAGTCGAATTACCTAACGTAGAGTTAAATATTCTTTCTATAAATGAGATGCACAGATCAGTCTGTGCACCTTAATTTTATGAATTTTTACACTTCTAAGCAACTTAGTAGCTGGACAGCTTATTTGCATTCATTTACATACAATTTGCAGCAGAGCTGGAGAAAGGTAGAGAAGAAATCAACCATGTTGGCTTTAAATGAAAACATTACTTCTGCAAAACCCCTGGAATGCTTATTTCTTACTTTGCTTAGAAAATCGCCTCTAGTATCTTCCCACGTTTTGAATGGCAGTTCTCCGAAACGGCTGTTTCTTCCGACTCGATGGGTTTAAGAAGCCCCAGTGCTGATTTTCATATATACACATGCAAAACACAACCTTTCTCTCTTCCTCGAGGACAACTGATTTCCTAGCAGGGTGAATCACCATCCTTGTGCGTTCTGGGTGTTCTCTGAACTAGCATTTTGCTGATTTTATAGTCCCCAACCCTTGCCAGGTTCCGAGGAGAGTGCAGACCCACCAAGGAAAACACGGGGTGACACGCGTGCACAAACGCCTTCCTGCCACTGCTTTCAGCCCTGTGCTACCCACGGATTATTTCTCAGATGATGCTGAAGTGTCTTCGAGTAAATCCTTGTTAATTCCACACCCGCATTCAGTACACTAATCCTTCAAAGCTCTGACTTTCATAAGTAGCCTCGTTCCCCCTGCATTGCTAATTGGGTGGTGCCAAGGAAAAGCTCTTCTCCAGAGTTCGGATGGTCAATGGTGCCTTGGTCTTTAGACACCACATGTAGCCTTCCGTCACGTCCAACCTGTGTCCCACTACAACAAGTGCCTCTCTAACGCACACACGTACGGTCAGAAACTCACCGGAGAAGGCAAAGAAAGCTTCAAAACCCATGCAACAGATGCAGTGCTACAGCTGAGCTCCCTAAGCAAGTGGGGAAATTCTGCACCGCAGAAGTGGACTCAGGAAACAATCGTGGCAGAGGTCTGCTGAAACAGGCACCACGTCCTGCTGTCTGCCAGGCTGAGGAGAATTCTATCTGGCTTTCATCACGCCCTGCCCTTAGTGTCAGTAGCTCAGTACAGTATCAGGGACAGCTTGCCTGGACATCACCAGGGATAGCCCAAAGCAGTTCCACAGAACCTGAGGAAAGCCAGAAGAACCCTGTGCTTGGCACAGTACCCCAATCCCTCCGACAACAGGAGTGGGTCAGACGTCCAAATTCCCACTCCTGCCTCTGCAGTGAGGTTGGAGTCACTCCATTCTCTGCAAAGCATACACAACGGAGGTGAAAGCCCAGGGCTACTGTGGATGCAGCCCAGCATTGGAAAAGCAAGGCTTCTGCTTCAACTGAGCCAAAACAGACAAGGAAAATAAATGTGTTTTCAAACTTTCACGGTGGTTTCAGGGGACACTGCTCCCCATGTGTGGTTAAAGATCTGCATGTCTCAAACCTCACTTCTATTGCTTCAACTGCTAACTAATCTGAACAATAACTTTGGGCCACGATGCTTTTTATTATATTGCCCTTATATTAAAACACCTTGCATTGCCAGTTTGTACACTGGCAAAGCCACAACTCTCCTCTACTAGATATTCTAATCCTCCTGCAATTTATTAGGAGAAGATATTACGTTTGCAAATCAGAAGATGGTACAAGTCCATTAATTTTCATAATCAGATTAAGGTGTTGTAATAAAACTTCCAGTGACTCAAGGGAAAGATTGCTTGTGACAGCAAAGCGTAATTAAGCACAACTATCACAACTACATCGTCAGAGAAAATGTTAGGAAGGAATCTGAGCCTAGGGATCGGCACTTCAAACCCTCTCTAACCCTCCCTAACCCTAGCCTTAACCCGCAACCCCGCTTTGTGGTGTAAGCACATTTTGTCGACAGCAGCCTAGAGGCCTCGTGAAGTTAATTAGGTATGTGATGCCTTCACAATGGAAACCAAACCCCATCCACATGCCGTTCCCATTTCAGGCATGGTAGGCCTTCATTACTGAAGTCACTGCAGTCAGCAGCCGGGAAGTACAAGACTGAGCTCTCTTGTGCTCCTTTTGTCTTCCCTTACTGCTGTCTAACTCACAGGTCTGAAAGAGACGCCAGGGCTACTCCATAGGTCTCCACAGCTAGTCCCCTACTGTAAACCCTGTTATTCTGGTGATTCTTTCCTGAGACAAGAAAAGCCTCCCCAAATGCCAAAAGAAATTCTTTGTCCTCGGTGTCCTTTCGCTCCCCTTTAGAAAAGCTATTTGAAACACAAGTGGGAGGGCTGCAAGGAGGCAAGGATTCATGCACCTTGCCATCACGAAGCAGATGTCTACTCTTGCATGCCAATGGCAGACACGTGAAACTGCGTGAGAATATGGAAATGCGATGTGGTACCACAAAGAGATTCCAAGAAAAGGTTAGTCCATGCTGCTGCAGCCGCCACAGGGCAGCCGAGCAGTCCCGCGTGCTCTGTCATTACATCGAAGCTAATGGCAAGATGGCAAATGAGTTGTTGGCATTGCCAGAGCCAGGACTTTTGGCTTGAGGACTGCATCTTATGGCCAGATGCTCCAGGCAACTCCACAGAGATCTGGGAGGGTTGTGCCAATTATGCCCTCTACACATTTATCAAATCACACCAGAAGCCCTGCGTAAAGCCAAGACACCAAAACCCCCACAGAAGTCTGATTATTCACCCAGCAGTCATACAAGCACAGGTCTTCAGACTGCCATCCATACAATCGTCATCCTCACATAGACTATAGGGTCCTGTGGCCACAACTTGTTTTTATGCATGAATTTAGAGATTAATTTTGCCCCTGCTTGAAATACAGGATTTTAAAAACGAAAGGAGCAGAAGACTCCACCAGAAAGAACTTGCTCGGCCATTTACTATCACTCAGTTTCACGGTGCAAATCAATCCTCTTTGTTCCTAGAAACCAAATTCTCTACGTGAAGTTTCCCCAGAAGTTGAACTGGTCTCGGGTTTTATCAGGAAGGCACGTCTTCGCACAAAGATGGTCACCACCTCTGAAGTGAGGCTTGGCGAAGGAACAAACACCGTGACACGTGATTGTTGAGAGCGTGTTTACAGCCATGCAGCACTGTAACAGAACCCCGGATCTACGTAATCACCAATATGTTAGTTGTTTATGAAGATTTCCTGATTGACAGAACACATCAGGGAGCTCTTAACACAGATGCCCATCGCACTGGTTACAAAAGAAACCCTGCCCACAAGCCATTACCCCATCCCTCCGGAACGCTGCTCTCGCACTTCATCTTCCATATGAATACACCCTAGCCACCACAGGAGGTTTATGCTCGGTGGTCAAGCAAACACTTCAACTGTCACGCCAGCAATTAAAACGTGTCTGGAGTTTTTGGTCACTGTGGTAGTTGAACCTAGGACGCTCCCGGCGAGTCACGGCAGTCACACCGCTACCGAAACACTATTTCCTGCAAGTGCGAAGGTGGGAGGTTTTCCAGATTGTCTGCCCGCACCCGCTGCACCTAGGATACAGCAAGCATCATAAACAGAATTTGCCACAGCAAGCCTTGCAATAGCTGCCACGGAAAGGCAGCAGCCCTCCCGTGTTCTGATTTAACAAAACGTAAGGACACCGCCCTGCAGACACTGCTGAACAGCTTTTGCATTTGAGCACGGAGAGGCTGATGTGTTGAGAATGTCGGCCTCTCTAGCGTACGATGGTGCTTTACCCCTGCTGTGGCTTCTGCCACCTCACGGGGAATCTTCCGTTCCTGTTTGGAAGACAGTAAATTTATGCTGAGGAAGAGTGGAATTTAGAGTCTGCTGTGGTGTATATTTGAGTATTTGCTTCTACTGCTTCTCCGCCCTGAAGCAGCACAACAAACCCATGCACGTGAAAACACGTGGCTTGGGCGAGAAACGCAAAGCTCTTTTATTTCCTCATCAAGTCCCCCATTATAACCGCTCACACTAACCCAACCATAGATCTTCCTGAGAACAAAAATAAGTCTTCCTCATGAAAAGACAGGGACACAGAAATTCTCTTACAGCCTATTTAACTTTTATTCAGAGAATTCCATTTAGCTTCTATGAATGAAAAGAATTACCTACAAATCTTTTTTTCCTCATTATTTTCTAATAGAGTCTGAACAACACCTCCTCCTCCTGTAGGTCATCCTTTAAAGGTGAAAATATTACAATAAAGATCTGATAAACAATTTCCACGGCTGTTCTTGCTGCCCTGCACTGACCGCTACCAATCGTGTCACATGCACGCACAGTGACCCCTTTACAGACTGGACACAACTCTGTTTCTGGTTTTTGGATTATAAACCTTGCAATTACGGTATGTTCCACAGTGCTGGAGGATCCAGTAGCCTCGAGGTGTAAAGAAACGATGTCTTTAACAACTACATCAAAAAGCTAACACTACCTTTAATCAAAACATTGGTCAATTAGTCGGAGGGGGCAGACACCTGTTTGTTTGTTCTCTCCTCCTTTTCACCTTGCTGGTGGAAAAAGAGCCACATTTCAGTCAGTGCTATCCTGTGATAAAGCTGTGCTTGTCCTTAAAGACCAGGGGTTTTGATACCTTCGGACGCTGATTTGTGCAGCCCCACATCACTTTCCTGTAGTCCCGTATTACTATTTGGCTATGCTGGAGGTTGTACAGATATGACAGAGCACTTCTAAACGCCTATGTGCTGCAACCAGTTCACTTCCGCCACAGTTGCTGCAGTCCAAACCAGTATCTCTATTTGCTATCATTCATTTCCCAATGTAAGAGGCCACCTACTTTATTACTTCCATATCTTTTTAGGCTGAAAATGTTAGAACTCTTTTCTTAACAACTAGAGGCAACTCCAGGGTAGTTCTCCATGTTGTACACCCAGCAGAGCCTCTCAAGCAATCAGCAGCACTGGCCTCCTGCACTACCTGCTTATTTCCCCTGCAACAATAGACACAATTAAGTCAAAGCAAACCCGATTAACTCTGCTCCAGGGTAACCCCTGCATGCTTACTGGTTCCCTTGATTAACTGTACAGGACTGATGGGCAGGAAGGTGTCAGGAAAACCCCAAAGAATTAGCAAGCCTGCAAGGAGTCTCTGCAGGAGGGAGAAGGTGCAAGAAGGAAAGGGCAGAAGGTGGCAGTTTAAAACACTTATTAAAGGAGTTAACAAAATAAAAGGATGTAATTTAAATCACTAAATGGCAGAATCCTATAGTGATGAGGCAGTGCTGCATCTGAAAGCAGATACTCCCCGTAAAGATCACATACGTACCAGCACAATAGCGTCAGATGAGGATGGAATTATAAATCCCAGTGACATCGGACTTTGTGGTTTCAGCCTCCTGCCAATAATTGGAATAGGCTTTGTTTGGATAGCTGTATTTTTAAGCAATTTAAACTATATATTAGTGCCCACCTGCTGGCAATACTTTGGTGCCCTTTATGCAAAAGCCAACAATAACATAATCAGCGACTCATTAAAATAAAACTCAAAACTCCGCCAGCGAAATGTTAAAACATATTTGAAATATGTTCCGCTAGCTTTCCAATATCCCTATTTCAGTCCCAGCACCAAGGTATGAGCCAATATACAGCAGCTCAGATGTTGTTGTAATTTTAGCATAGGGCAATGTTAATTACAGCATGTCAAGCTATTTAAAAATCAAATTAATAGAAGGCAGCTTCATCTCAGTTTTGCTGCATACTGGTTAGAACTTCTCTTCATCGCAGCTGACTGCCGCATCGCTTTGGACTTCTGCAGCATTGTGCTCCGCGTGAAAGGAGTGCCCTGCCCCCTACTTCAATGGCAGTAGACTGCTGGGAGATTGTTCAAAGATAAAAATACGTACCACCAAGTCCCTAAAATGTCATGATAAACGGACTCAAATGTCACTATTAAAATATTTCCTTTCATCTGCTCACAGCACAGACCTCCCATTGCAATGCCAGAACTGACTCAACTCTCCTAATACTTCCATGGGAATACCGCGCTTCTTTTTGAAGGTTGAATTTAAGACAACGGCACTGTGTGCGGCAGAGAACCGAGAGAGCCACCTGGAAAGTGGCTTAAAACATAACCCCCCGAGAAGGACACTTCTGAGTGACCCTCTTCCGGAGGCAAACACAAAAGCGGTTGAGTTCATCACAAGCAGACCCCTGAAACAATTCTCTCTAGGCTTCTTTAAATGTGAAAAGCATCACTTTGCTTTCAACCGATCCTGTTCGAGGAAGATGAAAAGGTAGCACGGCATGCGAGAGAACTGCTTATGTAGAAAACAGACGACCAGATCTGAAATTCAAGGCTACGGCTTTCTTTTCTCTTCCACTGCTGTCCAAAGCCACGCTCCCAGACGGTCACCAAAAACCGACTCAAAAAAGAAAGCCTTCCTGTGATGCTGCGCCGGAATCAGTGCAAGGGTGAAGATTTACTCTGTTTAGGTTATTATGGGTCGGTTCTCTACCCCTTCCTGCCCTCCTCCCTCCTGTCTAACTATTTTCTATTCAGATATTCAGGAGCTTCTAACAAAGGGCTGATGGGAAGGGAGGACCGACGAACAATGTGTGTTTATAACGAGAACGGCACCGCTACCTGCAGAGAACAGTACAGGATGATCGCTCTTTGGAGGCTGGGGGGAATCAACAACACAAATGGAATGCTGTCAAATTTATAAGCAGCAATTTAACCAGCAAATATGTTGCTTGGGTTTCAGCAGTCTTAAACACTGTGAGCGGCTTAACCTTATCTCCCAGTGCCACTGCCTTCCTGGAGTAATTGATGCTCGGAGTTCCCCGATTTCACATAAACCAGGCCACTGTGCTATTGTACACAGCAATCTAACCGCTAGCAGAGACAGGAAACGGCGCTGAACCCAGATCAATAGACATGTCAACAGTAAGCTGCTTAATCTAATTCTGCCTATCTCATCTTGGAGCACAGAGTTTGCAATTTTACTGCTAGGTCCCTCTGGCAGGAAATGGTTTGGAAAGTTTAGTCTTAAGAAGTTTAAGCGATACGCTTATCCTTCAGGCTCTTGAATGTTTATTCAGCAGAATGGCTGCTTTAAATGTTTTATAAATGGTAGCAATGTAAACAAAGCACCCCTGATTCCCTTTCCATATGAAAGCTACAGCGGTGGCTTCCTCACGGAGGACAGCGAGCCCAACCGGAGAGCCAATTACGCCTCGAGGTAAATTGCATTTATACAGATGTGCTGAACTAAAATAAACTTGGAGGATCAGAATCATTTTCCCAACATCCCCGCGTGGAAACACTTCTCTTTTTGGCCATTACAGGGCTCCCTCCTCTTGTTCTTCCCCTTTGTTTTCTCCCTCTTTTTCAGCACAGGGAAATGACACATTTCTTTGCAGGCACCCTTGGAATATACAGAGGGGCTGATATAATATGATCTCGGGCAATAAATCAAATCAGGTAATAAGAACCCCTGCCATAACCTCTCCTTCAGAAAGCAAGAGGAAAGAAATTGAGCTGATGACACTTTTCTCATCTTCCTATTGCACTGACAGCAGTCAGTCCTTTTGAAGGAAAAGAAGTCTGGAGATGCAGATCTCTGCCCTCCGTGCCAGATCTGGCCATGGGTAAGCCTCAGCAAAGCGCCTGGGCATACAGGAGTGTTCCTGTCACAGATGCAGGGCAGGCTAGGCTCCACATCACCCCACGGGCCCCCTCCAGCCACGCGCACATCAGCGTTACCAGTGATTTCACTGCAAAAGCATGGACAAGCACATCCGTGTGTAATCCACGGTTCTCCGGTGCCTGTTCCACATCCCAAAGCGCTCAGTTTCTAGTTTCATCAGAACTACAGTGCAGTCATGGCGCATCCCTGGGGGTGTTACGGGGCCAATTCAGGGGGCAGCTGCCATGGTGGAGGGGAAAGATCCCGGTTAATTTAAGAACCACTGCTGACGGCTTACAACCACAACAGCTCTTTCAACTACTGCGACAGCGTCTTTGTCACTACAGCTCAGGTGCAAATTTGTTTAGAGGAAAGGTGTTGTTTCGCTCAAGGTACTGCACTGGGAATTGAACGATGCAGGCTCTTCCCCCAACCCCGCACGAGTGCCAGGCTGCTCCCACTGGCCAGTTTTTAAGGGCTTTGGCCATCAGGATGTGCACAGGTGTGCACTACTCAGGCAGGTGGCCTGATCCTGGAAGTCCTACAGTGCACCATGTATGTCACAGGAGGAAAATCAGCTGATGCAGATTCTACGACACACTGACAGACTGTGGACTAAGAGCTCACTGAACTATTGGTCACAGTTCTTCTACGGACTTGTTTGTTCACTTATTGCCACACTCTCTTGGACAAAGGCTTAAGTGGAACGAGTTTGCACTGCTGGCCTAAAATGTCTTCAAAATCATCTCCTTTCTGTTTACAAGGGTTTTACTCTTTTGCTCTAAATCTGAAATGAAAGACTGCTACTCCAAAGATCAACAGCTTAGCACAAATAATCAAGTGCAGAACTGCAAGGATTATTTTGTCAACCATTCATGGTCCCAGCTAGAGCCAATTCGAACACGGACCAACTTGGTAAAAATGCTAAAATCTGGGGAGACAGAGTACCCGTTAGTGCAAAAAGCAGTAATTGAGTTCAACTGGGTCGCTTCAAATAAAATCTTACGGTATTTCAGACCTGTCCCAGCCCCAGTCCACGCTGTCAAAGACGTAGTACATTCCAAATTCTAAGTAACAACCATTCCTCTTTATCCCTACAAATCTGACAGTGCAGGGGTTTTACACGGAGAGAAATGACATTCTCATTAAAATGCAAACAAATCAGAGGTACCTTTCTTTAATCCCTCATAAACCAACCAGTAGAACCAGCACATTTCACATCTCTGCAAAATACACTGCAGAGCAGCTAAGAACATTAACATGTGTCTAAGACCAGTGACCCACTCCTGGAGAGCTTCACTCCGTGCAGATTCACTTCGTTTTAATGTAGCCTGCTCATTCTCTGGATTAAACTGCGAGTTTTCTGCCCTCGCTTTTCATTCAGTTCCTCTTTCCCAAGAAAGACTCTTTACAATCACGCTGGGCAGCTGAGAGATCTATATAATCATCACACGCGTGCTTCTTCCCGTTTCCCACACTTAGGTGGGGCTTCCCAACGTAAACAGAGGTGCAGAGAAGCGACTCTTCCCATAGACATCTGTTTTATAGCCACAAGTGAAGTCACTGGTCATTTCTGCCATGCAAATAAATGCCCACTCCTCGGGGCTGTTACCCAAAATGTGTCCTGGAGCTCACATTTCAAACAGAAAACTGCAAGGCAAAAGCAAGCACAGACTCTTGCTGTATAGAGGTACCGTGCTTAACTGCAAAAGGAGGGCACACCCTGCAGTTCCAAGGGCACCAGTGAATGCTCCAAGGTTCTAAAGCTTCACTGGATGAAGACGATTGCACAGAAGTTGCATGAAAGCCATGGAAAATCTTGGATGGCACACCACAGTTGCTGTGGTGCCACGCTTGGCACAGGTGCCCAAAACTGCCCCGTAACCCATTATGCAGCCCACGTATCTGAGGGTTCGGTGTTGAAGCTCTTTCTATGAATCGTGATTGCAGCAGATCCCAAAGTTTGGGTTCCCTTCCCCAAATCTTAGGCATTTGATTTCTCTTCTCAGGAACAGCTTTGGTTCCAGCAGGGTTGTACAAACCGCCCAGTACCATGGAGCCAGCTATGAAGATGGCTAAAAAGAATTGTGCCAAAGCTTGCACTGCATGAAGCTCGTTTGCTGCACAACTGAAATCGCACACGCTCAAAACAGGGAAGCACAACTGCTCAGCGGAGGAGCTGTGTACACACACGCTGCGTCAATTTCCACGATGCCCCGATCCTCCCTAACACAAACCGAAACGGGGCTCCTTTTTCAAACCTCCCCCCCCACCATCCTGAAGACATCATTTTTGCATCACCCTGGCTTGCAGGAAGCCAGACACAGGAACCCACCAGCCAGCAGGCAAGAAACCTGAGTGTAGGTGTTTATCAGAGTTTTGAACCACGAGGTTTTGGGCTGGCATCTAATTCCCACTGAGATCAGTAACAGTCAGATGGCCAACCTGCTTCAGCACTTCTAAAGTCGACTGCACGCTTAAAACTGCCCTGCAATACCAGTAACATTGCAGTGCTTTTCCAGCTACAACTGCCATGATTCCGTGACTTCACCAACCCAGCAGAAACCGCAGGCAGTCCCTCTGAAATGGCTAAGTCAAGCTGACGGGTAGTTATCTCTTTGACCCTTTTGTTTACCGCGTGCACTCGCTGCTTTCTACGTGGACTTAGATATACGAGTAACACATTAAACGGAAACGCTTGCATGATTCACGGCAGTTGCCTGCTTGTTGTGCCTTTCTCTCTCCTGATAGAGGTTGGAAGTGACTGGTAAACCTTTTAAGGTTATTGAAACAAAATTATTAACACTGTGTTTCACCTTCCTTTTGTCCTCTTCGTGGCATTCTCCCCGATTGCTTACTGCTACTCCACTCCTACAAGCTGTAAATCAAATGAAAAACCTTTAAGGTACAAAACCATCTGATTAAAATTTCCACCCGCAAGGGAACCACGGGCACGCCAGGCGCCACATTATGCGGTTTTACCGACAGTCGTTCTTTCACGCGTGCGGAAATTGTGCACTTTCATCTTTGGAAGCCACAAAAAAGATGATTCTCACTCAGGGAGAATCATCATTTGCAACCTTCAAAACATCTTTGATATTCTTCTCCAACGCACAACTGCGTCGGGCGCATTATACACAGGACACACAGTCAGCCTGGCTACGCTTGGACTTCTCCCAGCCCGACTCTATACAGTTCACAGGTTTGCTGATATTAACCATCAAACCCGGCACCAGGTCATCCACCGGAGCCCCCACGCTGTTTGGGCAGAAGGCACCGCGAAGGGAAGCGACGGTAAGCCACGAGCAAGGCGTATAATAGAAACCTGCTTCGCCCTTCCGAAGGAGCAGACATACTTCTGAGAAACGAGTATGCAGAAGGAAGCCGAACACCGATTTACATATTTGTGCTGTTTTAATGCCTCGCTACCTTATCTCAGAGACCCGTCTATTTGACAGCATATTCCTGAAATGTTGGCAAACAACCTTCTTAATGCTGCTTCTCAGCAGCAAAGTATATGATGATCCATCACCAAGTTTTCAAGACCTGAGCTCCTGGTACTCCAAAACGGAATAAACCAAGAAAACGGCTGCATTTCAGTTTTCATTTGATTTCATAGCTGCTGCACATTTATGGTCTGCTAGGCTGGCACAAAGTAACTGCACATATGCCACAGCAGCACGGGCTTGCTTCCTCCAGCAACAGAATTCCTGGATTGGAGATAGGACATCAGTCTGAGTCTTGAGCAGACCGTGAAGAAAGCCTATGGTGCTACTACTGCACTATTACAACACCTGATAACATGTGGAGACACTAATTTACAGAGAAGCTGCCCTGCCATAGGCAGCTCCTCTTTTATCCCACTGACATCATACTCGAGTGCAATACCATCACAAGGTGTCCTGTAAGCCAGTGGTTACCACTCTAAACCAAGCGTACCAGCGCCAAAAGGCACGTGCCATGGGATCAGGAAGGAGCCACTTGTGCACAAGGTCACAAGGTCAGTGACAGAGCACAGGGGAACTCTTGCTGGCTGGAAAGTATGCTGAGCAGGAACACCCTCGTGCATGGCAGGCTTTGGCAAACCATCCCAAGAGCTCGTGAAAAATAACAAGCGAGCACCTGAGATACCATATTTGGGTCAATAATGCTAATCAAGAGAGACTTCAGGGAGAGAAAGTCTCAAAGCTGCTTTGAGAGAACTCTGTTGACTTTATTTAGGGTTTAAGGTAAAGGCTGCATTTTAGTCTCCACAGAGGAAAAGCATCATCTCAGCAGGAGTGGAAAGCAATGATGGCAAACCGCATGGGAAGACACAAGCTTCTGGGATGGACGGACAGGACTAGCCCAAGAGTAGTGGCTGAAGACAGTGATGGGGATGATAAAGTTCTGAGCCAGAAGAAAGAAACCTGTTGGCATTGTTGCAACACTCAACAGAGCACTTTCACTTTTCCCTGTGGCATCAAAACCTCTGTTGTCACTTCCTACTGGAACTACTGGAAAGTGATTTTCTGATGTAAATCTGAGTGAGCTGTGTAGGGAAAGAAGGAGACCTTATGGCTTGTGTTTGCTGAACAACTTGTTGTCTCAGATCTCAGTTTGTTTTCCTTTTCCCTCACCGTTTTCTTCCTGCCTTCGTTTGCGTGTTCAGACACTTAGACGCTCACAATCAATCACAGCAAAGCAGCTCCAGTAAACCTGCTTAGAGGGCACTGTATTCCTCCTCTGCTCTACAATCCATCCCCAAGAAAAGAGCTGCTTCTGAAACGGTGGGCATGACACCACATGACAGAAGAAACCACTTCACTGCTGCCACATCATTGCCTTGTTGAAAGGGAACTCGCGTAGCGAAAGACGGAGTTCAAACCATTTGGAGATGTGTTTACACAGCACGCACTTGAAAAGTCAGCGGACAGGAGAAGGGCACAAAATACAGGAACCATCAGCAAGATGCCGTAACCTTCAGGCAAAGATTCACCTTCCAACCCCTAACGTTGTGGAAAGTTTTGCTCTAGAGCGACACGGCAGGGGGAAACGCAGACAAAAAGGTGAGATGTGTCTTCCCATCTTCCATCGGCATCAATCTGCCACGGCCGTTGCGGTGTTGGATGAGGAGTTTGGCTCCTCTTTGTTCCGGCAGCCACCATGACACATTGCGTGAGGCCTCCAGCTGAGTCAGTACCATCTCACCGTGCTCTGAGCACACAGATGGGAGTAGGCAGAGAAATGTCAAGCTATTTGGATCAGCTTAGCTTTGGTCACGCACAGCAGCAGAGCTCAGGGCACTCAAAAGAATCCAAAATTAAACACGAAGCATCCTCCCCGGTTTAGGAACCCCAGATTTTGGGCAGGAAGGAGCATCCAAGCCGGTGGGTCTTGCTGTGGATTTAGCTTCCAGAGCTTATACATCCCAGCAGTAAAAGCACCGTGCCCTAGTAATGGGATAAAGCCATCACACGAAAAACACAGTACAACGTTTTATGTTTTCAAGTCCCTTGGAACACAGGCAGGCAGTTACCTCAGCACCAGCATCGTTGCCAATGCCCTTGAAGGAAAAGCAATCTTACCCATACACTCGTGCTACGTGTTCAATCTTTTTTGTCTGACATATTTCAGCAACTGGGCACGTTTACTCCGCAGCTAGTTCTAACACAACCAGCAAAGGCTGCATTCTGAATCTATTCAAGCAAGCTGTCAAGTGGTGTGAAAAAAATTAACGCTGCCAACAGCGCGCAGCACTCGGATGGATGCGACTCAGCCTGACGGGATGCGCAGTTTTTCAATCTCATACAAATGTCTGCATATTTTTCTCCCACTTCTCCCTGAACATTCTATGGCTTTGGTTGAGGGTTATTTCTAGTTCACACTGTTTCCCTTCGGCATTTTCCCCATGTTCCCCAGATGCCGTGACATCCATTACTGGCTCTCACTGCCCTCGGTGCCTGGTTTCACTGTCTCCCCCCATTTCCTTTGAACTAACATCATCTTCTCCTGGTCTTCTCTCTGACTCAAAGCAAAAGTCGAGTCCTTGTTTTCCTCCACAAACAACTTAAAGGAGTACCCCCCTAAGTAGGAATGGGTGTGACTTTGCCACTTTCACCTTTTGAAGAGAGATAGAGCAATAGCCTTCTGGTACTGCATTTCTGCGCATCGATGCCATGCTGCACGCCGACCAAAAGTTCACAACCAAGCATTAAAGAGGATGAATTCTACCCTGCAATTCCTCTCTCACAAATTTTCCAAGTGATTATGAGGGTCACTTTACAGATGAAAGGTGCCTTCATGCTCAGAGTGCTCAATCATCCCTACGGCAGAAAGGACATGACTCCCACGGCACCAGCATATACCCTCTTTTTACCGCTCCTAGTCCAGACCCTTCAAGATCTTCCTTGCTCCCCTCTCAACTTTCACAGAGAAAGGGTATGTAGGAAACCCTCAAATGTGGAACAAAATAACTTCTCAGGAAGGCTGCTACCACAGTGCTACACAGCAGCTCTTTGTTCTCTCGCCTTGGTAGTTTTGGCTTTAGGTCTTTACTTTACTCAAAGATCTCTTACCAATGCCCTGACCTTGGCATCTGCACTACTGCTCTTAAAGCTAATGTGATCTGCTCACACAAAGCAGACTATTGCCAAGGAGCATAAGCAGCCCTAGTGATGTCACTGAACTCATTAAAGATATAGTTGACTTCTTGGCCCCAGAAAACCTAATTATTAAATGTAACCTTAGCTGAACACAGTAGTGCTTGCTGATAAGCAAAGCAAAACAAAAGATATTCTGTTCAAACACAGAAGTGGTTCTTGACCCATAAATAGGAGCTCCTACTTTATAATTGTGGCACACTGCAGTTAACCGCAGCGTTGCTGAGATAATGGGTGCATAAAAAAGAGCGCAGGATTTGAAATATAATCACACGCACATGCTGAAAATCTAACTCTAAGGGCAATTCCTAGCATTAACATCACGTCTTCAAAACTCCGCGGTTCATTTTAGTAAACAGCGAATGCTCCACGCTCTTACTCTGAGGACGTATTAGGAAGCGAACCCCAACATCAAGCTCCTGTAATCTACCTTCTGAGAATTATTTTAAAATACACCTTTTACAGCACATGCAAAACACAGCGACTGTGTTGTACAAGTGGCTGCTGTATTTATTTGTTGCTATAGCTATGGCCTGCACATTTAGAAGGAAAAATACACTTCAAATACTACCACTGACAGCAATAGCCTTACGCTTCCACACGCTATTAGGCACGCCGCCTCCCACCAGTCAGAAATAAACCACAGCACTGTTGAGTCAGACACTTTCTTTTAATGCGTCTCCTTGAAGTTTCTTAGATCCAGACTAAGATTTAAATGTGTTCGTTTTATGTATGATTGTACACGAAACAGCTAACAACTCCCCAGTGAGCCAGGGTCACTGCAGCCCACCAGCAGAAGTTACCCGAATACCAGAGAAACCAAGTGGCTGAACTAACAGTTTGGGATCTTGGGAGAAGATCCTCCAGGGTCAAGACACTGCCTTCGAACTGCCTGGAACTGCCTGGAGTATTGACAGACGTCCTACCCTCCGCCTTTGTTTCTATAAAGCAAGTTAAGAACAACATGCTGCAAACACGGAAAGGCTAAAGGGAACAGCATGTGCAGGCCTAACTCCCGAGCCCCCAGATAACTTCACCGGGCTCCGTGCAGCTGCGCAGGCATTTACGATGACTCACAAAACATGCCGGTTACAGGCACTTTCAGGAAAAAAGCCAGGGGCTTCACCTGCATTTTAGTGTGGAAATCTTTTGTTAGGGTGGGAACGGGTACTCCACTGTTCCAGGGATTTAAAGTTAGGTTGGTTAAGGTTTACCCTGGTGATGATGGCAGGGAAGCGGGACTAGGTGATCTCTGGAGGTCCCTTCCAACCCCTAACGTTCTGTGATTCTACAGAGAACAGTTCAGCAGAGACAACACTCACCTGTCACGGAAACTAATGGACCTACACTTGATTTGTAATGAAGGTATTGCAGTTTACTTTGGCACGTAACCAGCTTCTCATCCTTGGATTTCATGAGAAAATTCCATGTGAGATCTGATCAATCTCCACCTACAGCTAAAGCATCACTCTAGGTTTGAAGGCTGTCTGCTGAATATTACTCCTCAGACCAAAAATGCTCAGAAAGAGCAGCATACGGATGAGCACTGTACATGCTCTAGCACACAGGAAACTGGCAGTAAAGTATCTGTGAATGGTTTTAAACCCAGCTCGTAAAACTCAGAGTGCACCGGGGAAGGTGCTTCTGAGGGAAACGAAATCAGACACACATGTGAGCTTCACACAGAAAAAGCTCCCCCCTCTTTGTTTTGTGAGACGACCGGGTACATGTGACAGATGTCAAGGGCAAGTCAGCCAACCTCTAGAGTGAACACAAGCCATTACTGCACTCTACTCGTGTCCCAAAAAACGCAGGTGGTTTTCAGCTCTCGGCCACAGATTACAGACCGGCTTCCCGTGACTTCTTTGGACAGGTAGGCAGAATGAAAAGACAGCACTTCAGCGGCTCAGGCGAGAACGCTGTCTGTTTTGTTCAAGCGCCACAGCTCCCTGCAGCAATGAGCTGGACGGCACCATTGGAAGAGCTAAGCTTTCCACAAGCGCGGATTTGGGAAGGCGCAGATAAGGCGCTAATGGCCAACCAGCGAGCCAGCACCACACGCACCTGAAGGTACATGTCTTACTGTCCAAGGTCTTTCTGAAAAACTGCAGCGTCAGACTAGGTGTCCTTGCTGTGTAATTTTCTAACGCCTAATACGTGCTGTCAGGAACAAACCGCAGCACGCAATCACACCCCATAATTACACAGTACACACGACCCTTGTTTATATAGGCACACACTGCGCCACAAAACCGACCGGTACAGACTTCTGCTAAGGGAGCTTGCTAAAAGCCATAGCTACCCAGTATCTGCCCTTCTGTCTTATCCTGGCTCTACTCCTGTTTCTGCTTGTCTCAGCCACTGGCAGTACCGTACCTATAGGCACAGCGGGGCCTGACCTACGTGGCGCTTCTCCAACGTGCACGGAAAATCAAATGGTAGTAATGACTAGGTAAAAGCATTAAAGAGGACAGATAACTCCGCTCTCAATGAGCTTTCCCTGAACACAAGGAAGTTTGACCGGCAGGACGTGGGGCACACCGCGGTACATGTATTCCTCCATTTCTCAGCATCTTTTCCTCTCCAGAAGTACTTTTTGACAAACATTACCTTGCGTGAGGGACCCTCTCACTCACAGTTGCAGCTGATATGCTGCGTTTCATCAGCCAAGTCCACAGCCACTGCATTTGTTGCAGTGTTGCAGCATCCCATCCATCACACTCTTCACTGCCACACCAGAAAACGCTGCTTTTCCCAACGGAAAATGCTGCTTTTCCCAAGCTCAGCAGAAAACTAACCCAGGTAGAGAAGAGTTTTCTACACAGTCAGGGAGGAGGTTTGGCTCAGCAAATGGCCCCACATAGGCACTAGGAGAAGGTCAGACTGTCAGAAGAGGAGAAAGCTGGCAGGGCAACAGAACATTCCTCTTTTTTGGTGTTTGGAAACACCACACCGTCTCAATTCTTCCACAGAAGAAGAACATTAGAGCTCTGTGAATGACAACTGGTTCTATACAGAGACGTTAACAGAGACACGGCGATGTCCTCAGGTTCACTTTCTCAACAACACTGATGTCTCTGTATACAACATCCTTCACCAAGCTGGAACAACTGCAAGCTCAGGGAACCCTTAAAAATTGTTGCAGCCAAGAACCTTCACAGGATAATGGGCTTTTTCAGCTTGATTCTGAATCAACAATTTATCACTGAATAATCTGCCATTGATTCTGAATCAACCGTTCATACACAGAAGGGTAGCAACTAACAACGTGCTGCCAAACCAGCTGAGAACTCCCCGTTCCCTGTGATGGAGAGACGTTACAACCAGCAAAGTGGTGATCGCTGCATTCATGAACCCATTTTACAAGATGCATACACCAAAAGCCTACGCATACGGATGCAACACAACTCTTTACATTTAAATTTAAAGAAAAAGCACCCTTGGTCATAAAGAAGTTCTTGAGAGAAAGTGTCGCCATAGTAACAGCAGCAAACGCGGCGACGCAAAACACCGACCTCCATATCCATCTGCATTTACATCATAAGCAGTGCCTAGTCACATTCCCTTAGCGATGGCCTCTGCTCCCCCAAAGTCAACAGACCTCTTCACTGACTCGATAAAATCTGCCTCCCTGTGTTCTCCAGCAGCTGTCTTAGCTGATCTCTAATCAAAGCTCATGATAACTGGCTCTGGCAACAGATTGCCGTTTCCCAGATGAGAAAGCAAACAAAGATTCCTCCCCCCCACCCCTCTTCCACAGAAGTCGTGACTTAAGGGAAATGGATGAGTTCCACGGTCGGTCAACACCTCAAATACTTTTAATGAAGGAACGCCAGGGGTCTGTGGTATTTGTATACTTCAAAATGTGGACAGCTACACGACAAAGACAAATGCCAGACCGGGAAACAAAACGTACCGGACCAGAGCAATTTATGGGAGTAGAAAATGAGAAACCTTTAGACAACAATTGATTTAGATTTGACTGGGAAACAGGCATATGAGGAGCAAGTAAATTGACACACAAACAAATCTGCACTCGGGTTAATTCTGAAGTATTCTTTAGATGGGGGAAAAGCTCATCAGAACAGCACGGACGGAGAGATGGTATTGATTCAGTAGGCAGAGTCTGAGGGATGTCAAACCAGAAAATCACTATAATCAACAACAAAGGAAATTCATCGTGGCAAAAAGGAAGTGGGTGGGTGTGCAAAGCTCATGAAAGAAACAGGAAAAAAACATTGCTTGCTGTTAGAGGCACTATTTTAACAACACAACCAAAGCGAACGTTAAAATAATTCCTAAACAGTAAACACGGAGATGAGAAACGTAAGAGCTACTCAAAGCAGTTTTCTCCAAAGTGACACTGCAGAGTTCCGTACGCAAGGGTCCCGTGCCACTGCGTTGCAAAGATGAAGTTTAGGTTGAGCACTGAGAAGCACAACACAGATTCCTCAGGAGGACTGAGTAAGAAAAGAGAAAGTCCATGGAAAAGTCACAACTGTCACGGACCGCTCTGTAATGGAACACTACAGCACGGAATGAACTCCAGCAGTAGCCAGCACAGTGATAATTGACAGAGAACTCCAAACACTCTAGGATAACAAAGACTGAGCTTAGGATGTCTCAAAGATGTGGGTTTAAAATAATTTCATTCAGCGTTTTTTGAGTCCTGAATGGGAGAGAAGGAAGCGGAGAGATTAAATGGCAGGTGAATTGAATGTTTCTTTGGGTGATAATAACATCTAGAGCGCGGATGGCATGTAATTTAATCTAAACCAGTACAAACCACTTAGTTCTTCTACAGAATATGTGCATGACATAAGGCCTGATCTTTCAGTGCAGTCTGGAAGCAGGAACACCAACACCCCCAGCCTGAAGCCGCACTGCGCACATGGGATGGTACACAGCACCAGCTTCCCAACGCAGCCTCCGTGCAATGCCCTGCCAGCCAATTTAGGGAAAGAAGATTCAAATGCAGTTTATATCTTTGAATTCCCTAATTTTCACATTTGACTCAACGTTTCTCTGATGCAGTAGAATAAATATACTCCAAGCACTTAAGCAGCTAAAGCAAGACTAGAGAAGGTTGATGCGGAGCAGTGACTAAGCTGTGGCAAACAACATTTGGCCAGAAAAAGTCACTACAGAAGTTGCATAATTCCCATTCACCTTCACAACCCTAAACTGCTGGAAATGATAATTCTCACTCAGAGCCAGCCCCAAGGTCCACCCTCATCTTCTATCACCCACTTTTGTTGGCAGTGGGTATGGTAAAACAAGGGCACCTATCTGCCACCTCCAGAAGATCTGAGCACTTGCATGATACCTTCACGCAGCTTTCAGGCACTATTCTCCTCTGCTGCCAGTAAAGGGCGTATTGTCACAGATTCAGATGACAACTTCAGGAGAACTGGGAGCCAGGCAGACAGCAGGATTCACCCAATAAAATAAATTCATCTCTAGTGTTGTTGTTCATCTTTGTAAATTAACATAAAGACTTGCAGGACAGATTGACTGTACCCAGTTAAACATTTGCTTTAGGTTGAATTAATTACACTATAGATGCCCTTGAATGAATTAATAAGGTTTTGATTGTCTATAAGCAGAGCTCAGGCGACCTGTTGGGTGTATGTTTACATCTAAATGGATGATTCCTATTTGCTTTGCAAAGTGCCTGCAAGTGGATTCAAGCAGCCGGTAAGCTGTGAATGCAATTAGCTTCACAGAACTATAGACAGCTTATCTACGTCTTTGTTGTTGTTGGTTTTTGTTCTAACAAATTTTCTATCTTAAAAGAAACAAAAGCACTTGGGCAGGCTCACAGAAAAGGTCTGCCTGCTCGGTATCGTCTAACAAACATCGAGGGAAGAGTATGAAGTACATGAAGAAATCTCTGCCATGCACACTTCCGATCGATGCAATTTGCATTGCGGACTTTTTCAGCTGGGTTGGTGTTTTGTCTGGAAGCAGAGATAACATCTCAGCCCTCACAAGGTTTCAGTAACAATTGCCTGCGCAATGCTTCAGAGCAGTAAAGCACTTTACAAGTGCTGAGTATCACTATTCAATGTGTTCCATTCGCATTAGATACTCAATGATGAAATGCTCAGACTTAATGTGCCTATTACTTGTACAAGCACAAAATAACTCATCCAAAACTTGAAGACTATTAGCTGCCAAGCAGTCTACCAATTTACATAATTTTCTGATTAAAAGCACCCTGAAGACCACTGCAGTAATAATGAGGTGTTTCTTAAAGAAACCAAAGCACTATACTTGTTTAAAAATATTTATTACAAGAGCAGTTTAAACGCGGTCATTACAGCCTTTCTTTCTCAGGCACACTAAACTAACTCCTTGCTTCTCTGGCAAAGTCACTTCTTTTAAAGCAACAGCCCTGAAGTTAAAGCTTCCTATGACACTCTGAGTTTATGCTAAAGGCATAACTTACTCTGTTTTGAAATATTGATCATGAGGGGTCCTTGCAGATGAATGCCTTTAACTGCTTTCCCTCCCCTCCCCACCCTGGCAAGACATTCTCCCACACACATTTGGTGCGCAAACAGGTTAACACGACAAAAGAGACCATTGTACCGCAAGGGATACCAATAAAAATAGTACCACCTACTCCTGCCTGACTAGCAGACAAACAACAATGAGCAAACCCCCTAGACAATCATGGCAAACCAGCCGCACGACAACAGTCTTTATCGTCTTAGACTTCCTCCAAGCACTGCATCAAAGAGGTTCGCACCTTGCTCGAGCTAACGGATTAACGGGACGTGTAGAAGCAGATGGCCGCGTGCAATTGCTACTTTGCCCTGGAAAGGCAGCTTCCTCTCGCAGCCCCTCACAAATCAGGCCCTCCGTGCGCAACTGAGGCTGCCAAGAAAATGTCTGTGAACACCACTTCTTGTTAACTCAACTCTGAGTAGGTAGAGACTGCACATAAGAGTTTACTCCAATGCTGGAGAAAGACAGTACTCAAAAACTAAGGCGCTGCTCTCTCTGAAGCATGTGAAGTGTTATAATACGATACAGAGACAGCATCTTCCTGAGAGACAAGCCCAGTTAACTACCAATCTGGTAACTAGTTCTATAGTTCACTACATAGAGCTTTTTCCTTTCCTAAGCCCTATACTAATTGTGTGTGAGCATCCTCCTCAGTGTCTTCATTTCATAAAGAGTCTCAGCATTTCCACACCTCGTTCTGATTCTGTAGCATTAGATGCAAAGGTGATGCTCATTAGCTATGACGCCAAGGGTGTATGTAAGAGCCAACTAGACCATCCCTGGGGAGCTCTGGATGGAAAGGTTTTCATGAATGGACTTCCATCTGCACCATGCACAGGAGGGGAAGCCTAGCTGACTCCTGACTTAATGAGTCAACCTGATAGCTCAATGACCTCAGGGCAGGATTAATATGTATGTGTAGAGAGCATTTACAACTTAGCCTCAAGCTATCTAACTTCCATGCTCTGAATTGCCCCCCTGAGGATATGAGGTCTCTCATTTGACTATACAGACAGCTTAACTTTCTAATTTAGGCATGAACAAGCTCCTTTATAAACTTTGAATCATTTTTTGTGGACCCTCTGTGGCTTTGGCTAGGACACATCCCTACAGATTCAGGTCCAGTGGAACCTTATTAAATCATGGTACCTCAGAGATACCCATTTATCATCCAGGAGCTAAGAGGGGAGTTTAGAAAGAGAAAACAGGCTTTAAACATGTTAAAGGCACTTGTAAAAATTCTCTACGTTTCACCAAGTTTTCTCCGTAAGTCAGTGAAATTTTCTAAACTGACAGCTAGCACTATAAACCGTCACGAGTACCTCAATGCTATCAACACTCTGAGTGCAGTATCAAAGTTCAGTTCACCGCACCAGCAAAGAGTATTCTCTTCGGGGCATTTTCTCCCCTTGATGAGCACATGTAAGACCTAGTTACGTTAATCATCAGATACGCGTGGTGAGAAGTGAGCGTACTGCACCGTACACTCAGCCTGTCAAAACGGAGCGGTTCCTCCGTCAGCACAGCGTGACTGCCTGACTCATCTCAGTGCTCACCACAGAGAAGGCTTGGAGAAAGGTTTCGATGAAACAACGGAGTAGCAAAAAGCTGTTATTCTTAAGTAAAATTGGACATACAAGCAGGGGAGGCATTAAGTGTTTACAAGTCAGGTTTAGGACTGCTTAGAGAGCGTTTCTTCCTCTGTGACTCCTCCTAAGCTCCTTCCAATTCAAATAGCGTTTCCTTTCTGCTGCCAGTTTCTCTCAGGAAATTAATTTCTTAGCTGAACGTCACCTGAGGATGTCCAAATGAGCCATCTCACATTTCTGTCACCTCTTTTCCTTCCAGTGCTGTCTTACGTCTTAACATTTCACACAACAACTGCAAGATTTTTATGGGAGATGCCCTGATCTTATTACAGGTGCTATAAAGCGTGCGCCACACGCCACGGCACTGTATAAATAAACCGAGATAGCATCGCACCGCTCGGAGATTTGTTTGTGTTTGTGCAGGCCTTTTTCGCAGGGAGTGTGCCCTGCACAACACTTCTGGCCGACGGGAAACAAGACTGAAAGAAGATTTATTTCCTCTACTTCCCACTCCTATACAGATTCTCATTTTCTTTCCCTTCCTAATGTTCCCCCCCTCTAACGTCAGGGTGCAACGTTTGATGCTGTCTGCGAGAGGATAATTGCAGGAGATATTCTGCATGGCAGGATGAGATACTAGTCTGTTCCTTATCTGGTGCATATGCAGAGGAATGTATTAACCAGGGGTCCTTTAAGGGACACGAAGCTTGACAGCCCTCTCTCCTCCACTGTGAGTTTGGCACACTCACTTAGTCGCTGCTAGACAGTGATGTGGGCTGCAGCTTGCTCTCGTTTTTCCACCAGCTCAATTCTGACATTCTCCAGCGTCTAGTGATTTTGCAGTGAGATATTTTAAAGAAGCTTTTTTCCCTCCTCAGTTTTTCAAAAGAACTTAATATAGTGTAAAGTGAGAGTTTATGATCCCGGAGAGAGACACACCGCACAGAAGAGTGCAGTGCAAAAAGCATCAGGATAGGTTTTCCAGCACCCCCAAGTGTCTCAACTCTGAGCCAAAGGGACTGTTTTCTAATCAAAAGCCCTCATATTTTTCATTCTTTGCTACTCTTTTGATAACAGAAGGCCCAGACAAACAGAAGCAAATGGAAACTCTATTCCGCTGCTCATGCAAACCTGTTGACAAAATGCCTCCCACAGCTGCTTTCCACGGGCTCTGCCATTTCATTTAATCTCTTCAGTCCTGAAGGATCAACTAAGGCAATTAGACAAGGGATTTGGGCTCTGAGGGATAATTGGATGACTTGCAGGCAATAAAGTTCTTCCACGGTTCCTTCACTTTTCCTTTTGTTGTCTTTGCTCATCCCTTTGTTTCTCATCATTAATTTTTCTAATCAAGTTTGCAACGATAGAGATATTGCGAGAGAGTACTGTGACCGAGCAGTGAGAACGTAAACACCTGCACTGTGATTCCTGCTGTTTCACGCCTCTCTGAATTGCTCTGGTGTGACACCAAGGGGAAGAGCAGCTGAATCCCCATGACAGCAAAAGGAGTAAAGTAAGAGCTTCAGTTCTGTACCTGCAGCACTGCTGATGTTGCAGGGCAGGGAACGAACGAGCTCAGGTGCCTTTGCCTCATCTCAGGTGAACCTCAGGGAAGCTCACACATGGAAAGAGCTACTGCACAATTTGATGGGTTGCATTCTGTTGAACTGTGTGTGCGTTTGGCACAACCAGGGAGCTGACTGCCATAGACTAGGGACTACCTTTCTTTCCCCCTTAACTGTCTTCATCCCCACTCCCTGCGGTCTTCAGGTTCCAGTTCAGGAGTTCTTTCCGCCTTGGACGCACGATCACCTCAGTTCTGATGCTACCTTTCCTTTCCTCCAGCTTCGACATCATCCACTCCTCTCATGTCATCCTTCCCAATCTCCAGTTTACTCACTGTACAAAATTGCCTTCCTCTGCTCATGCAGTTTTGAGCTTATCTCAGTTCCTTTGATTTCCTGCAGCTAGCACGGCCCATCAGACTGGGCACACAGTACTTCAGAACCACAGGCAAGTTTCAACATCTCCCTGTACCAGTATGGTATAATTCTCCTTTATAATAAATATGGAATATTAATGACGGCTACACTGCCAGCCCTAACAGCAACGCTGAATAAAATCCAGATCTTAAACCATCTAGTTTGATGTGTGTGACCGACTGCTCAATGTCCTTTTCAGAGTCCATCTGCAAGAAACAAGCACTGCCACCACAGCCACTGCGACTTAGCTCAATCTGTAGCAAAGAAAGCTCCCCTTCTAGCCGTTCACGTCCAGCCTCACGGGAACAAACAGATCCAGCGCCCTGCACTCCTCCTCTGAAGAGCTGCTCGCGTAATGCTGACAGGCGCAGTATGAAATCAGGGCAGACTGAGCACAACCTGGTGAAACGCTGTAGGCTGCTTACAAAGGAAAAACAGCCATCAAGAACAAGGTCAAGAGCAACCCAAAACGTATTTCTTCTATAGAGAGAGATGTTTCAAGAGCTGCCATCTTCAGATGAAAGTACGGGCGATTTTCAGATAAGATAAATATCTTATTGAGAAATAAATTGAAAAATACTTCGCAGAGTTCTTGTATGAGTGGCGGGAGCACTGAGGCTCTGCTTTCCATAGCTCCTCTGCAGAGAGCAGGACTGAGCAGCAGAACGCTGGAGGATGTGACTGCTGGGTTATGCTCCTGTCCTCTACACAGAGAATGTAAACTGACTGAAGATGTAGTCACGAACTAAGAGGATGAAACGTGCACAACATGATTAACCCAAGCTCACCAAAGACAAAGGGCACTGCATTTGCCTCCAGACAGAGAAAGGAAGATGGCAAGGGCTTGTCTTTTCTGTGGTGTGATACGGTGATACATGAGCCAGCTTCTGCCTTCGCAGCAGTCTGAACACCAGGTCTCAGCCATAGGTAATTTGCCCTGTTGTGTGGCTGAGGAACGCATGTCAGAATAGTCTGTCCTTTTTCTCTAGGATTCAAGGGATACCCTCAGACAGGCCTTGGGGATTTCAGGCAGGTAGTGCCCTAGCCCCTAGAGCATTCAAGATAACATGGAGACAATAAATAAAAGTTCCAATTGAATGCAGGCAGTGGTCTTCCCAGACAAGACCTGCAAAAGAAGAGCTGCCTCTCTCTATGAAGAGGGTGGAAAAACCCCATTTCAAATGGGGACTGATGGAATAAACCACAGTGGGAGTCAATCCTGTGTATGGAGGGAGTGAGACCAAGTGACTAACAAGGCCTTTTCTATAACTCAGTAGAAAATAGCTTCTGGAAGAGATTCACCAGGCACTTCTCACAAGCGTACAGGAGTTAACCTTAGTGCCCTGGCCATGTTCCAGCTCAGGTAATTACCTTTTTCACTTCAATTCCTCTTCCAGACTCTCCTGACTTGCCTCCACTCCCTGGCCCTGATTTAGATGCAATTACACAGCAGCAGTGTTTCACCGTGCAAGCAGTTGCTTGTCAGTGCAGAGTGGTGAGAGGTCAGCCACGGAGTGAAACAGTCGTTCTATTGACTGCAAGTCCCCACTAAAGATTATAAAGTTCTTCAGGGTCCTTGCAAATACACTATCTAGATAAAAGACAGTGCTGCAGACCATCCCGTGCCTCATCTGTTCTCTGCCACAACGAGGGTGGTTGATACCTAATTTTTTTGAGGGTGAGAGGATAGCTGGCTCCCTTTTGTCACAACAAACACCAGGCTCAAGAGTCATCTTACTCTCATGGCTCACCATCCTGCGAGATTCCGGATCTCCACAGGAGAGCAGCTCCATTCCACCCTCCCTCTCCTCCAGTGCAACCCTTCAGCTCTGCAGGTGGCACCCAGCACCATCCCACGTTCCGTTCCTGCAATGCCAGAGCACTCACCATCTGCAAATTTTGTTTCACAAATGACCGTAGGTGTGCAGAGCTTTGAGAAAAGCTTGGAAGCCTTTGCTTCACAATTCTGTGCCAACACAGTACCATTTCTCAGGGAATTACAAGCTTCCTTTCTCCAGAAAATCGTGTGGACGAGCTGCACAACCCTGGTGTTCAAAGAGAGACGCTGGAAACCCTTCAGCAAAAGGGGCTGCCAGAGCAGCAGCTCCCACACGGCAGCAGTCTTGCTGGTGCAGCACCGTTCTCCACCAGCAGGATGAGACCAACTGAAAAGCAAGACGTGTGCACGTATACAGAGCATGTGCACCCCTCGGTCACTTCTTAGAGATGCTTCCGGCTGCATTGGTTTTGGTGGAGTTAACTGTGGTAAGCACACTAAAAAAACGGTGAAATGAAGCAGAAAAGGCAGATTCCCACATTTCAGGAGGACCCAAGTGTCGTACTTTGTCCTCAGATTTTTCTTCAAGTTTTGAAGAGTGGAGAAAAAGAAGAGAAGATATGGAACACACGAAACTCTGGAATTTTGTGAAATTTAGGTTGGACTGGACTGAGGAAATGGCTACGAATAAGAGAAGAAGAAGATGTCCCTGCCCCAAATTGCAGCCAGCGCGAGCACAAAGCAGACACTGACTGCAGTGTCACCAACTTTTCAGGAATGACAGACGAGCAAAGGGAGCGACTCCTTCCCAGCCACCCACAGTCAAGGGTCACAGCACCGTGGCTGCTTCAACCCAGTAAGCTCTGCTGACGCCAGAAAGCCAGCTGCTGGTTGTTTTAAGGTGGTACCTGAATGCAAGGTTTTCTGAGAGAGCAAGGTTCCCAGCTCTCATGGGTCTGTTCACGCTTGATACCGGTTTGTTCTTTGTCAGATACAGAGATTGACAAAATTAATAAAAGCAACAAAAGCCAAGGCCTGGAAAATTGGTTCCACTGAGAGGGAGCCTCTGTTTTAAGTACAGTTTTAAAAAGGTTGGATCAATTAGCAACCTGTGAACGTTAGAAACATCTCAACAGTGTCTCAAAGATGAAAGAGCGTCGCAGAGAACGACGGAACGGGGGAAGATTAAATTATGTCTGCACCATAATAAATCCGAGCCCAGAAGGTGGTCTCCGAATCAGCAGGTTTTGATGAAATATTAAGGAAAATGATTATTGATGAAAGATGAATAAGCTCTTTTTGATTTTAGCAACCTTTAAATCGCACTTTGCTAATTAAAATAGCTTCAACACATCCCTCCATTCCTTGATGGGCAGTCAGCAGTCCTTACAAATGGGGGGGTTAATTTGACGACATCTGAGCAAATATGCATGGAGTTTATCTTAAGCAAGCAGACACGGGACCGCTTACGCTGATGTACAAATTAATACATGGCTGAACCTTCCCTTACTTTTTCCTTCTCTCTCTTTTTTTCACGCTATGTCTACTAACACCAAGCTATGACAGGCAGCTTCCGCCTCTTTCTTTCACCACACACAGCGGGCCATGACGGACGCTACGTCCTGAGAAAGGAAGCCTGACAGTACTGTTTTCTCTCTCCCTGGTTTGCCAGGTCAGAGCACTTTTAGGGCAATTACTCCTACTGCCTAGGAAGCCTCTTAGTGTGGATCTCGTGGTCTCCTGAAAATCCATTTCCTTCCCAAAGATAGACAGAAAGCTGAGGGACCTTAGTTCTCACATCCCTTGAAGTTGTGTGGATTCCAACTGCTTTTTAAATGCTAGTAGCAGAAATTCTGCGTTCGCTTTTCACAGTCTCACAGTACTGATGAGGCTGGAAAAGACCTTAAAGATCATCCGGTCCAACCTAAAACCAACCAAGTAACCCTAACATCTGACATCATCTGACGTTTCACCCCATCTTACACTGTGCTTCTGACTAAAGAGACACCTGGAAATAAGGGAAGGCTGTGAAGAAGACTGAATCGCTGCACACAGAAGACACTGCATTACAGGCTGAGATGCAACTCAGGCAGCCGTGCAGTACTGCTACAAAGCTAGGCACACAAACTAAACCAAAGCAAAACAGGCTCTTTTGCTCTCTTCCGTAAGTTGTCCTGCATTTTGTGTTACCGCCTCAACTCTGGGCAATGAAATTACCTATCCATTACAGGTACGTGATCGGTTTACTACAGCCACAGCTCACAAATCCCTCCCGCAAGAAAAGCTTGTGTGAACACACCAGACTGACAAGCCATTGAAATGTCCCTAGCATTGCAAGAAATAAACCCCTCATTCACAGCAAACTTGAAGAGTGACAGGGCTTCGTCCATCGTTTACAGGTACAGCCTCCCCTCGTAAGCAGTAGCTGCTCTCAGAAAATCACAAACCTATGCAGCCAGTCCTGTTTCCAGCAAAGCATGCTTGTTAGTGGGCAACCAGAGCAGGGGTGCTAAGGGCAGGTTTGGGTGGCCCCTCTCACCCCTGGTTTCGTAACCTGCAGTGGGAAGCTCATCGCTCTCATCTTCCTGGGCATCTTCCCACTGCAGCCATTTGCGGAGCTACTAACTGAGGCTGCCTGTGTAAAAACAAACAGCCAGCTGTCACGCTGCAGATTACACTGCAGAGCTGATGGAGGAGAGGGGAAGCAAAACCATCGGGATTCAAGCGAGGCTGCAGCTGTGGTAAATGGAGAGAGATGTGGTTCTCACAACAGTATCAGCGCCTGGTATCTATTCAGAAAGGAACCAGGACTTTAAAGTAATTAAAAAGGGAGCCCTGAACAGAGTTCACTCTCGGGCTGCCGTTTATTCCACCGGAGTGGTGACCCAAACAGGGCAGTGCGATTGCATGCCTTCACAACAGGGAGGCTACATAAATCCTCATGAATTTATATTAAAACTTGTCTTGTGTTCTATCGAGACGGAAGAACAAAAGAAAACAATGAGGCTCAGATAATAAAATGCCAATGCTAATAGTGTCTATGGGTTCTAAACACACGGGTCTGTGAGGGACCAAGCCAATTTTTAGGCAGTCCTAGGGGCAAGGATTACTGGCTTACAGGATGAAGGGTAGAGGAACAAAAACCCCCAATGTGCTAGGGCTAAAGTGAAATTAAACCCCATGAAGAGTCTCACAGAGGCTCTAACTAATCCCTCCCTGGGTTATCACAGACAGAGGAGGGAAAAATGCCACAACGACTTCCAAATATGATTTTCAGTCTTTCACATTCGAGAACTGCTCATTAACCCTCTGCTCTCCGGCAGCTTGATTACCCCATAAGACCATACATGCCCTTTTCCAGGCCAAGGAAGTCTTTCCAGAAGCTTCTTTATGCCACTTACTGGAAAACAAGGATTTAAAACCTACTCCTATTAATTTCTGAAGAATTTCTGATTACTTAGGAATCGGATCCCTGCCCTGAAGTGCTTGCCACATAACCGAGTATTTGCGGTGTATTTAATGCTGTGATCGGTACCTTCCCCCGGCAGCATGTCCTCTACAGGGGTCTGACAGCAGAGGGTGATAAATAATGAAGGGATCCAGGCACAGGAAAACACTTCCACATCAGCAAAGCGCTGTAAACACTGGTAGAAGGGAAGAGTTTACTCATAATCTTATTCAAGGTTGTTAGCCTCCTGCACAGCTCTGCAGGTTTTAAATGTCATTGATTAGAGAGTTTACAGTGCCGTGGCCTTTCCCTTGGTGAAAGCACTCTTCAAGGCAACTTCCAGAACCACCAAAAAAACCCCTCTTGATTCAAGAAACAAGAAATATCCCGGCATTTACAGGATGCACAACCCTAAGTTATTACTCCTATCTCCATCTCGAGTGTGCCTGGCAGTAAGCTCAAATTCCTATGCATATATGGTCCCCCAGCCCTAAGAGTGCTCCTGTGACTGACACTACCAATAAAGAAGTTTAATATCGCTGCACAAGCACCTTGGGTTTCTTAAAAAAATTATCCGGGCAAGGCACTGGAGTGTCTCATATCTTTCACAGCCTATTCCGCTACTGCTGTTATTCCACGCACACCAGAAAGGCAGGGTCTGCTCGTTTCACTTTTTACATCTTCCTGTATTATACTAGAGCGTTCCTTTTCAGCTTGCAGGATTCATTACTCTCATGACAATTTAAGCACAGAGACACTGCTGAATGAATAGAAGTTAACATCTTAATAAAATGTTCTCCTTCTGGTTTTGGAAAAGCAGCAAGCAAAGTCTGTGGCCTGACCTTAAAAACACCATCTTGCCTCTTCACACTGAACAGACGCCAGTTAAAGCAAGTGGGATTATTTTCAGTTCCCAAATACTCCTTTGACATAACTTGATTCCACTCTTGATAGGAAAGAAGCCATTTCATAAAGGTCTCCCTCCTAAAATGAGTATTTTTTCTTTTTAATGGCAAAATGCATGCAAAAAGCATATGATTATGGTATTTATGTTTCCATTAAAATGTCCTCAGCAAGCTGGAGGAGCCTAGCCTACTATTTTCAAGCTATTTAGATTTACAGCAGCACAGTGCCTATTTTATTTCAATTACATTTGAGGACAATGCACTCTTGGTGGGAAATGATTACAGAGTGACAGCTCGTAAATGTCCATTAGGAGTTGTCTTTCTGCACGGTGCTAAGCTATGGATGTCAGGTGATTGCTATAAAAACCCCATTGTATAGCATCGTTGTCATCTACATGAAAAACACCACTGATCAATCCTGCAGCTTCTCTTCTGTATGATGCAAAACATACACCATACATTTTTCATCTAAGTTAAAAGCTTTATCCACAAGAACAGTTCTCAAGACATTTCTTTCCTGTGAAACAGTGAAACAGACGTACATTATACACTCCACCTCTATTTTGCTCCATTAATGCCTAACACAAAAAGGGGAGAACTTCTTAGCCTGTACCTGTTCGCTGTGAACACAGAGGATGGAGCTAACAGCGCAGGGGTAGCTGAAGCGCATGCAGCTGTACTGACTACCAGTCGTCCCCAGCACATTCATTGAGTTATTGCTAGAGCCTCATTTCTTCTGAGAAATAAAACTCTTCTCTTCTGCATCAGTCTTCTTCTAGGCTGAAGACCAGAAAAGAACGTGTTGCTGTGCTACTGGACACGTGTGCTACAAGCACTGTAAGTGCAGTTTAAGGTGTTTCGAGACCCACAGGATCTACACGCGTGCACGGGTTATGTAAGAGGCATAAAAGAAAGAACCTCCCATTTTCAGCGACATGTTTAACAAATAAATCAAGGATTTAACTCTGACACAACACAAATCTGCATTAAAACAATTGTAAACCATCCTCAGGTTCTGTGAGGGCATCCTTGAGTGAAAGTTACTGTTTATAGGAGGGTTTTTCAGAACCGGTGTTGGTCAGACAGGTGAAGCGATGCTGCTTGCGCACATACGAGCATGGCTCTCCAATAAGTTAACGTATCTTTCTCCTGTGCTGTAATTCGTCATGACACAAACCATTCTCTAAGTCAGGGAAATGGACAGACAACATATCTAAGGAACAACCATGTTCTTCTCACTGTTTTCTACCGCCTGTCTGCAGTTGTGGTGCTTGGGACACCTGCAAATGCACAGCACATCCAACAAGGGTAATGAAGAAACTGCTTTTACACCTATTCCAAGTTACAGTATTAAATAACTCGGGGGGCCTCTGTCTGATGACTTGGCAGTAATCCCTTCGGGTGAAGCACTGAGATAGCTGTCCTCATACGATCCTTCCAATAAAGTAAAACCAAACTGTCTGTTATCCTGATGAGCAGTTTACATGCTGTCCTCCGCTTTGCTATCGTTCCTATACCAAGACACAGTTGAACTTCGTCTGCTGGTGGCACGTGTTGATGACAGTAAGACAGAAGTTGAAGGAATATTAAAGAAAAACAAACCCTGACAAGGCTTCACACGCACAGGCACAGCAATGGTCTTGCACTCGTCTGAAGTGTCCAGCAACGGCACGCAAGCCATATGGGACATTTTGTTACTGGCTTCTTCGTAAGGGACTGTTAACTAACCTTCCGGACACACGTAAATGTCCAATTTTGTTTGGCACTACGCTCCAAACTGTACTAGGAATAACATTTCCCACATAAACAACATTGCTTTTAATACAAACGTGCTAAAGATTTGAGACAGCCTGGCCATGAGCTGCTCCTGGCAGTTCAGCACGAGGGAAATGTGCTGGGAGAGATTTCCCTTCCCATCTGCAGGGGCTGGTAACAACTGTTTCTGTTTAGGTACCCCCTGAAGCATCCAGAGGAAAAGGAAGGATGGAAGGGCAAAGGGGTGAACCTCACCATACGCTATGGTCACCACAGCTGAACACCAACATCAAGAGTACTTTAAGGATGCAGAACTGCAACCAAATATTTCTCGTCAAATGCCTCATCACTTCATCAGGATAAATTGGACTGCAGAGAAGACTGCTCCCTAGAGAATTAGGATGCTGGTGTGGAAAAGGACATTGCGGGAGACACCGAGTGAAGAGGGAAGGTCTCACTGCCGGAAAAGGGACAGCAAGAAACAAGCTGCAATGCACACGGGATGAGGAGCCAGGAATCCCACAGACAGGGAGAGAAGCACCTCAGGCCCTCATGGCCACAACTATTTCTTAAAATTATGCTCGAACGATACTTTCTTGAGACATCTCAGCTGGAAAAACACACAGGAGCTTGGAAAAAGATTGCTCCGCCGTGATAAAGGGTCTCCACGCAAACACTGCATGCAGTCAAACTCTCAGTCATCTTTCACGCAACTCAAGGAAGACCAAAAGCTCCTCCCTCGCACCTGTTACCTCTCCTCTATGCCCCAAACAGATGACATGCTTTGTCAGAGGTGACCTGACTTCTGGGAGACTTAAATTTGAGCCTGAGTTTGTGCCAGCCAGTGCAGCGCTCCTGAAGATGCCTCCCAGTGCTGTGTGGGTTTCACCAGCTCCACAGTCTGGCCTTTAATGAAGGCATCAGGAGAGAGAAAAGAAAATCCCGCATACCAGAGCGTGCACGTCAGAGCGCATTCATAGCGAACGGTCATAATCCTTTTACACGTCAACTTCCCATCTCATTTCATACTTTTCTTGCAAGGTGTGCTCCCTCTTCATCACGAGCACGGAGACGCAGCTTCTCACCCTGCTTCCTGAGTTGCATTTTCTCCCTCTGCTCAAGGCCACTACGTGTGCCGGGGCTGTGCTTTCGGCACAGCATGATACAGCTGTGAGAGGGGGCCCTCACTGCTCCAGCAGCTGCCTGAATGGGGAGAAGTATCACACAGCTCTTCAGTCCTACCCCTGCGATTAACATCAGATTCCCCCAGTACTCCCTTATCTGCAGTTTCACTCATTCTCTCCCAGCTCTTTTATCAGCAATCACACAGTTAGCTGGGTCACGCAGGTCTTACATTTCACTGTGCCACGTTCGCATCAAAGAACTTCTTTTTGTTGATGTGACACTGATGCTGCTCAGCTCCTGCATGAAACACTGCCTTTGGTCTAACAAAAACAGCCGCGAGTCACCACGCGGCAGCCATACCCAACCGAGCTCTCTTGATTTCCAACGGCTCGAGGAGTGCTGAAATGTCAGGCACTCGGCCATACCAGCCCCAGTCAGTACCAGGCTAAAGAACAACATTTCGAGGGCACAGATGAACCCCTCATCTTTGAAAATTCTTCCGCGTCCTTCACTGGAAGGATGCACATGCCCACTCACACAAATGATGCGCCTGAAGCAGGAAAAGCAGACCTTCTGCATGGCGTGACACAGGAGAACCTTTCAGAACATAAAAGGGAGCTGCTACCCACTCTTAGCAAACACTGCCTTTGACAGTGCATCTGGGATTTTCTCGTCGTGCTAAAGGACGTAAGCTTATCAGTGTGGTAGAGAGGAACTTCCCCTGGAAGCACAGGATGGTTTCACCTGCAACGACCTTAAAGATCCCCCAGTTCCAGCCCTCCTGCCATGGGCAGGGGACAGCTCTCACTGGATGTGATTGCTCAAAGCCCCATGCAAGCCGTTCCAAAAGAGATCTAGTGGAGAGTTATTTACACCGATCTCAGGCATCAATTAAGAAGTTTTTGACAATTAGCTGAACCCTCCACATCTGCTGCTCCCCTTAAGACAAAGAGAAACGACTCAGTTATCACCTGGAATAAAATGTGCAAGACGACCACTAGTCCTCACACAGCGCTATAGGACCTCAAACACTGCAACAAAGACACTGCTTTGCTAATTTATGGGAAGTCCAGTGTTTTCCTTCTGCAAGGAGGAGTGTAGAAAACAAAACAATGAACAGTTTTACTATGAGCTACGTTACTAACATCTGAATGAGTTAGAATTACAGAATCCTTGGGGATGGGAAGGGACCTCGAAAAATCATGCAGTCCAATCCCCCTGTCACAGCAGGATCACCCAGACCAAGTCGCACAGGAACACAGCCAGGCGGGGCTGGAATGTCTGCAGAGAAGGAGACTCCACAACCCCCCTGGGCAGCCTGGTCCAGTGCTCTGGGACGCTCCCTGGGAAGAAGTTCCTGCTGATATTGATAGGGAACCTCCTCTGTTCCAGCTGGCACCCAGTACCCCTTGTCCTAGCACCAGATGCCCTTGAGAAGAGCCTGGCTCCATCCTCCTGACACCCACTCTTCACATTCTTATAGGCATTCATGAGGTCCCCCCTCAGCCTCCTCTTCTCCAAGCTCAAGAGACCCAGCTCCCTCAGCCTTTCTCTCCTGCACTACAATTTCAGTTTTTGTGAAGCTGGAAAAAACGCGTAGAACAAGAAGACCACAGATGTCAGCCGAGAAAACAGATGTTATTTTCACTGTGCTTCACGTTTGGCCCTCGGTTAGTTCTACTTTGTTAGCTTACGTTCCTACTTTAGCTTCGTATTTTCAAATGAGCTCAAAACTCCACCAACAGAAACCAAACTTCTGCCCAATTTCTGACACAGTTCAGACAGCATAACCACGGGGAGTGTGAACCAGAAGCTACAACCTGAGAAAAGAATGGAGCTCACAAGTCCAGCTTGGCGCTTAATCATTCGATTGCCATCTACCCAGAAAGCTGAACCTGTCAGGCTGCTGTTCAGGACCACAGCAGCACTAGAATCCAGGTAACCTCTAACCCACGCTGGCTTCCACAATGACAACTTTCCACAGGCGTTGTCCCTGCTGTGAACAGCTTGGAAATGCATTCCACGGCTGTGTCAGCTAGAGCTCTGACAATCAACCAGGTGATGCGACAAGTTTCAATTTAATTTGAATGATACCTAACAGTGACTCCAAAATCCACAATCACCTGAAGAATGGCGAGAAGAGCAGTTGCTCCACAGAAAGTAACTCCCACATCCCACTCTGTACGAGCGCAATACTTTTCTCCATAAAGGAGAAAAGGCCATTAATAAAAATGCAGTCCTGACTTTCCAACTGATGGACAGTTGTCTCCCATGACAAAAGCATTGCAAGAGAGGATTTTGAAAGAGCTTATTGATTGATGTCTGGTGCCTACCTGTCTACAGGTGAAGACTTTGAATTCCGCGGTTTCTTCACTTGGGCGTACAAAGCTTCCACCGTCTGCCCCTCCCTCGGGCTCTGGGGTCGCGCGTTCAGTGTTATTGTGCCACTACTCGAAGACGAGTCATAGGAAGCAATGCCCACGTACATTGGGTCAGCGTCACAGCCAAAGGTCCGGTTGAAATCCTGGATCTCTGCATAGTCACGTTCACGAGCTTGCCTCTCTCGAAATTCTCGAGTCTTTGCTTGAATTCTGAAAAATTAAAAGAAGGCTGAAACGATCTTTTCCCCCCAGTCCTTGGACAGCAGCAGCCAGCAGACACTTCACATGCCCCATTTAATGAAAACCAAAAGTGTTTGCAATTTCAGTTTGTTGAGGACTTTCAGGCTGACTTGTTATCGAAGCCAAGACTGAAGCAATGCTACAGCCAACAGTGGCCTTCAAGGAAGACGTCTGATCAGCCAGCACCTTCAGTTTCCTTAACAGTTAAATAATGGCTGGCTACAGTTGATGACAAACAGAGTTCACCTGTTGTTTCATGCACCACAGGATACCTGTGCAGTTACCTGGCCTGAGAACGGCCCGACATCGCTCACAGTGAATTGCTCTCCACAAAACCAAACAGATTTAACGGTTCTAATGCCTTTATTGAGACAGGGATTTTAATGCACTTTCCTGGCCCACTGCTATGTCCTCCAGAATGCAAAAACTCTGGAAGGAAAGGACACACACATCGATATTTATGTATGCATGCAAGCAGTAAGGAGTAGAAGTAGATTCTTGTGTGAGTGGTTTAGAATGTACATGTTTTGTTCAAAAGGAAAGCAAACTGAACCTGGCACCTGTCAAAAGGATCCAGTTTCTTCCCAGAAAGTACCACTGTGTGCCCCATGTTCCAGGTACAAATGAAAGCTGGTGCCATACCAGGGGCTTGTGTCTAGCTGCACTTGTTTAGCCATGAGACAGATGAAAACAGATGACATTTAGGAAACTGAGAAGCACAAACTGAGCACAGGTCATCGTTTCAAAAGCACAGAAAGCTATTACCAAAATTTGATCTGGGCTCCAAGTTTCTTCAGCATTTTAGGAAACCTGAGGTATCACACGCACACACACTGCGAACCGATCACCCCCACACACATTGTCTCCCCAGACCAGTCTGATGCTCTGTCATCACTGCAAAAGGAAGCACTCAGCCATTTCCTCCTTTCCATTAGTAAAATGAGCTCCTATTTCATCTGGTGCAGCATAGCTCCCAGGGTGACAGCGTCAGTGCATTTAGACGACAACTCTGGGCACCCGTTTCCTGCCTTTGCCACAGACAGCACGTTCACCAGCCTCTCAAAGCCTCAGTCTCCTTTGTAAGTCAGTAGCCTCTCTTGAAAACAGAGAACTTTAGGTAACTTTCACTTTTTTGGAAACATTAAACTCAGCCTCATCCAGGATCAGTCTCTTCAGAAAAGAAGAGGGGAAACACAAAGGGTGGGATTCAGACTGCAGATAAAGACATCAGAATTCAGGTGCCTGCAGGAGGTAGAAACCCATCAGCACATGTAGAGGGTCCCTTTCGGTTGGTTCAGGGAGCCCTAAATCAGCAGTACAGCTGCTGCACTTGTTGCTGTGTCCTAGCACCAACAAAGTTACTCTATGGGCGCTTTTTACGCTGCTGTTCAGCTCTTCCTTGGGAGCTCAGATACACGATTTCGATTCAGCTGCTCGAACCTAAGTAGCTGAGCCACCTGACACCACAGGTAATCCTGCTGGACCTCTTGCCCTCGCTAGGCAAGAACTCCTGCAGGTCCCTGTCACATCTGATAGCCCCATGCTGACACCGCAGACAGTTATAACTCAAACAACACAAACAAATCCGTGTTCAAGCGTGTGACCATCTAAACTTAAGAGTCTTCATCAGCAGGAGTCCCAAGCAAATCCTTCTGTGCTAACAACGATCACCTTCACAAAAGAAGGGAATAAAAGGATGACATGGATAGGCAGAACTAGTTCCTGCCACCAGGCTCTACACGTAATGACCAAGGGTGCTGAGTTGGGATAGGACTGGTTGGCTGGATGTCCCTCAACAGTGTGCCTTCCACACTGACTGCTGAGGGATTCATTTACACGCTCCATGTGATGCCCCCATGTCACTGGTTGATTATAACCAAAGTAACCACACACCAGGACATCATCCTCTCACCTTCACAGGACACAAGTGCAGGTATTGCGATTACTTAAGACATTTCTGAGGGCTGTTTACAATAGAGTCTGGTTTCTGACATCTCCAGGACCTGCTGTGTCTGAAGACCACCATGTCTCCAAACTGAAAGGAGCCAAATCAGGAGGGAAAATTATGTAGACGTATTCTTGCAGAGAGCAGTAGTGATGAGCTGAACACTGCCTTATCCCATCTGCAATTACACATACAGAGAGGAAATGCCAGGGCAGGCTACCGTGGGAAAGATGAAAATGATTATGTAAACACGCTGTGCAGCACAGCCAAGAACCAGGAGCACCGAGAAGAGGCCAAAAAGGCACGCTCCTGCTACTGAACTCCAGCATCGGCAGAAGGGTTTGACCACAGTGCGTTGCTTCTGCAACATGGATAGGTGTATTAAACTGTCTTCACCAAACCGTACTCTGTCATGACACTGCACAATAAAAACGCACACGTCTGAAATCTCAGATCAGCTAATTTTGAGGATTTATGGCCTTCCTGCAGCTTTCGTGCGGGTTTAACAACAGTAACGGCAATGCTTAGCATTCGCATAGCTCTTTTCATCCTCAAAGAATTTCTCAAGACCTGCTCATCAATTCTGCAGTGTTTAAAAGGAACCGAACTTTTAAGAACACAACAGCTACCCCAGGAATTTCCAAATCCTTCCTGCTGAAGTGTTAACACTGAAAATGTCAACAACGTGCTGTCGTGCTTTTCAGACTCAAATTATAATGTGCAGCGAAGTATAAACTATCCTCATGCATTCGTGTGCCGTTCTATTCAGACGCTAATGATAACTGCTTCAAATGACAGTATTGCTAGCTGCAGAACTTCCTAGAATTGTTAGCAGAGCTTTTCACTGCGACAAACCTGAGCGTGACAGACATACCCATTGTAGAGTTACTGCCATGCGTGCCAAACAGCGGTTGCAAAATTAAGAGGGAAGCTTACACACTGCTGTCCCCAGAAAGCACTCGCCACTTCCTTCTCTCCTACAGGACTCTGCGAGTGAGATTCAGTCTTCAGGTGAAGGCAACTATCATTTTAGATACCGAACAGGTTCAGCCACAGCAGACGGCTGCCTGCAAGGTGTGAAGTTAACGCCTGTACCCTGGCCATTCCAGGGAGAAGCCAAAACACCTCCCGCTTCTACCAACCACATCGAGTACATCCCCCCCCTTCATCAGAAATGGCATTTCTCCGTGAAGCTCCTATGGGGGTACTAAGTATTCACAGTGCTCTGGGCACTCAACCCCACCCTGAGCCCAATGTTCACAGCAGTTAAGTCCGAACTAAACTCTACCTTTCACCAGCAGCACAGAAGTCCAATCTGTGGAGCCGGCAGAGCTGTTATGACAGAGAGCAAACCAGCTGGGCAAAGGAACAGAAACAGACCTGAACTGCACATAGTGTTAGGAGGCAGATTACAGACATTCAGAGTTCCAGGCTCCCTCGCGGGACGCTTTCCGTATCGGTGATTTGGATCTTTGCAAAAAACCCACCTACTCATCTTAACTAACGGACACAGCCTGGGGAGGGTACTCGTGGCTGGTGCATCACATTTTCCAGCAAAGCCCTCCCTTAAGAGCAAAACCAAAGTTGGCTGCTGCTTCTGGTGTGCAATTGCCTGGTCAGTTCAATTAATTCTCCTGCTGCTGCCAGGATTCAGCTTCGCCCAAGTGATAATCCACCCCCTCGCCTTCTCCACCGAGGCTCACTCATTTACCAAATCAGTATCGAACGCTTGCAGCTCCACATATGTGAGATGGCTGACAGTGTTTATTAAGGATAGACACAGCACCGTGTAAGGACAGAAGCTAAATGACAAGGCGCTCGCCGCTGCCAGTTCTCAGTTCTACTGCCGTTAGACTGGCACGAGTTGGGATGATGGATTGAGAACAGAGAAAAGCGACGACGCGTTCATAACGCCAGTCAGCGCGTGTGAGAGTCAGACGGGATGGATGCATTCGGGTCAATTTTTGCCAGATAGCGTTTCCAATAAAGAGGTCGGGAGGTGTGCTGGCCAGTAGCCAAGTCTTGTCAAATTTGTCCCCTCCTCCTCTGCTGGTGAAAAATACCTTGCAGGCACCGCACGGCAGCAACTAAGCCAGGTCTTGCTGTTCCTCCTCCCCCTCTCCCCAACTGCCTTCAGGGCTTTAATGGCCCTTTTCTCTAATTCTTGGCAGGCAAATCAATGCGGGAGCTCGTCCTCTCCTGTATTTTTCTTTGACCTTTGTCTGGATCCAAGCAGAATTTTTCTGACAACTACTCTTCTAATGAGGGTACCTTGATTATAGGCATCATTGTGATTTCCCTCTGAACCGGCATATGACATATGACACTTAGCTTTTCTTACCGCGATTAGAGCTAGTCAGTTATCACGGTTACAACCACCTCTTAGCAGAGCCATCTGCTTCCCTGGGAAAACCATTCCGACTGCTCACTGTGGGCGATGGATAATCACGGCTAGCAACAGCACTAAACTTGTAAACAAGGAAGACACCCCTCTCTTTCTCATTTGCCCCCTAATTCACCCAAACTTTAGCATATTCCAAAACAAGTGAGAAAATACTGCCATTTTAAAATGGAAAAGTGGAGACTGACCCTGTCGAGGTATTAAAAGCATTACCAGTTCTGCCTCACCCTCTCTGTACATACACGTGTGGCCAGCCGGCTGAAATACGACTGCCCTCTGCTCTGAGACACATGAGGAAATGTTTGCTCAGGATAGCAGAAGCATGCAGGATAAAATCAGAAAGGCCAGGGCACACACAAAACACAAGTAGCAGGGAGGGGGCTTTAAAGATAACAATTAATCATGGCATAATTGCATCAGCAGTACAAGGAAGAGCAGGGAAAAGGTTGCTTCTCTGCTTGGGAGTGAGGGAACAGTAATGACAGATGATGCTGAGGAGACCTAAGGCTTAATGGTTTTCTTTGCATCTGTCCTGACTGAAATGGTTGTTAGCAAGCAGGTGGCCAGCTCAACGGATACAGCAGCCAGCAGCAAAAAGGTTACCGATTTAACAGCAGAAGCAGCAGCTAGACACTGGTAGAGCTAGTTAAGGTCATCTGGCGGTCTCAAACCTTTCTCAGTAACCAGCAGAATCACTGCAGATGGCTGAAGCACTGAAAAACCAGAAGTCAAATGTGCGTTGCAGAAGGAGAAATGCAGGCTCAGCAGTTTAACCCTGCGAAGCGAACGGTTGGCAAGCACAGGAAAGGCACTGGCACAAGCAGCAGCAACCACACATTTATCAGGAACAGATGCGATCAAGGCAGTCACCCTTCCTTCTGCAGGTTTTCCATTATCAATTCGGGTTCCACGGAACCTGCAGAGAAGCCAAATGAAGGAACCTCGAGGGGAAGGATTAACATTTCAGATGTTCTCGAAAACCGACAGACTAGATATCAAAACCAGAATTAACTCCAGTAACAGCAGGTGGAAGGTAACTCACATGGTTCCCAGTTAAAAACAGGGGAAATCTGAGAGGTGCTTTTCAAGGAACGGGTCTGGGCGTTCTGCTGGATAACAGACACCTGGGTGTCAGCAATGTCGAACTGTTAGAGCGGGAGAACAAAAAGTGAGGCACAAACCAGCAGCCTCCAGACATGTTAAGGGGAGAAGGGTAACGTCTTCCATCTCTAATGCAAGTACTGGGTATTTAAACTCAAGAAAGAGTAATTGATACTTCAGTGATGTGGGCAGGGAAACTGATCAGTGAAAGGGCAGCGGCAAAGCTTGCCATGGGGAGGTGTAGAGCCCATGCCATCGCAAACTGAAGCAACCCCAGGATGAAGCCAACATCAGGAGAACCCACTGAGGAATAGTGACGCCAGGTCTCTGTCTGTCAGAGCTATAATTCTGCACCTACACCGACATCTTACAAAGGCGCCTTTGGTAAATAACAGATCCACGACAGACACACGTAACAGGAACGGCGGTTCAAAGAACCAGACAGAAAGCCAGCAGGGGAAAGGTACCCACACCTCGAAATTAAAGACATGCATCTACACAATCAGTCTTCATTCACCTTCTTCTTCAGCAGCCACAGTCTGTCTGCCAAGTAGAATGCGTGACAGTACTTACTGTCTCTCTGAAGCTCCCCCCTCCCCAAATCCCATACACAGAGGAGATGCATGAGAACTTCAGAAACCTTTAACAAACTACAACCCAGGAGGGCTGCACTTTAAAAAAACAAACAGGGTGAGAGATAAGGGTGGCGAGGTTCTTACTGTAAGTGCCCTGATATATTATGAAGAGAGGGACACGCTCATTTTTCTACGGAATTATATCAAAGAAGGTAAAATACAAACAAAGATGTAAAGAAACAAATGCAGGAAAGAAGGTGAACATTACGCATGCAAGTGAAGTGCAAACCAATTTGAAACCAAGTGACAGTGATGAAACTGAAGGACAGATGACAGTGATTTCCTCTAACTTGGTGGAATGTCTCCTGTATTTCACCCCTACCTTTCCTTCTCCCCTGCCCTTCAAAGTCAAGGTATGACACCCCCCACACACTCCCCCAGCAGAGCATCTCAAACATGCTGCCTTGCACCCTGGAGTAAACAAGTGAAAATCCTCACTATTTCGATGGTAAAAATCTGTGAGTTACTCCCTCACCTCCATTTCAAGAGAGCTCTTGGACTGTTTGCAGTTAACAGTCTGCAGCACTGTGGATGAAGGACATGCCTGCTGCAGGTTTTCTAAGGATACGTTTCAACCAAAGGTGAATATATCAGGCACAGAGACAGCACAGGTCCTCCCTCCTCCACAGCAAACACCACCATCACTGAAATGTTCTTGCTTTATTTTCCTGTCTGCTCCAAGGGTCAGTGACCGCAGCAGCAGAGGATCACCCAAACGGCAATGGGGACAGTTACCCTGCTGGGAACCAACGCTGCATCAAAGAATGTAACTGGCGTCTGCAAGCAAAACGGGATTTACTCCTGCTTCACAAAACCGGCCAGGAAAGCTGATATTTACACCTATTCCAACAGACCCCAGATCGCTGGACTAACTACACTCCAATCGCCTATTTAGCCCTTTTGATGAAGTAGAAAGGAAAAAGATCACGGGATTCAACTGTTGCTGAACACAAATCGAGAGAACTTCTGTTTCCATGTCTCTTTACTCTGAGAACACTGGTGTCCTCTACCATGCAGGCTGTCTTACACCAATTCTTTTCCTCCCCACCAGCCTCCCGCACCCCCCTTTCTTTTCCTGCATTGGAGAACAGTGCCAAAAAGCAGCACTAGTGGGTAACATCTGAATTCTGCAGTGACATGTGTAAGGAGCAGCTGTTCCCCTACACGTAAGAAACAAATGACACAGCATACCACATATCAAATGGAACCATGTATCATCCCCTCTATCAAATAAGTCATTCCAGATGCTGCATGCAGGAACTGGGGCTCCAGCTACACTACTGTCATCATCTGGCTGAGCTGAGCTAAGCTGAGTCTACCCAGAATCGATGCTCTCCTAGCTGAAGTCTAGAAACCAAAGTAGGTATGAAATTCTGCGGCTAGCTCTTATTTCAGGTCCATTATCCTATGCATAAAGTAGCCTAATCCTGAAGCTGGAAAGTGAAACGGTCTGATGTGACAAAGGAATACAATGAAAAAACTCACAACAAAGCAGGGGATTACGCGAGTCTCACACACTCAAGCTGAAAGAAAAGCAAAAGGAAAGAACCCCCCGCCAACAGAGAATACAGCTTCTAAGTCAGCATCTTTGTCCAGAGCCACGAATCAGCACCCACGACACCTCTCGGGTGGTACAGAGTGAGGGCAGAAACAGAGCCAGGTTTCTTAGAACCCATAAAAAGGTTTGTTCTGGTAACTCAACAGAAAATAATAGCTCCAGCTGTGTTGTGGAGGGGGGAACTATATGCCTGTCATGAACGTACAGCCAGTGCCTTGGTGGTTAGTCTGCTGCTTTTTCTAGGACCTGGAATAAAGAGGGGTTTAAGTGCTTAACCTTGCTGTTAAACCCCTATAGTGCCAGGTGGAAGACCTGGTGGGTTTTCAGTCCTGTTCAGTTCACCATCAGGTAAGTTCATTCAGGGAACAGTTACACTACAGCTCTTCTATTCTCGAATAAGCGTCTGCTACATCAACACTACCACTACGGGCACAGTTTATGGGACATCAGAGGACACAGTGCTGCCTTACCCTGAAGTTCTTGGTGTTCAAGTGAAACACAACATATTAGCGCTCGTAGAAGTGAAATTCAAAGAGCACACAGAAGTTGTATGATCCACAAGACACCCTAACCAAACTCGTGACTCAGAGTAGCGCAATGACCCCGTAAAGTCTTGGACAGACTTTACCCAGTACAACCTCTGTAGAGGAATAACAAAGAAACTCTACTTCAGGCTTGTTGTCTGAAAAACCTCAATATTTACAACACACAGCTAGAGAAAGTGAGGAACTTTGCTTAAAGCACTACCTCAGCAATTATTATTCCACAAAAGCTTCAACTTCTCTATCTCCCCGAGTCAGTATTTTTATGAAGTGGAACGGGTCTGAAATGTTTTCCCAAAGCTCAGTATTCTCATGCTTCATTTCTGCGTTCTCATACAAAAATCACTGCCCTTGGTTTGTTTCCACAAGCTGCAGCCTCATCCATTACATAAAAAAACCACTGCCAAAAACAATGCTACAAACCTCAGCGAAACTGGAGCTTCCCATCTCAAAATAAGTGAGAACGAGAAACACATTGCTCTGATTTTCTGAGTCACAGAGGAGGTTTTTTCTCTCCTCTCTCACAAGCTGGGAAGGGGGTGGAAGTTTCATCAGAAAAGATTTTACGAGAGTTACATTAGCAAATATTTACATTCCGAATGCTTGCAGTAATAACGGATTTAGAGGTAACAGCTCTTGTGAAGGCAGTTAAGTGGCACAAAAATACAGCAGCACAAAAACCCAGAGCTCAACATTTGCGGTACTTGAAAGGCAGCGCTCAGACTACGTCAGAAACAAAGGTCCTCTCCTTATCACAGTGCGCTGTCTTTTTTCCTAAAAGTAAGATGAAACTGCTTTGCTTGATGAAAATATTTTGCTTAAGGGGAAAAAGTCGGGGGTTTCCAATAAAAATATTATGGTCTCTCTGGGAAATCTGGACAGGCACCAAGAGCGCCCTGCTGTTCAGACCCCTACTCCATCTGATACTTTAGCAGTTCCAGATGGCCTTTACTACGGGATGACCTCCCCACCATTCTTTTATTCTGACTTTTGGGTCACAGCTTACCCATAGGATGCTGCTGTCATTCTGTAAGGCACTGTCATACTCCTTCATCAGAAGAATAAAGATGCTTAACATTAAAACTCATCTTTGTTAGGCTGACCTTCCAGCGATCAAAACAGACAGTTATTCCAATCAATGTCATAGCAGGAAAAGATATGTTTCACTTTTTGCAACGCTGACATTCAGAAACTGCAGCACGATTTTAAACCAGCGATTCTGCTCGGCTAGAGAGCACAGCATGCTGCACATCCAAAACATCCAGAGCACTGCTGAGAGACTTCTGGAGAGCTGCAGCGATGAGAAGGATGAGGCGGGTTTGGGTTTTGCAAGGTACTGAGGTGGTTTTCACGTAAACTTCATGGACAGGAGGTAATAAAACTCCGTGTAGGTTTTATTAATTATTTGTCTGTCATCATGAACGGAACACGCTGAACTTGCATAAGGAAATATATTAAATAGTCCTAAAGTACTAAATAAAGTGGTAAGGTTAATTTGTTCCCCGCTGTCAGTAAATTCATGTTAGCAGTCTCTCGTCAGCTTGACATCAATTAACGATTTTAATTCCAGCCTCTTGTCACAGTGCTCACCACCCTTCGTCTAATTAAAATGGATGATGCACGATGAAGGGAAAACACCAGACCTCTGTGCCGGCGGTAACGCTTCTATTCGACGGCAGCCTTTCACAACCAAGGGCTTGCGGCTGTAAGGGCACCGAGAAGAGGCCAAAAAGGCCCCTGCAGCCTTCGGAAAGGGTTGGAATGCGGGGGGGCTTTCCGGGGAATGGCCGGACCTTCGGGAAAAACTATCGGTGCTGCTTTAACTCTCGGAGAGCAGACGGCACGCGGGGCTCTCCGTTCAGCAAGGAGAACTCACTACGCGGAGACCGCAGGCCGACACCGCAGATCGCTTGAGGCCAACACCGAGGACAAGCTGCCGGCTCATCCACCGACCCCGGGGCGCCTCCACTGCCGCGGCATCCCCAGCCTCCACCGGAGCTCCCACAGCCGCCAGCAGGGCGCTCAGGCCCGCGGTCCCGCACACGGCCCNGCATCACCGCCGCGGCCGCAGCTCCCCCTCCCGGCCCCGCCGCCGGGACGGTGGAAGGCTGTGTCATCGCCCCCGCAGGCTAAGGGAGAGGAAAGCAGAGCCTTCCGCAGGAGAGGGCGCGGAGGCGCGCAGCCGCTCCGTGCCGGCGCTCATTGCACCCAAGGGCGCGGGAAGCTCGGGCTGCCCTGCAGGCCCAGCTGGAGCACAGCCGCTGCTTTTTCAGAGCCCCTGGCGCCGCCAGCCCCATGCGGCGGCTCCACCATCCCGGAGCTGTGTCCCAGCGCTGCCACAAGCAAGGGTCTCCCACGTCGCCCCCATCTCAAAACTGATCCTTGCTGCTCGGCTGCTTCAGCACCCAATTTTGCATCCTTTTCAGTGAAAGCTGGGGAAGAATGCAACGCCAGGATTAAACCATTTTACATGGTGACACTGAGACCACAGCGCAATGCCAGGAAAGCCCTTTAGTCAGTGTTTTATTGACACTGAGAAAACAGCCCTACCCTCTTCTTTGAATGCCTCCAGAGGTGCTTTAAGGCACCCTTCGCCCTCAGCTGGGCGCTCACACTCTGAATCGTGAGATCACATTAGAACTGCAACTTTCACCCGTGAATTTCCATCTAGTGAACCACGGTTCAGTTGGCTTGATTGAGAACTTGGCACAAAGAAGTGCGTTTCTTTCCTTCCCCCGAGTAAAGTTCTTTGGGCTGGGGAGCACTTGGTTTGCTAGAGAAAGCCAGTCCAAGGCTGAAGACCGGGCCAGCAGACACGGCCTTGCTTTGTGGGTGTCAAGAGCTGCACATGCTGGAGCTGAAGAAGGACAGAACACAGGCAGAGATCTTTGATTCGTTGAAGGTTTATTTTGGAGTGGGCACAGAGCTGCGGGGAGGGGGCGGGTGGGTGTGGGGGTGTGTGTGTCAAGGAAGCCAAGGAAAGGAATCCAGGGTAAAAGAGGAAGAGATGATGGTACCACAACCTGCTGTTAAGAGGGATGTCTCCCCGCAGCAAAGGCCAGCAATAAAATCCAGAACACAAGAGCAGGAGGTTTTCTGAATAGTCCTATCTTCCTGTCAATTGAGAAAGAGACTGTACTACAGGGTCTTGAAGAAGTCAGAAAACGTTGCAGGGCAGTCAGGTTGCAAGGTACTGATGGGCACACTGGCTAAATATTGAGAAAACCCTACCCTGGGAGGCCCTCAAAGACCAGTTGTTGAGAGTCTCTGAACTGGAAAGGTCGGTGGGCTTCCAAAGACTTAGATCCACTAGCATCTAAGAGAAGAGGACCATGCACATGGATACGAACTGGGTTGTAATTCCTCTCAGTCACTGACAAAAGGTTCAAAAGCTGCTTTTAAGTCTCTGGTATGTAGCAATGCCTGAGTAAGACTACTTTGAAGCATCTCTGGAAACTCAAGATACTCCACACACCTTCTATATGTGAAGCATGAGACACCACTCAGGTAGATGGGCCAACCACAGGTACATCAGGAGACTGTAGAACTGAGAGAAGACCTTCCTGAGCAAAACTAAGAAAGGCTCGGGCTTTCTTCTCAGCCTGAGCAAAAGTAGCATCTCAGTGGTAGTCAGTTTTAGTAGTCCAGTGATGGACAAGATGACAGCATGGCAAAGAGTGGCTCCAAGTTAGCATATGCATAAACTAGCTGAGATCTGTCATAGGAATAGAGCTAACTGAATTCAGGTCTCATTTGACTTTCTCAACACTTTGTGGTATAGTCTCTTTCTTAGGAGACACAATGCCAAGCTCAGAAAACCTCTTGGTAGCTTTGTCTTAAGGATTTGGGGAGAGCACGCTTTCTAACTGCACATCAGAGCCCATCTGTATTTTGGTATCTGCTTGGCAGACACTCAAGGATAATGCAAGCAGACTTCTTTCTCTGCAGTAAACCACTGCTAGAGAATAATGACATGGGAACGTGTCCTGTGGCCTTGGATGAACTGCCATTCCAACATTTGGAGCATTTACAAATAGCAGGCATTTTACAGCAATTTTGGTAAGATCAGTGGGTGGTCTCCTCAGATGGCACTGTTCCTGCATCCTATTTCATTGAAAACGGCCTGCATTTTCAACTAGATAATTCCAGTTTCAGTTCAAAATCGTGTCAAGATTGTCAGTACATATGTAACATACAACTTAAAAGATGTGCTCCTTAATAATAAATTATTATTACTGTTTATAGAGTGCAATTTTATTAATGGTAAACTGGGCAATATTAATTTGCTTCTCTTAAAATCAATACAAGCACTACTTCTAAGATTTTAAAGAAAATACTATTGAAAGCACAATACTACTAAAATTATCAAGTCAAGGCTTAATAACTGCATAGAATTGTGGGCATGATTGATTTTTTAATGGACCGTTCACTTGTTCTCTGACCCCCTAAGGACTTTTGCTCCTAGCCTCTCATACATAGCAAATTCATTAAACCCACCCTATTTCCCTGAAGCATTGCATCATTACAGAGGTATATAGTGTCAAATGCCAGGTAAAGCAGAGCAAGCGAGTTGTACCGCCAGAAACAGCAAGGAGGAAAAAACCCCACAGAAAACAAAGCTAAAATAGCAGCCATTACTAACCAACACTGTCAGCAGTGTTTTGCTAGCAAGCATTCTGAGGCATCATTTAGTTAATTTGCAAGAGTATTCTTCATCAGCAGCAAGTATCTAAGATCATTATTTTACAGGATCAAAAGGAAACGCTCTGAAATCTAACTGCAAAAATATTTAGTCTCTAGAGACCACATCAACATCTGAATTTTTCAGACACATAAGGAAGCACCTCACACACTCAGTTGCTATTTTATTGTCTTTTATTAGTTGTACATGCCACTACCCCAGAGAACTTGCATTCTCGTAGAGACAACACAATGGAAAGCCAATACACAGGTAGGGAAAGAGAGGGATGCGAGGAGGAGGACCCGCGTTATGGTAACATCAAGCTGTTACGAAGTTCTGGCACATGCATTTTCTGCAATTTCAGTGAACACGTGAGGTTGTTTTTATGCCAGACGAGGAGTGAGGTTCCAGGAAAGATTCAAATTGGTTAGCGTAACTCAGTGGACAGGGATTAGGAACTTGCTCCATGCATTGGGGGCTATACAAATAATTTATAATTCTACCTTGGTACCCAGCGCGACTATTGCAACCTCTCTTACATCATCACCACATGGACAGTCTATACTCTCACCATTCTTACTGAGAGAGACAGAGAGACACAGAGAGACAAAGAGAGAGAGAACGAAGAGAGAGAAAACGTTACTAACTCAAGCCTCAGGTCTTGTTACCTTTGAATAAACAAACGTATGTGGTTGATTTTTCTGGGGACCTAAGGTTACTGTGAAATCCTCTGTGAAGACAAGCTCAGGTTAAGCCAAGCATACCAAGCCAGGGCTCAGTGCACATGTGACTAACCTTCCCCCGTCCCCAAGATGGTTGGAGCAATGGAAGCAGCTTTCAATGGCTCCGCATCCTTGGCAAGAAATAATACACAGAAGTGTCTGGTCTGCTCACGCTTAAAGAGAAGCTGACTGCACAGACACCTTCCCCTAATCCCTTCGGTTCCAGTATTCCCCTTAAAAACAGGAACACATGTAATGACCCTGCTTCATTTCTGTTAAAAAGATTAAAAAACCCCAATAAGGGAAGTAAAAAACAATCAGGCACTGTAATCCAGTCACTTTTTACTGTAAGAATGGGAGAAGAAAGACATGAATTCGTTTTTACACTGATTTGTGCCAGTACGTCTGCTAAAGAGTAAAGAATTTCCTCAACCAAACAGGTGGTCACAAACGATCAAGTTTCTGCAGCTTAACAAGTTAACTTCTGACCTTCATTAGCTGACAAGTGTATACTCCTAGCCTGCTTTAACTGGAACATAAATCACTCAACCCTGAAAGACCTGCAAGTAAATGAGTTTAGGTTTAACTGAGGAGACCACACAACAGTTACCGAGGCTCTGCTATTGCAGTGAGCTGTTAACGGGATGAAGCTGTTGTTGATAAACTTCTGTTCTTACCCACAAAAGACCAACGTGCCCAGAGAAGAGGGCTAGCAGGACTAACTAGTCATATCTTCAGTAGAAGGGCATTTCCCTCTATTGCTCCTGCACCTGGAGCTATAGCATAATTTTCAGATAAATCATTCCAATTCGCAGTTCACTTTCACTGCTGGATGAGTCTGAATCTACGCACCACCCAGCACTCAAACCCTGTAATCCTTTAAATCTTACCTCCTTCCTGAAAGGATGCCTACTCAAAGGGATCTCTCCACACGCATCTCTGAACACTAATTTACAACCTACGATTTTGACTAAATTTATATAAGAGATACCAGACTCCGGGCCTCAGATACCCAGGGCTGCAAGAGACAGGATCGAAAGTAGATGGGAAATATTCAGAGGAGCACATGACATATATATTACCTAAGTCTTTGACGATAAGGGAAGATGACAAGGAAAAATAGAGGTACTCACCACTCATTTTTACAATTAGCAGTTTAATATACACATCATTCCATAAACAGACTGCACGACACATAAATAAACTGCACTCCAGTGCAAATATACTGGTAAGTATAACTTTAAGGTTTTTTCTAAATATACCAATGAAAAAGTAGGTATGCAAGACTTTGAAGAAAAATACAAAACATACTTCATCGCATATAAATATTTGTCGTGTGGAAACATCAATAAAATCATTTATAGAATATCTAGATAAAACATTTCATTTTACTGCTTCAGTCTCCTCAATAAGCAGAGGAGCTCTATGAAAGATGCTTAATGCAGCCAAAGGAGTTGTTGATACCACTGTCCAAAATAAATCCGGCTTTGTCTTGTTATTTAAAGTTTATGAGCATATCAACATTTGGGAAATTTCATCAAGGAAAATTGAACTTCAGTTATTCAATTTATAAAAACAAACTCTCTCTAACAAGGTTTAAGCAAATACTGAAGTCTACCTCTCCTGTTCTTGCTTCATTCGTATTCTCTCCTCTTCTGAAGTAAGAGCTTCCTGCACTTTTATTTTACCAGTTTTCTCACTCTTGTCATCTTTGCGATGTTTGCCAAACCTGTTAATAACACACAAAAAAAGAATCTAACTTGTGAAATGAACAAGACTTTTTTCCTTTTCCTACAGTAAAGAGAGTCCTCCCAGGATGGCTGCTTGGAAACCAGGAAAGGAAAGTGCAAAGACCTCAGAATCTCAATTTTGTGACTTTTTCAGGCTGCTTTCAGGTTTTGTGCATAGTTGTTTTCTTTTTGCTTTCACTCCTCTTAAAACTATAAAACTTCTCACTGATCAAAACAACCCAAAACATTATAATGGGACCGCATTCCTTTTTTTCTGCCAGAACGCTGGGGTCACCATTCTTAAACACACAAACAGCGCTTTAGAAACTACGCAATGCCATCACTGCCAAAGAGCACGGCTCAGTTTGACGTCAAGTGAAGGCTTTCTCATACGAATGGCAAGGCACCCACCTAGCATTGCACGTCGGACCGCTGCTCAGACCTGCCTCACCAGATGAGTGTCACCACACAGCAGATGCCATGCAAAACCCTAACTTGATTTGAGTACCACAGGTTTTTAAAATCTTCCTGCTTGTCACTCTTCCCCCAAGGGCATTCAGTGCAAGGAGGGCAAGCAGAGGAATGGGGCTGGCTGGGCTGTGCCAAGACAGAGGGGGACGTTGCCAACACAGGGCTTGTCCTCTTCACATCTGCTTTCCCCCTCTACTAGCTACATGTCAGGTATTTTAGAGTGAGCACAGTCTGGCATTTGGGAAACTCTGTTACCGTTAGGACACAACTGCGCTACTTCAGACCTGCTTTGAAGGGAAGGGCTTTTGTGCAGCACGACCTAAACACACACTGAAATATCACCCTGAAACACATCCAACATTGAGATAAGCATGGCCGCCTCAAGGCATTCCAGAAGCAGCAAGAGTTATACTTCTCCATCACATGCTCAGGTATCTGACAGCACACTCACACTTGCGGCATTTCACACTCGGATTCATAAGAAGTGAAAGAAATATGCAGAGCCCGGTCACAGTGAAGACCTTGCACACACGGGCAGTGAAATCACAGAATGTTAGGGGTTGGAATGGACCCCGAAAGATCATCCAGTCCAAGCAGGTTTCCCAGGTAAAATAAAACGGTTCTCAAAAATTTCCTCTGACCCATGAATGCAAATTGTTTAAAACATTCAGAGCCCGCCAGGGGTTTGGAATATTTTTGCTTTAGTTCCTGTTGGGCCTAGTACAAAGTCTTTGTGTGAGCTGCACACGTGCCACATCAGCAGCCCTGTGGAAAGACCCATTTCTGGCCACTCAGTCAAGAGATACTGTATTGTATCACCCTGTTTTTGCCTTAGGCCAGGTGTTTATAAACACAGCAACACGAGAATGCAGCGTAAGAGCATGTACCCAAACTTTAAAGCACATAGCTGTTCCCCACAGTTCCCAGACTGCTCGTTGCCAAAGTCATTCAGGCATCTGAAAGGAAAACTGTTCGTTAATCATCACCCGAGAAGGGCAAGGCAGAAGACACAACAGGGCTATGAAACACAAGACAGGACATAAAGTATCTGATTTTCTAGTGTGCCATACCTAAGACTGAAATACTGCACCCAACGACTGGTAACGCTGGCACGCATCTTGTAAAACATCCACGTTTTTATTAGAGAATAACACTGCCATACGTGACACGAGATGCAACTCAAGCTCCGGATGTTGTACAACAGACAGGAGCAAATGGTTCATTTAAATAGTCTTAAATTCTCCAAACAAGAGGAGTTCAGGCAGAAAAAAACCTGAACTGGGCCATTTTACCCCTCATACACAGAGAGAGACGGGGTGGCACGGCTCTGACTGCCACAACATACAACATATGTGGTACTGTAGCACAGCATCTCTGGGATGCTCATGTTTGTTTCTACCTACCAGCCTCCCTTGACCCATTCAAAGTGCCAGGCAAAGCAGAGGAACCGAAATCTTGAGTAGCCAGTTCATTTTTGAAAAGGAATAGCGGTTAATAAATAAATGAAATCGAATTAGCTAGCAGCCATTACATTTTGGCAGAGAAACAGAACTTCTACCACCATAAATGAATTCATTGCATGTATGAACAGAAACATGGAAATCAATACAGTATTAAAAAGATAAAGTACTGAGGAGGTTTCTAATAAACCTTGTAAGCACTCTAGTAAATGCCTGCTCAGGCTGCGTGATTGCGGGGAGAGTATTTCTAACGTTGTCATGGAATGCCAGCCCAGCAGAACGTGAGAGTCTGAGTTTCCAGATCCGAGTGTTCGAGTCCACAACACAGCATGCTCGTGCTGCATCTCGACAGAGGCAGAGGTAGTTTTAGTGCACAGGCACCACTCGGAGCAGCAAGCGGCTTCAATTTGCTTTGACTCATACGCAAGTCATGGCAACAACCCTTCCTCTCTGTCAGGGTTTTCTTCCGATCATCAGGCAATTAACATTTCTTCTGCCCTCAGAGACCATCCTGATGCAGAGCCCAGAAGACATCTTGTGCTTTCCCAGGCCTTGCAAAGGATAGCCATACTGTTTCCACTCTGGCCGGAGACTTTTCAGTGTCAATCTAGGACAAGTTCTGTGGTCACCCAGGCAACAGACAGCCTAGCACAGTACGAACCAGGGTGGTCTTGCCAACTGGCCTTCTCCAGACTTGGTCACCCACAGAAGTGATATGTCTGCATAATCTCCACTGCCTGTCATGAGTTCAGCAACATTAACTGCGCTGTCCCTACGCTCGAACCCAGAATAATCAGCGCTGTCCTCCCCCCACCCTGATCATGAACTCATGCTTTAAGCATCATGACCCGCACAGACAGCGCCTCCACAGTACTCATGAGTCACAGAGCCACGGAACAGTTTGGAAACACACTGTCCTAAATTAGTCCGGCTCTGGACAAGCCTGCATACTTTTACCAAGACCTCTGTGCAGGAATATTTACAAGTCCAGGATCTCCCTTTTCCACCAAGATCGCAAGTCTAGCAGCAGCTCTGTTAAGCTTCAGCTGACAGTAGTGGAAGTAACAGACAAAGGGAAAACATTTTCGAGACTCCACCAAGCATCTGAGAAAGACATTTTACAAACCTGTGATCAGGATCCGTATGGGCACACACCTCCCTCACCCCGCTTTTTATTTCTGTGGGGACAGCCACCACTCCCCACTCCAAACCTCATTCAAAGGCTTTGGCAAGGTTCCTCTTGTTAACAGCAAGTGTGTGTGTTATTTATTTCTGTTAGAAGTGTTTTGCTCTGTTAACTGCTAAAAGCAGTCACCATGAAACCCACGGCCCAAGTCACGGCCCCCTCCTCTCAATCCATCAGACATTTATAAATTATTTGACATCTATATTCAAGCCAGGTTTATCTACAGAAGACCAATATCTAGCAATTCTAAGGCACGCAATTAACGTGAGCTGTTAACATTCCCTCTCCAAGCTATAAAAATCACCATTCCTTCTCAGGTAAAGGTTTCCTACTCTGATTCATTAAGTAAAGTGGGACACACAGGAAGAAAGAGCATTGAGACCACTGAAATCCAAACACCCAATAATACCCGTTTGAAACACCACACGCACATCCCACAGCCACCCTACGCTGCCTTCACAGCCAGCAGTAAAGCCTGGCCCCGATGCTTTGCAGTGACTCTTGTGCAGTTGTGCAAGTGAAAAGAAGCAAAGGGTGAGTCAGGTCCCCAGGATCCCAGTTGGGATTTACAACACCCCAACTGGAATGCATCAGACCAGAATAACTGTGGAAGTTTGACCTTGAGCACACAAGTCCCCAGCTTGCCCCATAGACACCGGTGTGCGTGACACCAACCCACCAGCGCGTGCACAGTTGCGATGCTTGCTTCGTACTGCTCAGGTATTCAAAAGTAAGCAAAGAGGGTATTAGGATGTATCTGCCATGGGACTCTGTGACTGCCCTGCTTCCGATGCCACTTCTCTCATAGCAAACATCTTGAATTTCCTGGCAAACCTGCGCAGTACCTTCCCCCACTGAGGTGACTGCTCACTTAATGATAACAGCCTCAGGCTCACAACTCCCGGAGTGCAATTGCTAACGACATCTTGCTTGTAAAATAGCATTCACCATCCATTTGTCTTGTGCCAGAGAGACTAGACTTTTGCAAGGACAGTCTTGAGGACACTGCCAAGTGATTAGATCCCAGCCCTCACTACTCACTTGAGAGAGGCAGGAGCAGTTCTCTGTTAGTGAGTACCTGAAGCACCTGGAGAACTTTAGGCACTTGTCTGAACCTGTTATGGTCTCCTTCTCATTGCTGTGAGGCTGGCTGCTGGGACACACCTTAAAGTTCCTACAAGTGCAAATGAAATGACAGCCTTCCTTCTGAAGCAGACCTGAGAACTCCAGCATGCTTAGGATCTGTGCACAGCACTGCTTCTTGCCCCAGTGAACAGGAGGGTAGCATGTAAAAACAAAGGTAGGAACTACTGTTGGAATTAAAATCCAAAACAGTGCAGAAAAGGAGCATCTGTGACTCTGATGTTCAGACAGTTCCACTATCTAATTCCAAGCTCCTGTCATTTGCATAATTCAGTGCCAACAGTTTGACTGAGCTATAAAAGCCCCACCTAAATCGGTGCACGAGATATCAAGGCACAGATGCAGGCTACATCATGACATGCATCAAAATTGTGTACACTAGTATAAATTTAGCATATCCCTGATGAAAAGGTCCCAATACTAAAGCCTGAGCCACACCAGACACTGCAAAGGACCTGCAGCCATAGCAACACAACTCTGACCTATGGCCTCCACTTCCCCAGTCTCGACTCGTGGAAGCAGAGCACAGACTATTGTTACCCATGGTGGAAAACAAAGGACGAACACCAAATAATGAAAAACTGAGATAACTTTTAAAATACCCTTTCTGCAAACACTATTTTTTCATCGACGCAGATTAGTAAGAGGCACAAACTGGATCACAGGGAGCTCTGTCTGAACATAATGAGAAGCTTCCCTACGTTGAGAGCAACAGCACCGTAACAGGCTGCCCAGAGAGCCTGTGGAGCCTCTTTCTCCGGAGACGTTCAGAACCTGTCTGGACACAACCCTATGCAACCTGCTCCAGGTGATCCTGCTCTAGAGCAAGGGTTGCACTAGATGAACCTCTGAGGTGCCTTGGAACCCCTGTCACTCTGTGATTCTGAGATAAACACTTCTGCGAGGACACATCCTGCACGGTTATGGAAGAATCATGTTATAATAGCTCAACGTTTAAGAGTACAGGAATGCTAACGCACAGAACAGCTAGTTTATTCTGTAGCTCTCATCTAAACCCTGACACAAAAAGTATACCTAACAAGTAGTTCAGATTTATTTTGCAACAGCATAACCAAAAGCCTCAAGAAAAACCTTCTATAACTAATGAAAATACAGGTTGTAAATTAAAAATACCCTGTCTACCCAAAAGTGTGAGAAACTGATGAAAGGGCAGCTGAAATCTTATTCACTCTAATTGCCAAGATACTCCAGGGTTCTACTTAATTTATAGCTTCTTAATTCTCTCCTTTTACATTACGGGTTAGGGAAGGTTTCAAAGTAAGTGTAAATGCGCAAAGTCATATCCACGGATCCACAGTTAATCCCCAAATTCGGCCGACACCAGCACTCGCAGTCAGTGATTAAATTAAAAAAGTAAGAGGACCATTTTTAAGAAGTGTGATCTCTAGAATATAGCTTTCAAAAGTCACAACGGAGGGCAGGACCGCCCTCACACCCTGCGATACTACTCTGTCACAGTATTATTAATAAAAAGATGAGAACACAGACCTACATGCCCAAAGCTTGACCCTCAAACAGGAAATCCCATTAACTCTGGATGATGTAATCAAACTAAAGTGGATACCCAGACCTCTCCGACAGTCTCTAGCTGGCTGACTTTCAAGCTTGCATGACTGTCACCTACTAGGAGGTGGCCTAATCCAAAGCCTATCACACTCAACAGAGAGGCACTGACTAGCAAGCACCTTCAGTGGCTTCAGGCCAAAGCATCAGAGCAACTAAACAGTACAGGACTGTTATCCAAGGAGGACAGCATAGTAGAACATTTAAGAAGTAAGACCAAGCCACAACGTGATGCCGTATCTATAAAGCACATGAAATGTACATAGAATACACACACAGACATAACAAACATGCAAGTGATACTGCGTAAATAAATACATGACAGAGGAAACGAAGAAGGGAGGTTGGTAAGAGTGGCAGCAGTAGAAACTCCACATGTACAACTTATCTCGAAAATAGCCTGTTTAAAAGGTTATGTATCAGCATCCTTAGTGGAGCAAGAGTAACACACACATAATCTGCTAATTGATTCGTTACTGATGAGATCGTTGTTGTCTTCCAAAACATCCACATAGTTCGTTAGAATAAAGAGCTACAGAAGGAATACACATTAGTTGATTAACAACAAACACAATAATTGAGACAAAAGTTCAGTAGCACTGTGTTCCTGAATAAAAACAATGATCATTAACAATTAACACGTGGTAAGTGTCAGCAGCTATTCCACCAGTGCTTCCTATCTTCAAGGCAGGCTCTTTTCCCCAGAGCAGTGAGGAGCACTGACACACAACCGAACGTTTCTCAAGGATTTTGCAATGATCTCTGTAATCTCTTCACCCTGCTGTATCAGCGAAACCATTCTATATTGCAAAAGCCTGTTGTGACAGACAAACGCACTCTGTTGCTAAAAAAGTTTTTAATGAGCATAAACAAGGATCCAACGTGGTGCAAAAATAAAAATCACCCTGGTTAGCGATGACTCGAGGATTTACTAGCCCTCCTTTTGAAAGAAAACTGTGCAAGAGCCGGTTTTAAAAACAGGGTTCTAAGTGCAAACATTTACACACTTGCAGCGCATCCCCAGAAACGGCCGGTTCTCACACCTACGGGAATAAGCAGATGGAATTCCACTCCATGGGAAGGAGCAGAATGACTGCTGGAGTGACTCAGCAGCAGCACTGTCCTGAGATGACAGGGTAACACAGATGTACAGGCAGCAGGAGCGAAGCACCTTGACGTAGGAGCTCATGGGCATAGTTAAAATCGATGGGGTTTGCGTTTCATTTTCCATGGGTTCCCTTGTCTGTGTTAAAAATGATGACACAGCAATCCTCCTGGTGCAGTATTCAGCGGAAGACCCCTGCCAGGAAGTTTTCTGGGCAAGTCTGCTGTCCCAGATCAGTCAGGCACATTACAAAAGGACAGGGGTAACTCATGAAAATGAAGAACACCTCTGAAAAGGTACACCTGTACTTCTTCTAAGAAAGTTTGCCTTCAGGCAGTAAAGCGACTCACGTGCTCCGCTGTGAACACAGAAATGAAAAGTGGGAGAAACAAAGTGGTTACCACTCCAGTTATCAGATGTCTCTGGAATTGCCACCATGGACATGAGTACTGCACAGCGTGTGAAGGCCTTCTGTGTTACACAGACTTTAAACAATGCTTCTCAGCACCATTCTGGTGAGGATACCAGTATAGTCAACGAAGTAGGGTTACTTTAAACTAAGAGCCAGGACGGCACATGAATCACGGCACTTCATGTGCAACATCACCAGTAATTTCCACAACAACTTATTATAAACAAGTAGAAACAACATATTTCCAGCCACCAAAGCTTAATCTGCCTCTTTGTGAGTCAGTATCCCAACTTCACAGAAAACAGGGATGATGCCAAACCAAAAGACATGTCACAAGGTTTCATTCAATTATTTTCATCAACAGTTTTGGTAACATTTCCTGAAAGGCATGACACAACAAGCAGAGTATTATTCACACCAAGTCGCTCTCTTTTCACAACTTAAGCATTTGTAATATTTACTTCCAGCAGAAAATGGTGGAACTTTAAAGACAGATTTCTTTTATAGAAAGACCATCTGTTTGCAAATTTCTAGACAGAAGATAATCTTCTTGCACTGCTTCTCAAGATTGCCTAAAGCTAGCTGGAACCATTGACAGTCCTACTAAATAAATAAATAGAGAGATAGACAGGCAGATCAAAAGAAATAATTAAAAAGCAACCGCTCTGAACGACAGCAGTTTAAAAACAGGCTAAGAAGGTCAAAGAAAGAGGTGATAATGATATTGGTGAGACAGCAGCAAATCAGCGAACTGACGCCAGATTCTTCTGTTGTAGGGATGAATCAATTCAGTAACCGATAGCACAGCGTGCTAGAAGTCACCCTAAATAACTCATTTCCATGGTGGTCAGCCAAGGACTCCTAACCCACGGAATGTGGCATCACTGAAGGAACCAGGAATAAAATAAAGCTTCTGTGCAAGCAGTCCTTAGTGATGGGAGAAACGACAGCAGCAGTGCACGACATTTTAATGGACGATTCCTAACAGAATAAGCTTTTTACAGTCTGCCTGCGTGGCCAAAACTCTGCAAGGCTGTGCATGTATTCAGCAAAGAAAGTTGTTGGCCACACGTTAATCCCAAGATTAAATACAATGCACTAAACAGGCAACCTTTCCCTTTATCCCCATCACTTAATGTACTTGCAAATAAATGCTTCTGTGCCTACCCGCTAACGGGCTTTGCCCTTCAAGACAGCAGTGCCCTATCAGAGGATTCAGTCCTGGGCAGTAACTTCTTAAATAGTAATTGAAAAACTGTAAATGCAAATTGCAAAACAATGAAGTCTTACACAGTAAAGAACAGACTCCTGAAAAAACTGAATGAAGGCCTCTTGTATGTGAAGTCACCATTCACGCAGTGCATAAGCAGACATAAACCCCTCTGATTTGCAATAGATAATACCATGTAAATGGATAAAAATAGTCCTAAACTCTAAGCATCAAGAGCAGCTTCTTACTAACAGGGCCTCAGTACCTAAAGCACAATGTAGCTGTTGTTATATACACACCTTTATTTTTTATACGTATAAAAATATGTGTGTATGTGTATGCGTACACATGTATATGTGTGTATATATATACACACACACACATACACATACACACACACGCGTACTCACAAACAAGGACCTTTCCTGGCTCAGGGTAAAAGGCACCTTCACACCGTGCTGGGTACAAAGCCCAGCTGATCATCATGCTCCCAGTATACGGAGCAGGTCGCAAGCCCTTAGTCCAGCGCTGCCCTGCTAGCACACAGAGAGGTGGAGACACTTCTGTTGTTGTGTTTGTCACGCTCCACCAATTAGTTCAAAACCTGTGGACCAATTTAGGTCCTAACACTACGTTGTATGCCTTTCATTACCAGTGTCCACTAAGAGTGGCTACTCTTCAACACATTCTCTCTCCAACTATACTTCTAATTCCTGTTCCGACCATTTTTATGCATTATTGTTTCAAAATACAATGCTTCGAAATTGCAAATTACATCTGGCTCAAGGGCTGATTATGAGAAATACTAGCACTTCTGCCTCTGCTTGAATAACCCTGATAATAATGAGGAATTGATTGAGCTCCAAGAAGTCCAAGTGATGAGAAGGGTCAATTTGAACATTTCTATTAGCTGCTTTTGTTAAATCTCTCACTTGCCAGGCCAGAGACAAATACTGCATCTGGCTGCCATGATTGGTTCCCACCCTACAGAAGCACAATTTAGAAAATGGGTCCTGGTCTAAAGGCAGACCTGATAAGAAATGCTAATGAAACACAGAAAACCACCCACTTTACCAGCACTCCAGAGATGGGGGCCAGGGGCGGGCGGCGGGGCTTGGCGAGGGACAAAACAAATGACTTTGCTTCGACACCTCCCTGACAAAAAACAGAAGAAACCCCCGCACCAGTACGAAAACTCTTCTGAGCTCCGTTTTACAACTGAAGCGCTTGCACGTATGTGGGCACGGCCCGTCCAGCAGTAACGAGAGCTGCCACGAGAAAACCACAATAGACCCTCCTAAGCACACGCAGCAGGCAGAGACGCAGGGCACCGCCGTTATAAACCGGCGAGTTAGAGCAGGAAATGGCAGGAACGTTACTGCAGTAACACAGTCTTGCAATTAAATGCATGAAGTCGGGCAAGGGTTAACACAGACGCACAGAAAGTTAATCAAACTACTGGCAGCTCATCTGGAACCTTCCAAAGATTACGACTTCCCTACAGACCTCATTACCTAGAAATGTTAATAAGTCAGTCAGCACTTTCTCTGTCGAGTACTGAAAGTCTTTGTTGATACACATCCCCTGTAAAACAACCTCTGTCGGCTAAGTGAAGCCATAGGTGATGCCTCTGCGTCTTAGCCTCAGTTACGCTTGTAGGAGGGAGGGAAGGTACAGACAGTTTCCAGCAGAGAACAACAGACCACACCGTAAGATCTGTGGAACAACCTAACCAAAACATCCCTAAAGCCTAGACAAGCAGACAGCTGCCATTCTCTTCTCTGAGGATGCCTACAACACTGACCACCAATTCCTCAGCAGTTCCCCTCGCTGAGCTGCACCGAGGGCTGGTGGCTGCAGGTCGCAGTTTTGGTCTCCTGGCCCATTCTGGGTTCCACAGTGCCACCGAAGTCTCATTGTGGATAAAAGCCTAACTTTGTAAAAACAAATAAATTAAGCTAATGGGATAGAGTTAGAAGGTGCCGAGCATCTGAAGAGCACAACTCAATTCAGCTACACTGAATGCGTCGTAACAAACAGGGCAAAAAACAACTGATTTGGAAGGTCTCTTCAAAGACAGGGCTAAGGCACTGGACTCAGCCAAGACTCCATTTAGTATGTACTTAAAAACACTGCCAGCTTCGCATACCGCTGTTCGTTCTATCAGCTGACCTTCTGCCCCGTAGCATTAAAGTCTGATTTACATATGCAGTACCCTCTGGGTGGAAAATGATGAGCGATACCTTGCACTGCAGCAGTGCCACCAGAACAAACCACCTCTGGAGCAGATGCAAGACTTGAGTGTCTCATTGCTGAGAAGCCAGCTTGGCAGAGAGTCCCTGCAGCAGCTGGTACAGGGCCTGCCCAAAGCTACCTGGGGCCCTGGAGATGCCTTGGCATCCTCTAGATGCCAGTACTGAGAGCCCAAGCTGTCTTCATGGTAACTGCAGTTGAAATAACTCTATCAGTTGTGATCTACAACACTGATTATTTCAGGGACACGCTGGCAGTACAGACTTATTTCAGACTGAGAAGGTGTGCAAAACAGGACTTGGATGGGACTCCTTACAGGTGGGAGACATGGGGCGGCTGGATTTTTCTGTTCCAGCCTCCCAGCAGTGAAGATATCAGACTGGGATCAATCAGCCCCACGCACTGACATTTTTGTCCATTCACCCACACTCAGACTCGGCCAGAAGCGAGTGCCTGGGCCTACATTTATGTAGAAACTCAGGCAGGTGATGTTTAAAATAAAGCCCGTCTTGACATCAAAGGCAGGAATCTCCTGAGACTTTCTCCACAGGAGCCCAGCTCTGCTCATGCTCAGTGCTGCTCACACGACACAGCAATTGTCACTGCTGTCTTAATATTCCTTCTGGATGTGCAGTCTTAACAAAAAACCACTAATAAAAGTGGCACATCTTGTTTATCGTACGCAAGCAGTTTTCCCTTCGCAGTTGTAAAGAGCGAACAGAATTAACACAGTATGTGGAGCTCCACAAATGATTTCAGGGCTCCTAACAGTTAGAAATGATAACTCTGCTGGTATGGATAACTCCTCAGCAACACCAGAGAAAATACATACTTCAGCGGTAACCCTACATCTGACACTCTGCCGTGGCAGCACGCTGCGCTCTGAATTCCAGAACGTTAGCACTACGGGTTGAAGACGAGGACAGCACCTATAATGCCATAGTGAAACAGCCAAGATTCATTTGTGGCGGGTCGCTGTTGGAATGTGTAATAGCAGTTCAGCTTGCATTCCAAATACTGCTGGCACACCTGGTGTTGAATATGCTAGAGGCACTTGCTATTAAAATGTAGTACTTTAATTACTGTGGTACTCAAAAATGCTGATACAGCTAAGATTCTAGATGCATTTTTGTGAGTAAATCCTCTTCCATTGGAGCTAATCCATAAACCTTGTTTCTGATGAGGCATTTTCCTACTAAATGCTGCCTATAGTAGCCACCACACCCCCCCATCACAGTAAGCCAAAGACCAGCACCTGGAAGCCATAGGTGGTATGTGTTTTTAGCACACTAATATTTTGCATTTGGAAAAATCAAAGCCCTTGGAAAGGCTACCATAGAATCATTTAGGTTGCCAAAGACTTTCAAGGTCAAGTCCAACCACTAACCTAACCGTACCAAGCACACTGCTAAACCATGGCCCTAAGCTCCATACCTACGCAGCCCCCTCCCTGGGCAGCCTGTCCCAATGTTTAATGACTCAACACATGAGGGAGGTTTTTGCTACTGTTTAACCTGGACTTCCCTGGCACAGCACGGACAAGGCACCATCTAATCTTGAACATGAGAGCACCGTTCTCTTGAAATCATAAGCAATTTGCCAACACTCCAGGAGCCTTAGGGACTACAAGCACAAAGAACTACCAGAGGACTAGCTCCACAGATTCCACTGACAAAGCCAGGTGTATGAACTCGGTATCTGCTGAACTATGTATTTCTACAGGGCATTTCTCTACCAGTACAGCACTAACAACGTATTTGCAACGTACAATACAGACCTTTCAAACAGCTGCTATCTTCTTTGTTGAAAAGAGTGAAGACCACGCCACGTTGTTCCATGAAACTGTACAACGTTCTTTTTTCTTTTATGACTAGGAACTACAACACAGCTATCAAAACAGACCTGGAGAAGTGTTAGCATTTATAGCAACTATGAATTTATCATCTGAAGAAGTAAACATTTCAAAGTTTACTGTTCATCACATCATCACCCAGCCCAAGCATGCACTGGAAAACGAGTTCATGAAGTAAATGCATTCCAGCAAGGTCTATTTCACAGACATCTAGTCTTTTCTTGCAACTCTGCTTCTTGTGAGTTTGCATAGAAGCAGTAAAACGTAATATGCAGAGGAACATTACATTAACTATCAAAATGTTATTGCACATCAAAAAGGTTTACTGCTACTTCGCAAACATGCTTACCTGAGTGCCATAAAATACTGGCATAATGAGTTGGAGCTATTCAAGTGCATTGCAATCAGGTCTTTGCATGTGAAATATGAGAGCAGCTCCTTGATACAAAAGTCCTTCTTGGTATCGTTCGTAAGTCCTCATGCAATTTACTGTGAAGTCTGTTTGTACTTTGGAATTGGGTAGACATACCAGCAACACGGCGGACAGCCCAGAGCAGAGCGCGCGCGCGCGCACACACACACACACACACACACACACACTGTATTTCGTGCTGAAGCACAAAGGTACCATCCCAAGAAATTCTGAACTGCAGATCACATAAAGCCAGCAAGATGGACCAGAAAATAACTGCTATATGGTTATACCTGTGCTGATACCCACCCTTGGGACACAGTCAGACTGTCACAGACAGACTAATGGGGTGCAGGAACTCGCCAGGTACATTGACCTGCATGTGACTGTACTCTTCTGTTCTTATGTTATACCTCCAGATCATCTACCAAACACGGAAGGAATTAAAAGTAATGCTTTCTCCCCTTTCAACAGTAATATAATCTTCCTTCTTGTGTGTCTGGCTGAACTACAAATGCCTGATTTAGTTGACGTGGGTACTTTGAAAGCATCAGCATTAAGGTAGCGCCGTATTTTCCAGCGAAACGCAGGAGACAGTTTGGGGGGTAGAATGAAATACGAGACAGGAAGATTTCTCTAGACCATTTCTTCAACAGTTCCAAAGAAGGTAATCACCACTTCTAGCTCAGCAGATCATAGCAGACCCTACCAGGTATCGCATCAGGCAATCAAGATTGGTTTTCTAGTAGGTGCCAGTGCGAAACCATTTAGAGTGGGATGCTTGCAGGCACAGTACAAACAATCTTCTTCCTTAAAACTCCTTCCCTAACCCTTCACATGCAGTGGGCGGCTCACAGCGACAAACGCATACGTAGCTGTGTCATCTGCTACACTCCCAGTGTTCAGGGACATGTGGGGACTGTGAGTACCTGAGGGAAAGCACAGACATTCTTTAAACTTTAAACTTGGCAGACACAATCGTACGGTGCATATTCTTGCTTTCTACAAAGGATAAGGGCATGTGGATTGACTCCGGTTTTTTATACCACCGGTTACTCAGTGTATGTTGTCCCCCTCTCCTTTTACAGAAGACAAATTATTATTCACAGGAGAGCAGTTAAGCACTGGAACAGGCTACCGAGAGTCTCCATCCTTGGAGATATTTAAAACTCAGCTGGGCATGACACTCAGCTCATGAAACGTTGAAGTGAGACTGCTGTCATCAGGAGTTGAACCAAGCAGAGCTCCCTTCTTGCTTGAATCACTCTCTGAGTGCAGTACTACAAATATCTTGTCAGTTCATCCGAATTCCATCTTCTCTTCCCTCTAGAGTAAGTCATCGATGGATTCAAAGTGGGGAAAACACTATTTGCGTACCCCACCGGGGTTTCCAGAGTTTCCTTTTTTATTAGTCTTTCTACACAACCTTACTCCTCTTACTTTTCATTGAAACAACTATTTAAGATCCTAGATAAGCCCCCGAATGCCTTACACCCACTATTTTCCTACTACATTTGGAGAAATGTTCTGAAAATCATACTGGCTTACACCCACCCTGCCATTCCAGAACCGTGTCTTCAGTGACGATGTCTCTGCACGATGGTAGCACGTGCGGAAATCCTAACAGCAGGCTCCAGTCTGCCAACGCATCATGAGTAAAGAACTTTGGTCCCAGGAAGTGAAAAGCAGTAGTAAGCTGGAGCTTTGCCTTCCAGAAAATCATCAGCTGCCCTGTAGCTGCTAACTTAAGTACCTCAAGTAACCGTCCCTTAATAGCACACGTAGTCTTCAGCTAGAACGCCGCGTTAATTTTAATCTAAGACAACATTCCTGTTCCCGCATTTCAACAGGATTTTCAAGGACAACTCTGCTTTCTCTGCAGCACCTGTATACCAACGTACAGGTGCTATCAGTGGCAAAAGACATCTCCAAAGAACATTTCCAAAGGATAACACATGAATGTCACTAATAGAGCTTTTAATCTGGCAGACCCTGCCGGTCTCGGGTCAGTAGTTTTTTACCATAACTTGTTAGGGACTACTACACCACCTAGTTAGTCTTCAATTATCACATCAGGTGGAGGAAAAAATCCCATTTCCATACGAGCTAAAACTGAAACTGAATCTCTGAACTGTCAACAAATTCTTCTATGAAAAGGCTTGCTTTGGAGAGATTATAAAGTAGGTGTCATCCTTGACACTTGTGTTCTATATTCATCCAGCAGGCCTGGAAGAGAAGCGCCGCAGAACGCCGGGCAGGATGGCGGAGGGCTCAGCTGTCATGCCGCCTGCCTCTCTCGCTTGCTTTGCAGGCAGAGACAGTGCTGTAGGTGTCAAAGGTTCTCTATTTAAACTCACTGACAAGCAAAGGAAGAATACTGGGAGAATATGCTAGCAGGCACTCTGAACTCATGTCTAGTAACAGGTCATCCTGGCGCTTATTTGTGCCTGTTAGAAACAAAAGCCCTGAGTCCACTGCAATTAAAAAAAGCAGACAAACCCCGTAAGATACAGCCCCACCAGATTTACAGGTTCAAGATTTACTCGGGGAAAATCCAGTGTTAGGAATACATAGAGCAAAGTCCTGCTTTCTGTCAGAACGACAGACTAGCACACCGTTATGACGAACCCACCATTATGCTAATCTCTCTCTTCAAATCTCCCTCGCACAATCACATACCACTGCTCGCTGTGTCTCATTTAAAAGTCACTGGAGTTTACTAGCCACGGAATGAAGCCGCATTCCTTAAATCCCTGACAGATTACGTGAAGGTGTTTGGTTTAGAAACCTCCCCCAATGACACCTCGAGTCAAAAGCCGGTGCGTTTGGGGCTGCAGGCAATGAAACACTCAGTTCCTCAAAGCAACTAATCCCCCCCAACAGCAGAAAAGAAGAAGGTGAAAAAGTGCAGAGAAGGAGCACGGCTTGCCATTCCCAAGAAGCAAAGCTGTTTTCTATCAAGCTTCTCTCTTTTTCAGTCTCTGACTTTTTGGAAAGAAAGAAGTGGAGAATATGAAAACGGTCGACAGTCATTTAAGAAGTCCTGTAACTGTTCGCATCAAGGATGACAATTTGCTGCTTGGCAGATTTCATTTGAAAGGTCTTCTGATGCTCTGCATCCCTAAGGCTGGCTGAACCTCTGAAAAGAGGTTCAGCAGAGCAGTATGATCAACAGGGTCCAACGTGCAGCCTGACGATTCTCCTCTGAAACTTGAAAACAGCATCGTGCTTAGACCCTGCATCTCACATGGCAGTGAGTTCCATATTTTCTTGCTTGTAGCAGAAAAGAGGAAGCAGATGTGGACTTAATGATCATGGTGCCAGCTGTCTTATAGCAGCAGCAGGCAAAACCTAAAGCACAAATGGCCCCAGATTACATTTACCTGAGCAACGACCCAGCTCTGTTCCAGATCAAAGCCCCAGCACAAGCCCTACAAGCTATCAGCAACATTCTCAGATGAGTATTAGCATACTCAGGCGCAATTCCGTGCACAAGCGATGAGTTTCCAAGTCTGAAACCATGCAACTGCCAGGTGTTCAAGCAACATCGTCCTCCTCTGTGTTCTAAAGGCTCAAGATTCCTGGCGCTTTGTGCCATGGGCAGAGCCCTGAAGAAAAAACACGTTTCTGTCGTTCGGAGCTCAGTCCCCACACACAGCCCTGTAAGACAGACTTGCAAGGAAAATGTCATTATTGCTGCTTCTGAAGCGACTGAACGATGAAAATCTGACCACAGACTTTATTTTACTGAGTGTGAGGTACATGCCAGTCCTGCTGACTTGGGTGTAATAATTCAGCTGTGTTTCACCCAACTCAGACACCTTTTTGTCTCGTGCCTCCTTGAAAAGCAGCAGGTTGTTATTAAATGAAAAAGCAGGTAATTACTAAATCAGTGGCGTAACCCTTGTGATTTGCTTTCCAACCCCACAAACACTACAATGAGGAAACTCAAATGAAACCCAGGATCTGCCATACAAGGTAGTCCCATAAAAAGCAGCACCCATGCACAGCATTCTCCTGACTGCATAGCCAGCGGTCTCAGATAGCTAACGTGGTGGAAACGTGCAATTCAAAGCTCCAAATATTATGCTCGTGAGTCTGGACACGTCCAGTGCACCTTGGGAGCAGCTGTGTGAGGAAAAAAACAGAAGAATATCTGATTTCAGCTACATAGGGTTGCAAACTAAATTATCTATTTCCTCTCATAAAACTGGAATAGACCCCACTGCAAAACTCCCAGCAATCATTTTAAATGTAATTAAATCTAATTAGGATTAGATTTTAATGCTAATCTGTGAATACCACATTTGCATTGGCTATCCAGTGCATTGATTTGCCCAGCTGTACAGGACAATATTTAAGAATTAAAGATCAAGTACTATATTTAATGGCTTTACATCTCCATCAATATCACAGGCCACATCCTGAAACACAGAGCCTCTAGTACTAAAGACCCCTCTGCAGGTCATTGATTTCAAACACACTGTCTTTCCATAGGGAGCTTCAAAAACCATTGCAGACTTCTTGCTAAAATTCAAGGTAAAAGCGCAAAGTATCTCAAGGTACCAAAGGCCTGCCGCCCTCCATCGTTTGTTCTCCTCAGCAGTCCCCCACAAAAACATTCCGTTTCTGTATGCAAATCTGTTTTATCAGATTACACCAAGGTCTACTCGTTTCAGCAAGTTTTTATTATCGCACAGTGCCCGTCCCTCTAATATTCCTGGCAAGACATGACTGGATAGCTCATGTCCACAGTACTCGCCACCTTCCTCCCTCTGGAAATCCAGAGCTGCTTTTTTCACCCCTTCTTGTCCTCAACACCTTGGTACTTCAGTTTCCTCTGCAGACGTTACTCCCCAGGCACATCATTTCCCAAGACTGATCACCTGCTGGATATACTTTTCCTATCAAATTCCACCAGGGAGGGACCTTTCACGCAGTATCCCAGTAAGAGCATGGCTGTCCCTTGCAAACAAGATAATTCCCCCCTCAAGTGACATAACCACAGTGATCCACCATCTATTACTTCACCAGTGCAGCTACTCATCTGGAAACCGCATCCATGCTTGCACACTGGGACCAAGCATGACAGTAGGTTCTCAGCAGGGATCGTATGGCACTGGCAGCAGCAGTTGCTGCACCAGCATCCAAAATACAGAGTTAAGAACAATCTCCTATCTCCCTCTGTGACAACCTGAGAGGATCCACCTTTGTAAAGGAAAGGAGCCTGTGAATGACAGGGGCAAGAAGACAGGGAAAGAAGGAGGCATATGCAGTTTTCCTCTCTGAGGAGAGGACTGTCACGGAGTCACACAGCACAGAGACCCACCACATTAATGTGTCCCTCCCAGCACTAATGGCATGAGCACTGCTCCAAACTGCAAAGCCTCTCTCTCAAGGCAGCACTAGGACAACTTCCTTATCAGCTGAACTGTTTTGTCAGGCTGACTTTTATCAAGAAGCAGAAATGAGAAAACATTTTAGAGTGCACTTGGAAAGCAGATTTTTGTGAACTCGTGATGCCAAAACGTGTGTCTCTTGGAGCCTTTGTGGTAGTAAGCCTCCGTTGGCAGTGGCCATCCACACACCCTAAATGCCAGCCAAGGGGAAGAACCGCACAGCCTCTTATATGTATGTGATTACAGCTACAGGACATGACACACGGTCGTACTGAAGGGGTAAGAAAGACTGCAGTGATGCAACCACACATAGAAAACCTTCAGTTGTAAGCAAAGCTCGGCAGCACCTCTGCCTCCTCTAGTAGACCAATATTTCTGTTCAACACTATTCTAGGTTAACTTCCACCCTGCAGTGACCTCTGAAGAAAAAGAGACTTCCCAGCCAAATAAGAAACGTGAATAAATGATTCCGTTCTGCCCTGAAACATCAATTTGAAAAGAGCAGTACACGCACGCTCAGACTTATTTCACAGTGAGAAGGATGAACTTGCAGGCTGCCCGCAGCCCAGTGTCAGCAAAGGTCCTCCGGAAAACATGGGAGCTGTGCGTGTCAGAATCCTGACAACCTGCACTGTACAGTTCCCCTTCACGGTCAGGTTTGGGGCAAGCAGTAAAACAATGGAACTGGTGGAACGATTTGCTTATGATCTGTACCAGCCAGGGATTTCTTGGAAACGATGACGAGACGCTGAGGGTGAATGTCACCTAGGCTTCTCCCGTGGGAGTTTCCATCTCACAGTACAGTTTAACGGAGATTCAACTAGCTAATCCCAAGACTTTAACCGAAGGGGACTTATTTTTACATACCATGGAACCTACTGTGTGAGCTGCCACTTCGCATGTAGGCAATAAAAAGCCCTCTGGACAAACGCACACATTAGACTAAAGTGTCACTTAACAGTCATTTCATCCCCCAAGTGCTCTTGCCTACAGAACCTACCAAAAAAAGGGAGTTTTAAGATAAGAGCCCTGAAAAGGAAGAAAAAAGTGAAAAAGGAGAAAAGGAAACGAACTACAAATAAATGTGAGTGCTGCACAGAACCGAAACACCCAGCGTTGCTTTGATCACGGCTTGAATCTTAAATGTTACTACCATCGCTATTGTCTGCCTCAGAAGGCGTTGTAGTGATTACCTGATACCCACGATGTATGTCAGATGCACAGAGAAACAAAGCATGCTGTAGGCAGAAGTAGTAGAATATCTTGCAGACATAATGAAGCCCAACTCTCAAACATTACTGAGAAGCCTTTCAACAGAGCAAATCAAGCACTGAGCAGGAATGAGGCACGATGCTTAATTCCCTCGATCAGCATTTTCCTGCCTGCCAGGAGCACCTCTCATGGGTGGGCTGACAAGGTGCAAGCTAATTTACAGATCCAGGAGGAGACGGTGGCATCCGCAGAGCACTGCTCCCCCGTTAATTAAGAGGAGTCTGAGAAGCGAAGTTCACTCAGAAATGGCAGTGACAGGAAAAAATACCTCAAGGAAATGACTGTTATGAAGAGCAAACAACAAAGCGACCACCAGATCTTCCTATGAAATTACGTTTGTTTCCAGATTAAGGATTTCAGAAGCATTACATCAAGCACGCAGACACGACCGCTTCCTGCTTACCTGGAAGCACCTGATTAAAAATGCTATTAACTTCCACTTTCACACTCATTTCCTTCTAGAGCATTCCAAACCACACAGGAATGCCAGACATTAGGCTCCAAGGCTGGAGGACAGAGTGGAGCCCACAAGCCCCACTCACAGATGACATTCTGTCCTCTCTTTGAATGGGACCCTCTGCACATCAGCCCTTTGCCTGCATACCACAGCTTGCAAAACGAAGCAGCTGTCTTACAGGTCCTCTAAGCACAGTGCATCTTACCCAGGAGGACACTGAGGACCAAGGAGCTGCCCAAGCTCTCTAAGAGACCGTAACACTTTCTGATTGAACGGTGAGGTACCTCTCAAGGTATCCATTAAGCTCCTTAAAGACCACAGACTTTGGAATGTATAGTGTGCCTTGGTTCTACCGTGATTCCTGCTGTATAAAAATGGTAAAGACTGAAAAGAAGCAAAGTAAGTACCAGTAAGCATTTTGTACCTCCCCCCGACACATTTTTCCAGCACTGAGTGCAAATCTCTGCTTGAGGCTTGAATTTAGGCAGGCAAACACCCAGAAGAAGGAGGCATCCCCGTAAGACACTCAGGTGACCAGGCTGAAAGACATTTCCTCCTGTCTGACATGCTGTACCATCTCCTGTGAGTCTCCTGTACCATCACGCATGCACCCATTCTCTTGGTGTCCTGCGGCATACGTCTGGCAACCTGGTCTTCTTTTGTGCATTCCTAGCTGCGATTCCCTAATTATTTTTTCTAGTAACTAATGTTGTTATACTGTTCACAGACACAGAACCCTCAAGAACCTATGCACTCACAACCTTGTTCCAAGTATTGTTTTACAGGATAAAGAAGGCAACAGGGTGAAAGATACTCACGTGCTTTAAGAGCAGAACCAGTGTTAGTAAATCTTTAAATAATACTATCTCGCTTTGAAATTAAATAATCAATCACTGCACACACAAAATAAAAACACTGCATTAATGCTTTCTTTTTCCTGGAAATGCATTCATTTACTCTAGCTAAAAGGAAGACTGACTTCCTTGCTCTCTCATCCCTTCCCACCAGTGACCAAAGGTGTCTGCCATGTTTCACCATCTACCCAGAACAGCAGGAGTCCCTCAGCAGTCTGCTCCTTTTGGATCACCTGCTTCTGCTGGAGAGATGACTCCTTTCAAATATCCCCAAGTCTTTTTACTGACCCTTCCTCCAGACTGTGTTTTCTCAGAGCACAAACCCGATCTAGATCCTGTTTCTCTTGAGAGGAGTGTGCTGTTTTCCAGTCTCAAACTGGGTGTTCTCTTTTGTTTCAAGACTCTGTGATACCAAACAGTCTTAGTGGTAAAGCAAGTAAAAATACTCATTTAGTACCACGAGAACTTTGGGTACAGTATTAGAAAGGGTTAGGAAAAGCCAAACCTGCTTATTTGAATTATCAAAGGATGTGTGCACTATTTAGGTATCACCAAAGACTCTTTCCAAGACCAAACAGTTTGTTGCTTAAAATCATTTTCCTCTGCAGCCCTTTGAGCCTGACAGCCATCTCCTCCTACTGAGCTTTCATAACACCACTCATAGGCTTAAATCTTGAGAGATCAGCCTACACATGCACACACACACACGCACACACATATTTGTAGAGTAAACTACGGCCCCAGCAGACAACCACAAGGCAAGTGAATAAAGAAAAGACAAAACCTTTTACAGTCAATGTACGTGCAATGGTAAAGCACCTACCTGAACATGTCTCCTAAGCCTTTCAGCATTCCTTTCTTTGCCTTCATTTTATCCTTCTCTTTATCTCGCTCTTTCTTCTTCTCCTTTCCAGCCTTTTTTCTGTCTTTATCTTGGCTTCCATTCACCTGTCTCTCCAGTGAATGGGATGGTTGGTCACTTGCTGTGGACACCGATTCTCTACCAGATCTTGAGCTCTCCTCTGTATCTTCCTCCACTGAAAACACGTATTAAGAAATATCAGCGGAATAAGAACAAGCAGCAAGCCAAGCTTTCTGGTATATTGCATCACGCGTGTTGAAGCAGGATATACACACAACCACTAAATACGTTCTTTTTTATTTTCAAAGTCAGGATCTGCTCGTGTGGGGGTTTCCTGGAACGTTCATTTGCACTATTAAATTCTTAAAGGCAAGGAATTCACTGTTGCAGAACGCTCTGCAAAATACGATTCGTGCTTTGTTGGTGCTCTGAATACTGCATGGATTAATAAAGAGGATTAGAAAGTGGTATGAATTGGCCTATTTTGTTTCAGTATCTCAGTTGTGGAGAGCTTCAGAAACACCTGCTAGAAGAAACAACAGCAGCGCGGCATGCTCTGTCTGTAAATTCTCAGTAATGCTCAAAAACATGGAAGTCATTAAGGACTCTAAACTTAAATCGAAGCCTTAATAGCCTTTTTCTTCTTCTGCAAGTAATGGATTCATCGCACTACAATTCTTGGAGCAGTTTAACACACATCATGCACCGTGGTTTTATACGTGGTTGAGAAAGGGCAGCCCGAAACATTCAGGTGGAGATATTCCATCCAACAGAACAAATACAATAATTCAAGGGCAGGGAAAATGTTCCTCCTCTGAGACTCCTACAGCGTGCTCAGGATTAGACTCAACTGAGCATAGGCATGTTTGAAAAAGACCAAAAGAAACAATCTATGAAAGTCTGAAAAGTCCAGCAGTTAAATGAGAGAGAAATAAAACAGTTCAAGTTTGTGGGTCAGAATTCTGCTGTCTTGACTTAAAGCAAAGTCCTGAAGTCACACTGCCTGACTGGTGAAGCTGTGACCTTCCAGCAGCTCTAACATTTTATATCACTGCATTGTAAGTCGGGCTAAGATCATCTCCCAGTTTTCCAACAGACAGCACAAAGCAGCAATTAGCATCACAGATGCCTGCGCTGTGCTGTCTCCCATCGCTCTAATAAACACAAAGGCTCCAAACAACTCTGGGCAGTAAAGCTGAACTCTGTTTTCTCTCTGATATACACTGTCTATATACGGTCTGTGGAAAATAAACATGGTTTTTTACTCAGATTTGGAAATGGCCAAGGCTTCTGAAAGGAAAAAACAGGTTTTTAGTTTAGCACATGTTTATGAATTATTATTGCTGTTTCTGCTGCTGTTGTTCCTAGACCTCATTGACTCTTTATATTCACAGAATTGGCTAGTTCCATAGAAATCTCTCCCAGACAGTCTGCTGTAGAATATAAACTTGCTCTTCTTAGTGACATTCATATTCACCGTACAAGCAATTCATTGAACCTGACAAGCCAACAAATCACCAGCTGAAAGCCATTCAACATCATCTCTCTCAGACACTTGCCTGTAGAAAGCCATATACTCATTCCAGTAGCCTTCGTACGCATTCACCGTGTATCCCAACGACTCTATAAATACTCTTCAAAGCGGGAAGACTGCGTAAACACTTTTCAAGAAAAACACACTATGTCGGGTAAATCTCAACACTGATAACTGGTTTCGAATCTCAACTCGTACTCTGAAGTACAAACCAATGGGGACTAACCAAGAGCTGAAAAGGATGTGTCTCAGCACTTCATGCTAACTTGTCTGGAGCAGCTGTGTTTGTTACGCAGCTGGTACAGCTCCTCGACCAAAGGAACAGTCTCAGTATTCGGGCAGTTGTATTTTAGAAAGGTAACAGGCCCTTCCTATAAACGCCTTGTACTAGCTGTACTTGTACTGCTTTTGGTTGCAGCGTTTCTCAATCGGGGATGATATTTAGTTATTAAAAGAGCAGTGGAAAACCACTCGGGAATAGAGATGCTAATTTTTTGCATTTTAATTTATAGCTACAATCTGTTCCAGTTAAAACCAAGTAGATATTTAAAAGATTGCACTTGCAAACAAATATAATTAGCTGTAAAAATGCATGAAATTCCTGACAGATTCTGAAGTCAAATGATTACTTGGTACTTCACTGCTGTCATTTTCATGATGTTATCAATTCTGATCGATGTTTGTTCATATTCATGTAACAATACAGTAAATTAATCCTAAATACGTATTAAGTGCACTGGCCTGTGCTGAGCTGCTGAACATCTTATCATAACAATGCCTCCTGTTATTTATCTTGCAAATCCCACCGAGATAAGATTGCCACCTTTCCACACTGATGCTGCAATAAATATTAGTCCACCACACACAGTTTGCTCACAATTAACTCCACGACTGAAACCCAGCTCTATGAACTAGGATGCCTGCTCTCCTGAAGTAAGTACTGGTGTCTCTACAGCCATAAATAGAGTCCCAGCTTTCTTAGGAGGACCCAACAGGAAGAAACTTGTTTCACTTCTATGCAGCACAGCCATTCGGCAATTACTGTACACCCAATTACTGGTGTTTGGAACAAATGCAAATGTTGCTCAATTAAAATTCAAGCCCAGGCTACAAATGAAACTCCTAATTTTTGTTAAGTTGCAGTAATGACACGAGGTTACTGCACAACGCAGGATGTATTCTGCTGGGCTGCTGTTATTTCCTTTTTTCCCTGCAACCTCCTGCTGCCCCATTCAGGATGCTGAAACCAAAGATTAAATTGGTGAATGCTTTCAGTATCAATTAAACCTGAAAACCAGCGTCATTCCATGAACGGCTAGAGACAGGTATTCTGAAGCTGTTCTCCTAATGAGGCCATAAAATGGAAAAGATGCACATGAGGAATCAAAGCTACTTAATGTGAAGCTATTTAGCCACTAAACTTCTAGGCCTCTTATTGTGATATTTAATACAGCCCTAGATTCCAGCAATTAAGATTCAGCAGAAGATTAGAAAGCTTTGTCAATCGGCCTGGTCCAAGTGCCTGGTTCTCATTCAAGGCACTAAAGATAAGCACGGTGCTTCCCGGTCCGCTGCTTTGAGTATTAAGGGAAAAAAAGGCAGGAAAAACAATCTATAGAACTGAACACCCACACCTTCCCACCGAGGTTACTGCCTTAAGGCCATCGCACCTTACACACAGCTTCTCAAATGCGTTTTAAAAAGCCACCCCAGAACTGGTCGCTGCTGTCTGATTTCCATCCTACAGCAAAGAGCCAGCCCCTTTGCCACTCAGGCGAGCCGTATGTTTACGGCTTTTCTACGCGGGGTGAAGCACGTTAAGAATTCCTCCACACAATGTTGTGCAGCGTTATTATTCGCTGCTGCAAAGAGGGTCTCTGTCTGGAAGAAAGCGGCAATCAGCACTGAAACACTGGGAGGAGAAAGGAGAAAGAATTCAAGACAAATGTCTCTAACCTCAAGGGCACCAGCAAAGTGACCACCAACATGCTCGCCCAGGGTTTCTAACAAGAGAAAGCCACATTTGAATTTCAAGTAGTTATGGCATGATTAAATGCAGTTTAAAAGAACTTAGGCAGTGGCGTTAGGCAGCAGCGAGGCATTAGTTATGTTGGACCAGATTGTTACATGAACTCCTATGTTCGTACTCCTACATTTACAGGCACCCAGGCTTTGTCCCGCTGGGGACACCATTTGGCAAATTCTCTGGAACCCACAGTCACACATAATTTGCACAGAGCAGAGCAAACTGCAGTGCTCCCAATTTTAACACAGATACAGACACTTTTTCAGGAAGACTGGTGACATATGCCTGGGTCAGCTCCTACGCTCCCACAGCCATCAGGAGAAGGAGAAGACTCTGAGGACTGAATTCTGTCCAGCCAATTGACTGCGTTTGCTTTGCTACTCATTTCCTATTAGCCCAGTACTGCAAACTCAGGGACTGGGTCCCAGGTGATTTATTACGATACGTGCAAGCTAGTAAATGCAAGCAATTCAACGGATGCAGAGTTCGACACACATAGCTTGGACACACTTTGCTCAGTCCTTCTTTACCACGTAATGTTTGAGAACAGTATCGCTCTTGCTCTCCCATGACCACTACACAGCTCCTGGGCCACCACGGCATTTTGATTTCAGCCAGAAGGCTTTGTCTGGTTTGCAATACTCCCGTGCACAGAACAAAAGGCCACCAAATGCTTCCTTGCTTCTCTCTACGCATTGCATCAACAAGCTGACACCCCTTACAGTCACCTCATAAACCCACACTCACACAGAAGGCATTTCATGACAAAAGCTTTAGCTGTTTTTGATCGAGTAAGTTCAACCTCCTGTAACTTCTGGATAAGCCCTGGATATCTGCTGCCTCGAAACGGGGTGTAACTATCAGTGGACTCACACCGAACAAGGCCTTTTAGAAAAACATGGTCTCACGTCCTAGAAGCCCACAGGCAAGCAGTCTGGGTGAATGAGCATGTTTTCTCATACCTATTCTGCTACTGGCCAGAAACAGATTGACAACCAGCAGCTCCAGACCAGCATTTAGCCTCAGTGCTGCGTGAAATTGCTAGGTGCTGGAAAAGCAAAGCACAATTAATTCCATCTGTATCCACCGTTGAGAAAAGTGACTGGCAAAACGACCTCACCTTCGGCCTTTGCAGAAAGACGTGCACTTGAAAACAGTAACAGCAAAAGGGCTTGTCAAAAAGCACGATTACACCAGTCGCTTATAAAAGAACATTAGGAAAAGACGCCTGTGAAACAGACGTTCTGAGACTCCGAAATTGTAAAGGAGCAGAGAGAAAAACATCTCTTTAGCCTTTTCGGTTAGCATTCGGGCTAAGCCTCTTACTACTTCAGTCTTCCCACCACCGTCTTCATTCATAAACTCCTAACTAGCTGCAGGCTGATGAAAAAATACTCTGCTGGTCTGTGACAAGCTGAAAGTAACACAACAGGAAGGTTACGAATTCAATGCTTTTAACACCAGCCCCAATTGAGGCAACTTACCATTCACACTATTTTCATTCAATAGGAGTTGTCATTTTACCAGCCCATTCTTACAGAGTTCAATAACGATACCTCTGGCTTTGAAGTGATTCTTTTATCATAATGACATTCTCCACATGCTGGGTCATACTTCAGGTTAAAGAACTTAAAATGTAAATGAACGCCCATTAGGGTTGGTAATAGCTGATTATTAGGCTTTATGTTTTATTAGATCTGCCGCCTCACCCTAATTAAAGGACAGCGATTTCTTTTTTCCCCCAGACACTACAAATGTACTCTGTCAAAGTTAGACGCACGCATCTGTAGCATACATTCGGTGGGGTTTTTTCTTTCTGCAGAATTCTTTTTCTGATTTAAATTAGTAAATTAATTAGCTGTCTAGCAGAAAATTTCCATAGTAATTTAAGTAAACACACTCCTAATAATCTTATTTTAGAAAACAAGGAAGCTGCAGAGTGTTGCAATCTGTTAATGTCTAGGATGTGAAAAAGCCTGAAAAAATGAAGTTAGCTCGATTCTTTTAAAATCCTAATATAATCTTCTTCCACTTTTAATCGCTTTCAAAGGGAATTCACCTACGTTTTTAACATTTTTTATGTACAGCAATAGGTTACTTACAAGTTTCCATGCCTTCATCATCATCATCTGCTACAGGTTTATCATATGATTTGTCTATGGCAGCTCGGAAGCTTTCATTGCAGCCTCGTCCTCGAATAATTCGTGGGCGCGGGCGGTGGAAGGGAATATCACCATTCAGAGTCACCTCAGCAACGGCTGTCTGCAGACTTTCTAATGAGCTGGATTTCTTCAGACCTAATGAAGGCCCCACATCTCTGGTTGGGGAACCTTAGTGATTTAAGAGGGTGGGGAAAAAAAGTAATTAGAATTAGTATTGAGGACTGCATGCTTGATTATGCATAGCCACCCTGAAAGTCTTTGGGGACACACTTAACATTATTCACATCATCTCAATAATCTGTAGGGAATTCTCCGCAGATCTGTTGGTCTCGGAAGTGAACGAGTATGTCAAGTCACAGCCAACAAAACTGACAATGTTAGCAATGTCTGGCTTTTCGAATCAGTGAAGAGAGACTAACATCCAATCCCATTATTTTAAACAATTTGGAGTACAGAGAAATTACAGGCCTTTAAAAACAACTCTAAAAACCACGAAGACACAGATCTGCTGGCATCACAACAACTATTAATTATTTTTGCTTTTGATGAGAATTTCGTCTGTGCTAGCAACTGGTTAGCAGAGAGCAGACTGTGGGCATGAATCCTATGGTGCGGAGAATAAGTCTGACTTCTGACTTCAAGGGACATGCTGCTTACTTTGAACCTACTTTTAAAGCCTTGCATCAAATTGCTAACTATTTCGTCATCTGATTCGCCTGAGAAATGTCAGTTGACTTGCTGGGATTTTTGGAAGTTGTTTAAAAATATCTGTGGAAAGCACCCAGTTAGTCAGGCCATACCAGTTACCCAGCTGGAAAAGACAGACATTGCGAGCAGCCACCAGGCTGACCCTTGGGCAGCACTCCTGCTGGGGCTAAGGGCACTTCTTAGCACCACAGCACGCCCAGAGGTGTGACAGGGAAGTCCCAGACAGTGCTCTGCAATAACCTTTTTCTACCCAGATTTATCTTCTCAGGGTTGAGGACTACAAGTCTAGCCTCTCCCTCCCGATACACTTACAGCGCAAGCAGTGCGGTGGTGACAACTGCACAATTAGATCTCAGATTACAGTCAAAACTGAAAAAAGTCTGTCAGGGCAAAAAAGTATTTTACTCTGAAGTCTGGTGGCCTTGGCCAGATTTTCCCTAAGATTTGGGCCTGGAGAGCAAGGAGAGGTGGAACATCATCCTAATTACATTTCCTGAATCTATGAGAGCAGAACCCTCACCTAGACAGGACATGGAAGTCTCACTTTTTTCTACCCATAGGGAGCAGAAGAGGGAGGAGTATTGTGCTGCCACGGCAGTCCCAGTGGTGGGTTGTTACTCCCTCCGTATCCTCTGCTGACAGAGGCACATAAAGATAAACTTCAAGCCAGCCAGCCAGCCAGCACTGAGCGACAGTGCTCAGTGACTACCAAACCCAATGCTCAGCAATATCAGACCAGTGAGAATATACTTGTAAGCATTCTCTGGTGTGAATATGCAATAAAGGAAAATTGTAACGTGTTTATCTCAGAGTAACACACAGCTCTGAGGTTGAACTTATTCCGTTAGATATTGGGAGGGAGGAGACAGCATCTGTCATTGTTCTTTAACAGAAGTATCTTACCTAACTTGTGCAAAACTGCTAAACACGACGAAAAGGGGCTTATTTTGCTATTCAGCACTGGGTGGGGAAAGGTGGGTGCTGGACCTCCAGCAGGAATGCAGAATAGCAGCATGGCAAGCAGTCTCAATGTCAACTGTTAACTCGCCGCTACAAGACGGAGGAAGGCAGCAACTGCTTGAATTGTCTGTTCAGCTATCAGGAGTCTGATCAGTTACGTTACACTGAATTCCCTCAAACCGAATAAACTCAAACAGCACCTGTCAAAGTACTCCTCTTCAGCTGCCCTACCGATAAGATGAACTTGCAAACAGAAACCAATCTTCCACAGCTCTGCACAACGCCTGCAGTTTGGTTCCCCAGGTCTGGGGTCCTGCTGCTCGGACTCTTGGCCAGAAATAAACACACTCCGACTACATGGAAAATTTTCTCTTGATGAACTCACATCTCCTAGAAGCAGCCACCCTCTCTCTCACAGCCCATACTTGGAGGGCTGAGGGTCAGGAGGATGCTTGGGGGCACAGTGCAGCTGCTGGGGCAAACTAGAAGAGCCAGCTGGGACAAGGGAGGCTTGATGGCTTCCCAGCTGTGCAAACAAGCTGCAGTCCAGGTTCACCAAACATCTGAACACGAGCTCAAGTCCAAGGCAAGCATCTCTACATAACATTCTCTTCACCAAATAAAAGAAATCCAATTTCGACAATGCATGTAAAACTGCCTGCTTTCCAGCAGATGCCAAAATCTGTGACTCCTCCACCTCCACTTGTGCCTGCAGTACACAAGAAATGAGATTTCACTGTTTTTAACACTTGGAGACTAAACGCAACATTTTTAATTAAAAAAAAATAGAGGAAACGGGGAAATCGGATATAAGCCAGCTGTTTGACAGATCCAATTTCATACACAGAAGGCAAGGCTGTCCTCTTAAACAGCAACCTACTGTAAACGTCCCTATTCCAGACTCTGCTTTGCAACCTCTAAATGAAGTGCTCATACATCTTTTCCTAATTACTGAGCACCTCCTTTCACAAACAGCAATGACAAGGCGGCACTTACGTGCTCCTTTATGTTCATAAAGAACGTGAGAAAATTCCATTTCCCGCCACCCAGGACAAAGCTTTGTGAGAACTGCCTTTATCTCAGTTGTGATTTCCCAAAGGAAAAGCTTGAGTACAACTACTGCAATGGATCACAGAAACTACGGGGTTATTTACTGAACTTGGGTGGCTGTGACCACCCCACTGTGGGCAGGTGGCACAACCTGCAATGTCCTTTCTATCTCTGCACCGCCACGATGACGCCGTGTGCATCTTAATAACTTCACTATCTTCTGCCGCTACTCAACAGCCAGCCCACTGCTTTCAAAATACATAATTAAGCCTCCCTGTAAATTGAGTAGATGCAGAATTTGTTCCTAGAATTCAGAAGCCAGAAAGGGTTGTTTTCCCATAATGTGGTGAGGAAAAGCAAACTTCCTTTTAAAACGCATTCTGTTTAAAATTTATGACTCACATCAAACCCTTGTTTTCTAAATACAAAAATATCAGCGTTTTCTTCCAGCCTTTACAGTGCTGGTGGTAATCATCAAAAATGCTTTCTGCCCAGAATGAGTTCCCCTTCTATTTTGACACCAGAATTGAAAGCAGAAAAAAGAAATCTACCTGAAGCACCTTTATATGAGAGAGGGATGAAAGAGCCTTTTTAATCAATTTTAAAATTTGAAGTTTATGAAAATTTTCCTTTCCAACAGTTTTCTTAACCAATATCCTTTGAGGCAGATTCATTGCCCTGTACCACTTGGTCCTCCTACTGTGACTGCCACCATGTGCACAGCCTCCTCCCACGCTCCCATACACGCTCAGCCATACAACCCTGCTCTCAAGGGCTTTGTAACACACTCACAGCACCCACCCGGACAGGCACAGCTCATCCACCACACATGCATCACCACTGCCTGTCGTCTGCACAGCCCTTGGGGACAACAGCCAAGCCTTGCCCTTTAGGCCATGCAACCACCCTCGGTTCACGCATGCCTGTGCCAGCAGCACATGCAGCAGCTCTTACATGTCACCAACAGCCCCCACTACGTATCTTCACAGCATGTACAGACACAACAAGGCACCTGATGCACACAGACTGTGTGTCCAAAGGCTACGTGTGGCTCCCTGCTCCAAGCCTTGTGTTTTTCCCTCATGCTGACACTGTTTAACAGCTCCTTGGACTTCCACTTCTCGCGTCTGTTTTTACGCGCTGCCGCCATTCCGCTTGGGCGATTTGCAAACGCAGAAGTGTGAGGCGAGTGTCAAAGGTTTTATGACTGTTTCTTCCATGCTTCCTTCAGTGACTAATTATAAAGACTGTTATAGGTAACATTTTTTATCAGAACTTTCTTTAAAATGATTTAAAATGACACCTTTATTTCTTTCTGCTGCATTTTTACCAACTCTCAGCTTAAAGCCACTCGCAACTGATGACAAAAACTTCCTCAGTTCGAGTAAACTGCTCTTGTAAAAGCACGAAGGCTGCTTTCTAAATACTTCCTAACTTTGGACAGCATCAGCGTCCAGGCGTCTGCCCCTCTCGATGGTCTAAATTCTTCTGTTTCTAGCTCCATTCACACGCTAAAGAAATGTTTTGGCTGGGGAGCGGAGAGCAGGAATAGATCAAGCAACTGCATAAAAAACAGGTTCCTCGTGGTTCGGTTTAATAAAATGGTATTTCAAAAGCTCTGTGTCAAAGAAATAATTTAAATCAATGTTTTTCATTTCCATTTCATTTCCACAATGGACAAATAACCACCTACAACTATAGTGTCTCTGGGACTCAATAAATGACCCGTGTTCAGTTGCTGCTGAATACATTTCTAACCTCTAGGATGAACTGTAAACACTGCCCGGATTAGGCATTTGAAGTCAACTACAGAAAGAAAAATAATTAAAAATCTATTATGGTGACTAGGGCTGATGGGTTCTTCCCTCTCCTCTCAGTCAATACTTGCAAGTCCAGCTTTGACTGTAACAGAGTTTGCTTTTATTTTTCCAAAGAAAACATATGCTGAAGCTTTCTGACTTCTCGAGTTCATTGCACCCCAGTTCGCCACACACCTAGAGCAGCACAGTAAGTGGTTTGTTTAACAACCACATACGTCTTTGGTAACAGCAGAAATCCAGCGTTTACACACAAAATCTGGTTAAACGCACGCAAAATAAATAGAAGAACAGTAAAAGGTGCTTTTCCTTTTTTCCAGCGAACTGGGCACAAGATACGTATCTGCTTGGTCCAGACAGTTATGGCCACGCTCCTTCACCCTGGATGTCTGACTTGCCTCTTTTTTGGCTTTAATGCAGGTGGCACACACACAGAAATCTACACTCAATACCGCTTTGACAGCACCAACCTCCCTGCGCACTCCTAAAACCCAAACACCATGCTTTACTGTAATGCACAGCTTGTACACCATCCTAACCGCAGTCCATTTCAATAGGCAGGCTAGTAAGAAAAGGAAAAATAATCTGCAATCATTTTGAGTTTGATCTCTAACCCCTTTTTATGTGAATAAAGCACAGGGGTGAAGGTAGTTCCTGAGTACTGTACCACCACAACCATTAACACGATTCATACGGTCACACTCTGATGGCTTTAATGCATGTAAACACTTTAAGTACTCGTTCTTAATTTGTAAGGCTGCAAGCCTGTGGCTGTGTTCTCCAAGATTTTAACAAGTGCAAGTTTTAGCTGCCTAAGTAAAAATTATAATTTCTACCACTTGATTACCTACAGCTTTTCAGTGTTCTTACTCGTATTATAAAGTGTGGTTGAACAGAGATGCAGCTCTGAATTATTAATTGTAGCTTCTGTATGGAATGCCTTGCTCCCCAAATAATGATAAAATAAATAATACTTGCAGGTTAAAAAGGTGATTTGTCCCTAATTAAAGCTAAGTAATGCTGTGGTGTCCTCCAGATCCAGCCTAATTAAAATAGCATTCCAAAGGTCAAAAGTTAACTTACAGTAATAAATCATAAAGGCTTATAATTGCAGCTGCTGCATTATTTTAATTAGCACTAAAACTATGCTTTGAACACTATTTCTCGTTATCATTGTGTGAAACAGCACAATCGGTGGTATGGGGAAAAGATTCTATTTACATATTCTTTTGTTCCATTAGGATGCTCTATTTCAGCTCCAAAGGCAAATCACCTCACACAAATAATCTTCAACCTAACTCACAACCGGTATCTGATGACCAGTTAAAGCACAGGCAGCAGTTTTCTAATTAAAGCAATTATTTCCAAGCACTGTATTAGCACCGTAAGAGCAGACCAGTCAACTGCTCTACGTCATGGCTCTGTACGTTAGAGTTTGAGGCTTGGACGTTTTCCATTTTTTTTAAAGGATAAAAACTGCAAACACCTGTGCATACTTGTGAGTTCAAAGTGCAGAATCAGGTGTCTACCTACAGCCACGCGTATGACCGCGCTGTACCCTTGAGAGTTATCTCTACAGTCCATTTCTTTTTTTCACAACTCGATTATCCACAACAATAGAAAGCAGCCATGCAAGTACTGGAATATTCATGTTTTCATGCAATTTGACTGGCAGTTCTGTAATTGTGGTAAGCTGCTTTGACCAAGGTTTCTATAGCAACAGGCTTACTGTCAATTCTTACCTGTTTTCTGGTCATCCATTGTACTGAGCTTAGTCTCGTCAGCTACTGTTAAAAGGTAAATGTATAATGGTTAGCCCAGTTAGTGCCCATGCCCCACATGCATCCAACATTCCTTCTGTTTTGCATTTTTTTTGTTCAAGTTAGGGGTCCTTAGCAATGTCACACTCCATGCAAATAAACTGCAAGAGTAAGCCAATATTCTGGGTAGACATGGCAGCAAAGTAGTAACGTTCATGCAATGTCAGTCATGTTCACATCACAGGCAGGTACAATATGTTATTTACATGTTAGCGCAGGACAACTAGTCAAGACAAGTCAATACCACCAACCGTGCTACCCCCTGAGGCAGTTGGTGAACAGGGGACTGCAGTTAGGATATTCACAATTATTGCAAAGGAGCTATTTGTATTGTATTTTATTGCTTTGAGCAGGAAATTCTGTGCGTTTAAACAATCAAAAACTGTTTGTTAGGTTCTGCACTTCAGGATCTAAAAATTCACTGGCAGAGGAATGGAGGGGCTTATTAGCCGTTACTTGTTCTTAGTTAAAACTGTTATAGTTGATTGCCTGTCTTAGCTGCCACTACTTTACAGGGCTTCTGAAAGAAATATTGAAACTTGCATCTCATATGGATGTCAAACTACCCCCGTTTCTTATTCTGAATGAACACTCAAAATTTACTTGCACCTTTACTCCATTAATCAAAAGCCACCTGTAAAATGAGAGAAGGACCTTTATGGCTAATTGCATTATTTTGTTATGAACTGAGAATAATCCTGTCTACCCAGAACCACAGCATCGTACAGTTCGAAGCAGTTATCCTATACAGACTGGAAAACGCACCTTTCTCCTCTGTTTTCATATAAACCTTTAACAGTTATGTATAACCATGTGTCCAGATGGCTATGCTACTCAGAAGTAGGGACATTTGCAAGTGGCACAAACAATACTCTGGCCACTCGGCCATTCATGTTAAAAATACTTCCCACCAGCAGACAACACATGCAGTAGCGCTGCGCTTAAACAGTATGTTTGAAATTACAAGTTCTATGTACTTACAACAAGAAAATCAGGTTGAAATAAAACAATTGAAAAAATACCACTCACTACCTAGATCCATGCTTTTGGATTTTCGTGTTTTAACAAACTCCAACTGACTGGCATCTGAAAACTGCTTTGTACGCTTTTCTGACATGCTCTGGCGTCCAAAACCCTCTCGCTGGAAGGCAAGCACTGGATCAACATCTGGACTAAGAGTGCTGTAGGAAGGGAAAAAAATCATGCAAACATTTATCAAGATCACGCAACCTTTCACTCTGCAGAGAAAAGCATTTATTTAGCACGTGACTTCTAGCAACGACAAAGCGCACATTCTTAAACAAACTGCTGCGAGGAACCCGTTACACACTTGATGGATGCGTTCCCTGCGTCGGGAACGCTGGTGAAAAACCATCAAGAATTTCACTTCTCATCTTTAACGAGAGGTACACGCAGTAAACTACTAGAATGTACAGCCCCACAGAGGCACAATCTCAGGAAGCACAAAACACTTTCTTTTTCATACAGAGAAACAAATACATTCTGCTGAGAGCAAATTATCAGATTCTTTCTCCATTACAGATTTGTGCAGTAAAGCACAAGTAGCCTCAGTCATGCCTGAAGCCGACAGACTTTGCGTGAACATTTCTTTACATATGTGAAATTGCTTGTCAATTTTTCACAGTATCTCCCGGCTTAAGCCCGGCCATGACACACACGTTTATTTTTACTCATTGCTTCTTTACCGGACAATTATTCACCACAATGGTTCCAGCCCTAAATCAGAAATGAGGCCCCCTGGACCCAGTTTCAGTCTCTTCTGCAGGTTTCTTGCATGACCTTGGCTGACCGAGTTAGGTCACCTGCAAGCAGCGATGGGTGTTTCACTACCCTTCATCCGTAAGCGTGCTGAAGACAGATTTATTGGTGTTGGTGAAATGTTGGCAGAATCTGAAGTGCAAGAACGCAGGCAAAATGTGGTGTGTGAGCTAAGCACTAGGCTTGCACTGTGGCCACAGCACAGGTTGAGAAAAATAAGGGGGTTTTAAATTTAAATTGAAAAATTAAAAAATGAAAACAAATTGTATTTTGCATGACTGTTATTTATCCTACAGGAAAACATCCTGCAGAAGCCCCCCTTTTGATTGCTGTTGTACTTCAAGATTAAAGCCAACCTAAATATTTTCTCATTGAGATTTCTAAATAGGCTACATCTTCCCAAAGTATTATGTTGTACTCTGAGGGCTAAGTGGAGCACACATCTCATGCCTTCTGAGAAAAAGGCAAGCAGTCAATCTCTGCAGAAACCAACCGGGACGTCTACCTCCTGTAACACTGGCATGGATTTGAATGTTTTGTAATTTATAGAAGCATTTTTGATCAAGAAGCACCTGGGTCCTTGGCACAACGGTGAAGAGCAGTAAGGGAAAGTGTCCAAAGGCATCAAGGACTTTAAAGAATAAAAACCACTCTGTGCTCTACCAGGCAGCCCAGAAGAAATTGAGTCCAGCAGTGGCAGATTTGCAAATAATACGATATTAGCATGTGACAAGCACATATCACTTAAGTGAAAGATGGATCAGAGCTTGTATGAATAAAGACAGTGTCGAGTGCCTTTTGACTTTAACGTGTCTGGCTCAGGCTCATAATGTTTTACATCTAATTAACACAACTATTTCAGAGATGTCTGCACAATTCAGCAACATTTTGAAGCATATGCTTAAAAGCTCTGATGAATCAGAGCCCAAACTCATAAATAACTACTTGGTACTCATATTCACTCCCACAAACTGGGAAAAAATTATCTCTGCACGATAGATAAAACAGACAAAGCCAATGTGCAGATCTGGCATTTGCAGCAGCAAAAACACGTAGCTGAATCAAAAGTCTGCAAATGTCCTCCAAGTGACTCAGCTGAACTTACAGGGTTTCAGCACCTTCCATAATCAGATCATAAATGACTTTCCCAAGGCCACACAGGAGTTTCTGGCTCACTGCTAGTCAGCCCGGTCTCTGAAGGCCAGAGAAATGTGCTTTTACTAAGTGAGAATTTTCTCTAGCAACATCTGTTAACACAGCTCACATTAGTTGAAGACGACCGGCTTCATCGTGTGGAATAAAACGTACCCTGTGACACTTTCTTCAAAAACGATCAATTTCTAAACTGTTTGGTTTGGCTAGATGCTCCTTTCTTTTTTTCAAATTCATTTGCTTCAATCCAAATACACGAACCTTCTAGAAAGATTTCGTGCATGGACGTATATAATCAGTGCAAAGTCCTAAGCATGTACGAAAGCTCCAAAGTTTAACAAAACTCAAAAAAGTTGGGTTGGGACACAGCATCAGCAGTTGGGATTTCTGGAGACTGGATCCCAGAGATTTCAAGGGAACTGTATTTAGGGCATTTAGGTCTGCTTCCCTTCTCTGCCCTACCTTCCAACCCCACGTATTGGGGGGATTATTACTCCCTGTAGTAGCCGGCTTACTAAAAGCACTATTGAACACGAAAAATTACTTGGTCTGCCATCACAACATCTCCTACCTTTCCACGGGGCAAGTATATGAGCCCCAGGTAATGCCACCAGTTTTCACGTCCTGCTTTATTTCTGTCATTAGTGACCTACAAGTGTGCTTTAGTAACCAGGGCAGGAGCAGATCACAGGGCTCTGAATGCATGTATGCCGCCTAAAAGCATTCTAAGGTCCCCATGAAGATCCACAATAGGAAAAGCCAATGAACATCGAGGTGGAACTAACGCCCCTAGAAATGACTCGTGTTAATAATTTTTAAGAGCATTACTAGAAGGCAGAAAGTGAATTTAGTACAAGTCATTAAGCAATGCCAAATGCAATTTATGATACTCTAGCATACTTAACAAATAAGATTTCTGGAATGACAGCTGATCCCTAAAAGAATGTAACCGTCTTGTGACCCTCAGTGTTATTAAAATTCCACTTATTAATCCTGTCTTATTGCCCCTTTGTTTTCATAACATTTTCCTCAAAGATTAGAGAGATATTTTGAGACTGGGAAAGCTTACATTTTCTTCTGTGATTCAGAACAGCTGCCATTCTTGTTTGGATAACCCTTCATCCATATTCTTAGCTTTACCCTCTGTGCCTTCCAGCGAAACCATACAAGGCACCTTCCCTTCACAAGTCTTCCTTCACCCATTAGCAGCAGGAAATTAATGCAACAACCTAATTCTACTGCTATTTACTTTTTTACAAACGGGATACAATAGACGGTAAGGTGCCGTGCTGATCTGCTCTTTTAGTGCAGTTGCACCTGAAGGCCTTTCCAATTTCTCATACACACATTAAAGATTTCGAGGGTGATCAGTTTCACAGTATCTAAACCTTATCTAAACCTAAACAGTTTATTTTTAAGTAGCATATGAATAGCACTGCAGAAGTAAATGTAAAAGCACCTGCAAATGGGCTCTTACTCTATGCAATAAGGTTTTGCTCTTATTCCACTAAAGAAGTCTCTCAGCAACAAGCTATTATGAGCTGTGTTGAGTACTATCTATTTTATTTAAACATCTCTAAAAGCTCTCACGTAAGACAGATGGACCTTCAGGGGCCCAAATTACAGGTATGACTTGTTCAAAAGAAGAGAGGCATCATTTTAAAAAATAAAATGGAAATGAGGATGAAAAAGATTACTTTCTATACAATCATCAGAACAGGACATAAAACACAGGGCTCCGTTCCTGGGCATAAGATGAAATGATTTCATATACAGCAAACAAGAAACTGACAGGTGCATACTGGTTGGCAGATGCTATTGCTGTTTTATTAAGACATTGCTGACACATTCCTAGCAGACTTAAGAGACAGGAAAATTCATGTACTTCACGCTATTTGTGGTAATTATCTAGTTTCAAGTGGTGGCACTGTACAAGGGTGGGCTTTTATTTTGCTGCTACTATAGAGGACTGTAACAGGACTTGCAAATTAAATGTTAGATCTGTATTAACAGCACAAAGGAAGGCACAGTATTTCTTGGCCAGGAACCCAAGCAAGTCAACAATGGAGCTCAATGCATTTCACATTAAGACTCTCACAAAAGGATGTATCAAAGTAATTTGAGAGTCAACATAAAGACTCACAGATTAAACATATAAAGTTATTTTCTACAGTCGTAAATGTGAAGCTATTACAGAACAGTGCCCATGCACCACAGTTACCGCTCATATAATGACATGAAAGGTATTTCTTCACGCATAATAAATGAAACTTAACTAGTTCTCATTGCACAAGCATCAACACTAAGGCAACACGAAGAGCTGCCTTCACCTCCAAGCAAATTCATAGGAAGATCAAGGAAGTACAGAAAAGTATTGAAAGGCTACTAGATATACACTGAAATATTTTATGCAGTTGTAAACATTTTACAGTGAGGTTTATAAATTAAAATTTTCAACTGGAATTATTTTTTAATCTTTCAATTTTTTAGGGTTTTTTTTTAATTAGAAAAGCTGGTCCAGATGGCAACTAAATTACTATAATGAAAATAACACACCTGTACACTCATTTGGTCTTAATAACAATTAGTAACTTTTCCATAAATGTGTTTTGAAAGAACAGTAAACTGCAAGTAAAAGTACAAAGTCTAAGCAATTATCCGTACAGACTTCATTGAAACAGGGACAATTATCAGCATGAAAATAGCACAACATGAATGTGATGAGAGAAATAAAAATTAATATTATCAGTAGCAAAAATTTAAACTGAAGGAAAAGGTGGAAGTGCAGCTGTCCCCTTTTTCCTTCCACTAAACCATGATCTTACCAGTCTGTTGACTCATTAATTGCAGCTTTAGCCCATCCACCAGCATCAACAGTGCCAAAGCCCACATCATCATGGGAACTGGATGACGACTGGTCAGAGAGATGTGGAGGGAGGACAGACAGCCTGTCATCTTCAATAATGACAGTGTCATCTTGGGGCATGTTCACTGTTGGAGACAGCTGATATTTACCTGAATAGGAAAGGGAAAAAAATAAAACCCCTAAATAATAGCAGAGAGTGCTCTGAATTACACATAATCACAGCTGATAAAACGCCTTGTCACACTGCAGTGCTACTGATAAGAGTGGCACAACAATAACATTAACTTTCTCTCACTTTGTACCCATCTTCCTGTGCAGAGGTCTGGAAGAGAATCCATGGCCTACCTGCAAGACCACAATGCCTGAAGAACTCAGGTTGTAAAGGACCTCTTGCCTGGTCCAACCCCTCCTGCTCAGTCAAGGGCACTATGGCCAGGTGCCAAGGGCCCTGACCAAACAGCTTTTTTTAGTATTTCTACTTCATGACATCCTTGGGCAGACTGTGCCAGTCCCAGTCACCTTCACAGTGAAAAACGTGTTTCCTGAAGTTCACAGGGGACCTCCTGTGTTTCCATCTGTGCTCACTGTCTCCAGTCCTAGGAATCACTGAAAAGCTCCTTTTCCAGAAGACAGTATCTTCTCTTGCATCATCAAATCATAGGCAGAAACAAAACATGAGTTGAATGGGGACTAACAGAGCTCATCATTCCTCCGAACAATCTCGTCTTCATGGAATTTGAAACTTGTTTGACCACTTCTGGAGACTGGAATCCTTTCATAAAATGCTTCCAGAAAGGCAAGAACTCACAACTAAAACTAAACAATTCCAAATCTGACCTTGAACATGGTAAAATAAGGTATCCGACCTCAAAACAAATATCTGGGGGCATACTTGAAAAAGCTGTTTCTATTAGGACTAGACTCAAAACCATGTTAACACTCTTGTTAAAATCCTTAAACTAGAGCCAGCACACACACGAAAGAGACACAGTAAAGACATAACAAGGACTGCGATGCTCTTTGTTCAGTAGCAGACTTCACTGTGTTTATTGTGAGGCTAGCAGTTAAAAGGTTGTGTTTAGAGGTTCTTACAAACTAGTAAAACAGTGCGTCCCCGCAGAAGACAGTTTAGATGTGCACATGAATATGATAAGCCCACTGCACTGCTGCTGTTACGGGGATAAATATGCACACATGGCTACATTTTGCCCGCATCATTCCAGTGCATGAGACTGCATAACAACTCTCAAATGCCCGTATTAAAAGTGGAAGCAGTGTTTAAACCTACGGAAATCTTCAGCGCACCAAAAAAGACTAAAAAGCCATACAGCTTATCAGAAGGGATATTTTCACTGCAATGTTTTGAACTACTGCTGTGTTTGACACTAGGTAAATCAGTTTTTCAGGATCCACGCATGATATCGATATAGAGTTGGTGTTTAAATATTGTTTGGCCACCAGCAGAAATGCAGAATTATCGCCATTTAGACTTGGATTAAGCAGGTCATTTCAGTATCTTGAATCACTAAGCTAACACTTGCTCTAAGGAAAATAAAGAATTGCAAACCTGGATAAAAACCATGTCGTCATCTGAACAGGTTTCCCAGTCTGACCTGGCCTTCCAGGAAGGGGAACATTTACAACCTCCCTGGGCAACCTATTCCAGTGTCTCACTACCTTCATAGTAAGGAATTCCTTCCTAAATTCCAAATCTAAACCTACTCTCTATTACCTTGACGCTATCCCCCCACTGTCCTTTCACTAGAACGCCTTGTGGAAAAGTCCCTCTCCAGCTCTCATATAAACCCCCTTCAGATACTAGAGTTCCCCCAGAGCCTTCTCGGCTCCAGGCTGAACAGCCCAAACTCCCTCATAGCCTGTCTTCCTAAGAGAGATGCTCTAACTAGCCCTCTGATCATTTTCATGGCCCTCCTCTTGAGTTGCTCCAACAGCTCCATCTCCTTACTGTATCGGGGACTCCAGAACTGTGTGCAGGGTTCTAAGTGGGGTCTCATGAGAGTGAAGACGGAGGGGGAGAATCACCTCCCTTGACCAGCTAGTCAAGCTTCTTTTGATGCAGCAATCCAGACTTAAAAGATCTGACATTTTTATGTTTGTTCTAATTCTCACTACGTGCAACATGATTCCCAATGAATGATGACGACATTCTATGACTTTTATTCCTGGACTTGTGTTACTACTAAAACAATTAGTAAAATTGTCACATCCCATGAGATGCACTAGCTTTACCAACCATTCATATTCTGAGACCGTGATGCACCACAGTCATAATGTATAGCAAAACTTCTATTGCTGTGACACTGGTTGTTTCTATGGACACATCCAGTATTCTCATACTTTATTTTTCCTACAGACATGGGAAAACTTGCAGAATTAGGGAAAAAGAATTTTTTCCTCTTTACTGGAAAGTTTTCAGTTACTTTGCATACAATTATTTCAACAAATAAAAGAACCCCCCCGACCTTATGCATACAGAGGTCGCTAAAATCACTGCTGCACTAGGTAACACATTTGTGTAGCTTTCCAAATGGGGGAAAACTGGCTTCAGAAGAGATCACTGAAGAAGGCTGAAGAAGTGTTGGAATGAAAAGGTCCTGCACGGTGAACATCTCATCACTGTTGAAATGAGGGTGTTCAGTTTGCATAGCAGCTGATTCTTTGCCCAACAATAGCTTCTTTGATGGGCATGTTAATATTTAGCCTGGTAATGTTCTTCTTTCCAAACATAATGCCTACAAGGCTGTTAACTCCGCAGTTAATAACGTCTCCAAAGAATTGCTTGTGAAATGGTATAACCTTATGGCATTCAGCTGATTGAACTTCCCATTAGAAAGGCTGCAGTAATTCAGTAACATTTAAATTTTTCACTACCCTTTTTTATATCTGACAAAGGTGAAGACTGACATTTTAATAGTTGCTTTGGAATGAGGGGAGAACCTGTCTGACATGCCTATGATTTTCACTGCAGCTGAAGCTTAAAAAAGGTGAAAGGCATCACCTCCAGCAGACCTCAGCAGTGCACTCAACATGTGCTTTGCAACGAACTTGGCTGAAGTGGACAGACAATACCCTTGGAGAAAGCAACTCTGCAGGGGTTGTGAGAAACATTACAAGGAACACCAAAGAAACTTCAAACCTAACAAGCTCCAGTATATGTGACTGATCTACAAATCTGAGATGATGTTCAAACTGCCTATAAATGTCTCCAAGCCAGTAATTTTCCCTCAGGTTAGAAAAGTCTTGCAAACTTAGATTCTGAATACGCTTCCAAGTCCCATCTTGCACGTATTAATTCAACTTCAGTAAGGTAACCTGTAATAATAGAAAGTACTTTGGACAGTGTAATAAGGAAGACAGAAACCATAGTAAGGAAGACCTTGCAAGAGAATCTCATCTCAGGACAAGGAGGCTCAAACTACTTGAACAAGTTACAGGAAAAATAATACTATAAAATAATATATAATAATACGAAATAGTTGTTGTGATAACAATGATAACAATAGCAATTGTGTTTCCTACAGGAGGGATCCATAGAAATATAGAAATGTGCAACGAGAAATTAGAACTTGTCCAGATCTCAATTGTTTGTTTTTCAGTAACAGCGTATTTGTCCCCAACAATATGCTGAGTTTGGCAACCCTTCCCACAGACACTACTACAACCTTATTTGCTAAAATAAGTGGAGGTGGGATTCAGAATAAATCTCTGGGGAATATCTATGGATAAAAGCACCTCTGCTACATCCAGGACTCAAGATCTCAATGGTGCTTGGATCTGTCAGGCCTTTTGTAGCAGGCCACCACGTTCTGGGGATATTTCTGTAAAGGGTTATTTTCACTTCATTGAGAGACATCCTCTACATCTCTAGCTAAGTTCTTTGCAGCAGTGCTTTCTACCAATTCTATCCGTAAGATAGCAGTTATTTAGAGAACAAAGTATTTCCTGTAGGGTAGGAACAATCACATTTTATGAAATCGTAGGGCATCCTTCAGGATGAAAAGCACATGCAGCGCAAGTATCGTTATTTTCTGTACCTCCCGATAAAAAACTTCAGTTCAGTCACTGGGCTACAAAACCTACCATGTTCATTAAAAAAACACCAACAACTAGAAGGAAGAGATGAAAGTAAGACTTTATACTAAGCTCTTTGTTGAATAAGAATAATTCATACAGACAGCAGCGATGCATTTGTGCGTTGTGCAACTCAGGAGCATAGCATTTGATATACAAGAAGGGTGCACCGCAAGAAAATGCTTCAATTTTTAACCACAGAGTAGATGATAACACAGTTATTATGAATGTACTAACATGCAACCTGAAAATACTGGAATTATATAAGCAAACATAAGCGTGTATTATAGCCATCTAATGCCTAGAAAGCCCGGATGTATTTATTGAAAAAGCCTCATCAGAACCAAAAATCCCTTGAGTACAGAAAGCAGTGTCTCCATCAGAATTTTTCAGCAAAATATCACCAAGTCAAAAAGCCTATGAAAACCCACAATAGCCATAATTCTCTAGAAAAGCTGAACATCAAGGTAAGATCTTCAAGAAGCATGACAACATTGCCGTTCCTCTCTTTCAGTAAGCAAACACTGCACTACGTAATTCAAATCACATTCTAAAATTAGCATTTTATTCCCACTCTCCCAGCAAGGTTCTGACAACCAACTCTTGCTGTCAGCTATGGAAAAAATAAGGAAACTGCCTGAAATACCTTTCCCTGAAAATTGCGTGAGATATATTTAAAAGCCACAAAGCTCTGAAACGTTTTGTTCCAAATTCAAGTACTAACTGAAAGAGCTGGCATTTTGAGATTAACGCTTTTGAATGCCTAACGTGCGAAGGAAGACAACTTAAAATCCATCCCTTTTATCCAACAGCAAACCAAGCAGAAAGACACTCCTTCACACCCAAGGTAAACCTATGACCTCGTCAACAAATAAATGGCTTGTTCAAATTGCTCTCCTTAAGAGCACATGACACTGGGTGAAAAAGCTTCCCGCTTCCTTGATCTCTTCCAAGCTGCACAACATGCGAGGCAGTACAACGGACCATGATTTCTTATTACTCAAACGCACAGAAACAAGAGTTAACTACAAACCCTTTAAGCAGCGTGTCTGTGGTTTTCCAGAAAGTTTAACAACAGTGTCATTCTGCTACCACACACACAAACTCCAAAACACAAACGCATTAAAAACCCCTAAAACCAACAAAAAAGCCCCAACACCGTCACAGCAGGCGGGGTACACAGACAAAGCGTTGACCGGAAAATGTAAAGGTGGGACTTCCATTTTCTAAGGCCGAAAATTAACAAGTTTATAGCACCACCTAACACACTGTCTGGGTGTCAAGCACACTCAAGACAGTCCCAGATTCAACGGCCATGCTTTATATGTTTAGAACGTGCCATGTTTTTTATGTTTAAAACTTGCAACTCACGCAAGCAATTGTTGCATCTTCTGTTTAGTATTATTTTCTTCCAGATGGTGCATAACTAACCCCACGCCAGCCAGAGATCCAACCATGCCTGTGGCAAGGCAGGCCTTTATTCTTGAGCCCTATGCCTCAGACGCTGAACTGCCACGGAGCAACTGCTAATAACCTCGTTATCCGCTGGGGCCATGCAGATTGTTCGGCACAGAATCTACACAAGGGATGCTTCAAATTAGTTATGGTGTTTTAAAACTGGTGTCCCACAAAGCAAAACTTCAAACTAATAAATGTCCTAACGAGCGTAAATGGATGCAAGGTTGCCTTGTTTCCGTACTGCAGTATTACTGAACTGGGGAATAAGAAATGTGAAAATGAATTCTAACTCCCCAGAGTCACTGACTTTCACGTGAACGAAGACTCAACATAGAAACTGGAACAACTGATCTCTTATTGCTCCAGATCAAACAATTCAGAACCAAGGTAAATGCTTCTGTTATTGGTTTTATTACCTGCCATTCTCTTTGCAGTACCAGTTCACTTAGTCTCCCACATCAAGTTCCTAGAAGGCTTGTGCAGAACAATTTTAAGTTGGTCAGTGCAACCATGTTCCCCAACTCCCCACACAGCACATTAATCGTCCTATGATCAATCACAGAGAGGAATAAAGACATGCCCGGCTCAGCAGAGCTGCTTTGACTCACCCATTATCCTACTCAGCGCCACGTTCCTTGTAGGTGACTCGCTGAGACCCTCGATCCCGCTGTAGAGGGAGTGGGAAATCCTCCGTTCCCGATCATCCAGCAGGCTCTCTATGGGCAGCTCCGGCCCTGAGGGGCTCCCAGGTGACTCCAACTACACAGAGAGGAAAATTAGTGCCTAGAGTCCATTTAACAGCATGGGAGAGCTGTCACAACTTGCCTAAGGCCTAGAGCTGTCTGGGCACCAAATGAGCTAGAACTTCTCACCTTGGGCAAGCGTAATGTGCAATGACAGCTTTGCCTAATGACCACTTCCTAAGCCTCTTTATACTGACCCCCCACAGTGCCCTGTCACATTTCAAATCCTTCAGCAGAAAACCCCAGCGCATTTTGGTGCCTCTCTGCTGGAGAATTTCTTAAGCAACAGTTTGGGTTTTTCCAGCACTAGCAGGCAGGCGGCTGGGCCATCCTTCCCACACGGACAGCCTGGCAGGAGCGTGGAGCTGCAACCTCACCCAGAATTGGGCTCCTGATGCTTTCTGAAGGGATGCCATTTGTTTGCAGAACCAGCCATCACAGAAACCCCCCATACAGTTTAGTAGCCAAGAGCAAACACTCAAATATTTGTTAGTTAGGAGGAAAGAAAAAAACCCAGGTAAGAGACCATGGCAGCTTTTTTATTTTCTTCCTCGAGTTCTTCATCCTGCCCTTTGTGGCTGCAGCGTACAGACAGCTCTTGTGCTTTGTTCTACCTGCAAGCTTCCCTGATCCTCAGCACAGCTGCAGCATCCAGGAAGAGCCACAAAACCCAGAACCTAACAAGGCCAGAGGTTTCCCAGCTCTCAACCCCCAGAGCTGCTGGGTCCCTGTCTACCACGGGTCTAGGCTGGGCTGCCCGGAGCATGACAAGACAAATGAAGTAGGTGGTGTTAGAAGTGATGGGGATGTGCTGCTTGGACACATGCACAAAGGAGAGAACAAAACTGGGTTTTCTTTGGCGAGTCAGAGAATCAGAGCTCAGTGGTAAACCACACTCACTTGAGGAAAATGAAGAAAATCTGTTATCATCTAGCAGGTTCAGTCACCCCACTAGCTGCAGGCAGCTTCACTGATGCTGCTGACCCCAAGGAACAAGGAGAATGAGCACCTGTGCACTCACAGGTCAGTTCAGACTGGGTGTCAGCACCCAGAGATAAGAGATTCCCCACACCATCACCAACCCTCACACCATCCAGCCTTCCTGTCCCTAACACTCTGGGTTCACCTGAATTCTAGCACCCTGCTGGCTCCCTGGTAGTGTTATCAAAGGAGCTTCACCAAGACCATAAAAGCAATCCAGCTAAACAGCACGAACTGAACCCAACTGTATTAAACAAATAATCTTAAAAGATGAATTTTGCGGGGGCTGTCATATGAGCTTGTACATCAAAGCACTACCTGTCTCATCAACGTGCCTCTTCATAGTGAATTATATCTCAAGAACAACACCTATGTCAAGTGCATCTCAAAAACAACGTCCGTAGCACAAACCATAGAGCGTATGTTTTAAATGTGCTGAAATATAGTGGGCACCAGACACTGCAAGACACTGAGTAAGCTGAAAACTCTTTGAAGCCGCTGGAACACTTATTCCAAGAACTGGTTTCTAAATGAGCACAAGAGTTGCTCATAGTTTCAGGATTATAATAACAAGCAACATGTTTGTCGCTCGTACTCACTTCTTTAAACAGATGCTCATTATTAATCACGCCACCCGCAATTCCCAGATGACTACAAGAAGAATGCTACGAAAGATTTTATACATGTGCTTCAAGGACTACAAAGCACTGAGCTACAGTCTCCATGGCGGTCAGCCCAGTGGAGCAATGACTTCTGACACTGGGGGACTGGCATAACACCCAGTATGTGGAGGGGTGGAGGTTTGTGAAACGCTGCATTACGAAGTAAAGGAGACCACGGCTGGAAGGTTGCAGAGTCTGTAAAATTATTGCTGTTCAGAGCCATCATCTGTTTAATATAAATGAGATATTTAATGAAGTTCCAAATTGTAGACTTATCTCTCCCAGTTTGATAAGCACTGGGGAGATTTACGGCATCAGAGGGTCAACACAATTACAATTGGAGGCACGTCAAGCTGCAGGAGAATAATAAACTTGCGGTGCAAGAGAATTAGACTCAATAAGGTTTAAATTGTGAAATGAGGATTTGTTTTATTAGTTTTTTAAATTGCAGATTACAACTGACAGCTTTACTGAAAAGTAAATTAAATAATATTTTTAGCCTCCGCTATAAAGGATTCTAAGGCAAATTCAAAAAGAATAGCAAAGTTAATTCTGAAACACCGCAAGTAAAAAAGCACAGCAACATTAGACTGCTTGAGAGCTTAGACTTGCGTAATAAAGGCATTAAATGATGAACTAACCTTTATTCCACTGCCGTTCAATAAGGTGTGAAAATACCAAAGTGCTTTGGGACTTATACTCCCAGCACTGTATTGATGACTACACGTAGCCAGTGTCCAGCTTTTAGTGATCCATGTCACCCAGTTCTTCATACGGCAGCCCATCAACTTTCAAATTCATTTGTAGGAAGGGCTCAAGAGATTTTCAGAAAGATACTGGCAAGAAGAAAGCTCTGAGTACATAGAAATTCACTCCTGGTAATGCAGTAAAGCACGGGGTAAATAACAGAAATAGCAGGAGCATGCCTTCTGATGTCCATGCTTTGTGAAGTGAATCGCACATTTCATGGGGAGAACTTCTTCCATTTCTAATTAGCATCTCAAAAGGTGGGTTTAAGCAAAGGAACCAACAGCCAACTGCACACGTATTTTACCAAAGACACAATGCCTTCTCTTAAGTAGCAGAAGAAGAATTGTCCTTACATCGTAAATAGAAAGTTTGTGGAAAAAGCACACACTGAATTTGTATCTGCTCTGGGCAGGACAAAGAGACTGGGAGTCCAAAGCGAGACTGCCATTATTTATTTATTCAAATAAATAATTGTTTTTCCTAATGCATTTCTAGTGAGGAGCTTGAATTACACATGCAGGTTCTTTCCCGTAGCCGCTGTCAGGGCTAGCCAGCTTAATTTGATTAACTGACACAGAGCAGGTAATAGAAGCAAAGGTGTACAAATTCCTGACCTTCATTAAAGGCCTGGCAAGGAAGGCACTCGAGGCAGGAGCTGGCCCCTATAGTACCTATCAATCGCTGCACTTGTTGGTATGACAGTTCAGAGTCACAGACCAGCTGAGGTTGGATTAAAACACAGGAGATTATCTAGTTCAACCTCTTGTTTGTTCAAATCAATATCAGCAAGAGAAGGATACCCAATGCCTTGGCCAGTTGGGTTTTGAATTCCTCCAAGGACAGAGATTCCACTACCTCTCTGGCCAGCCTGTGCCAGTGGCTGCCCACCCTCTCTGAAGGAAATTTTTTTCCTTATGTTTAATGAAATTTCTTGTATTTCAGTTTGTGGCCAGTTTGCTTCTTGTCCTGCCACGGGGCAGCCCTGAGAAAAGTCTGGGTCAGTCATCTTTATTTCCCACATCAGGTATTTGCAGACACTGGCAAGATCCCCCCCATGAGCCTTCTCCTCTCCTGGGCTGAACAGAGCTCCCTCGGTGGGTCCTAGCACTGACCTACAACAAATGATCACACTCATAAAAATGCAGTAAAACCGCACATGCTGCAGATTGCCTGCAGCACCTTTTTTTCTCCAGTCTCTTAAAATAAAAATAGAAACAATATTTTTTAATTGTTTTTTACAAAAAAAGGTCTCTAGCCTGGCCCTTTGTCATTGAGATAAGAGCCAGCTGTTTGCTCGAACACTGTCTGCATTAACTATCCCAGCTGCTGCTTATCTAAATGATGAAAGGAAAACTAATGGGGTCCTTTTTGCTTTAATATCATCATCCATCCTATCTGAAGTTATGTACTTAAATATGAAAAGTTTATGCACAAGAACACTGCCAAAATACTCCAGGCATAAACAATTCATTACTTTTTGTAAAGAAAAATCAACCATCAGACTTTCCCTCAGAACGTAAATTATCTAAACAGTTTAATGCCCGTTTAATGGGTTTCATAGAAGCCGGTTTATACAGTTGCCGTGTATCACATCCAGGGTCACACACAATTCTTGTCCAGGCTCCCCTTTTCTTCTCTTATTTGAAGTCCAAACTGCTTTAGCTTCCTTTTTCAGCAGAGATACTTTTACATTACTACCATTATTAAATGTGGTTTTCTTTGTTACCCCCCCAGGCTGGGATCCTGCTTTAGGGACAGACTTTGAGAGTTGTGGAAGTGTAAGCAAATAGCCAGTACAAGAGTGGGGGCTCTCTCACAAGCACAACCATGCCCAGTGAAAGTAAAATTAGCACAGTTCTTCTTGTGACAGCCAGGGCCAGGACGGAGCCTGCAGATTGATGCCAATGACAGAAAGGAGATAAAGGTAAGTAAAAACAAACAAGAACACGTATTGGGACAGAAGATACTACAAAGCAGAAAACCACGTGCATCATTTCCCAACGCCGACAAAGACCACCAGAGGCTTAAAAGAGGCCCTTAGAAAGTCTTGCATTAGAAGTTCACAGAAGTTATGTCACAATCAAAAAAAAATATACTGGCCAAGAAACAGAGAGGAAGAAGGAAGAATTTAAACAGCATCCTTCAGAAGATGTTCAGACTGAGGGTACAATGTTTACCAAGGACACCAAACATAAGAAGGCACACCTGATGGACCCCTTGATTGCAAGAAAAAAAGGAGAACTGAGAGACAGGCTTGTAGCAGGGAACCTCAATGATTTCTTCACCTCAGCCATTACTGCTGAAGGTACCAAGGCAATGTCTACATGACTTCTTCCATTCTAGCAAATAAGAAAACATTGGCCAGAAGAAAACACACAAGAGCACTAGGCCAATCGAGTAGGTGAGAAGTTAATGTATCATCACCTAGGTTGGATGGCATTCTCTCCAAAGCCTGGAAGAAACTCAAACATGAAGCTGTGTAACTGCTGGTCGAAATGTTCAACACACTATTGCAAACAGCCCTGGAAACCGCTAAGGCCAATACTTAGCCTTACCAATGACTTTGGAGAAGGGAGTGATTTTAAGACGACGACCAAGTCTTCTCAATAGTTAAATGAACTACATAAAATCATCAGTAAAGAAAAATAACGAACCTTTCATATCAACTTCAAAGCAGGTAAGTAGGTAATACATGCAGAGAAAAATGATGCCGAATGATTTCTGCTTCCACATATATTAGAAAAAATAAGTAAGTTTGCTTGTTTCCTTTGCATTAGGAGGAAACCACTCATTTGCAAAGCCTAGTTCACTGATCTGTCCACTTGTTGATTTATTTAAACAGTTCATGAGGTCCTTATATGGTTTGGATTCGTGGCTGCATCTCTGCTTTGTGGTTTGCTCAATTTTCAGTTCAGCCACGGGAGCAAGGATGAACAGCAATGCAGCAGTAAATCTGGGGATCTGTACATCATTTGCACACCTTCATTTTAGACAGGTTTGGCAAGACATTGATTCTGTTCAAAAAAGGAAGGGATGTGAAAAACCTTTAAATCTTTCACACTAAAGAAAACGGCGATACCCTCTCTCTTAGTGGTAGACAAGTACTGCCTGCACATGACATGAACTGAGAGTGCGGTGAGCAATCTGTGCCTCTAAGCTGTCCAGGTTGCAGGACTGAAAAGAGCAGGATTCTGGAAGTAACAATTACCTTTATTTTCTTGAATCAGCACATACTGCTGACAGCTGCCCGGCTCTGCCTGCCAGTCGTGCACAGGCATTGCGTATGCATACTATGACAACGGAGCCTGCAGCTGTCTGCCCATACAGGCTAATCATCATAACATCACTAATTAACTGAACATGACATAAGGAGCTCTGGTGTTTCTCCTTATACTTAATAACTTCAAAACTGTCAGCCCCAAGTTAAAGATTTTAAAAGCCGAGCGCCATGCCTTCTGAAAAGAGGGTATTAAATACCGGCTGCATGTGAACACCCAGGAACACTGAACACTCTTCCCATTTTCACCACTGTCTGCACCACTTTGGAAATGCTCCTTAAAGTCTCTGTCTGCTGATATAGGAAACTTGCAGAGTCGATACACAATGCTGATGTCAGAGGGATGGCTCAATGTTGAAAACACAGATTTGAACAGCATCTTTACAGTTTTTGAAAGGAGGGGTGGGAACCAGGGGCACATGACAGTTATATCCCAATCCCAACCTGTAAGGTGATGAATGCTCTTAGATTAGCATAACATAAAGTATTGACTGTGTGATTTTACCTGGAGTGGCCAAGATACTGAAAACTTTGCAAGGTTTGCCGTGGTGTGGCTCACAGAATTAAGTGTATTACTGTAATCTGCAGAGACGTAAAGCAAACAGGAGAAGAACTCAGATACCCGCTTTCAGCTTGGAGTTCATTCATAACTACCATTCACTCCGTGCTTATATCAATATTTACTACAAGATAATTCACTTGAAAACCTGGATGGATTTTACTCTGTCTCCTGTTAAGTCATTGAAAATTCTTTCTACAGGCAATTCTTCAATTCAATAAAAACCACAACAGCATAAAAATGCTTTTTACCTTCTGAGAAGCTTGTGGTCTCTTTTGAGGTTACAGCTACATGAGCACTAGTGATGCAAACAGTCACCCACCACCTCTCTGAAGAAAAGACAGCACTCTTATGGTGTTTATGCACATTTTACTGTTACCATAAACACTCTGGAGGCTTCATCTACAGCTGGTGAGAACTGCTGAAGCTGTTTGAGAACAATGCCAGCATGAAAAAAAGAGTATCGGGGTCATGTCATAAGTTTGGAAACAGTTTCATGCTGAAGTTACTCAGACTTGGACTTCGGAAAAAAAAGCTTTCTGAATCCAAAGAGCTGCTTTGCATCAGATCAGAGGCAACTGCCTCTGCCTCGCTAAGCCCAGGACAGCACGGGTTGAGCCATCCTCCAACCAAATTGCGTTTTGAAATGAGACTCGAGGGAACAGCACTCTGCAGAACTGTGCTGATGAATTAATTCTTCCTGCCCCCATCCCCTTCTTAAAGCTGACTCTTTCACTGAAAGAGTGATCAGATTTTGGAACGGGCTGCCCACGGAGGTGGTCGGGTCACCCTCTCTGGAGGTGTTTAAGGTTAGGCTGGATGAAGTGCTGAGAGGCATGAGCTAGATGTCAGATGTTTACTTGGTTGGTTTTAGGTTGGACTGGATGATCTTTAAGATCTTTTCCAGCCTCACCAGTACTGTGAGACTGTGACTATAAAAATTAATATTAAAAACAAAATAGCAGTGTTCATAGATGCAACTTTCTGATTCAAACTGGATTCAAATCCAGTTCAAGACTGGGTTGCCTATCTATTTCAGAAGACCTCAGTTTGATTTTGCAAATGCAAAAAAACTACTGAACTTGAAGCTAGCAAGAAAAGAAAAAAACCCCAGCTTGGCATTTCTGCTGGTTTTGCTGCTGGTTTTTTGACAGCCAGATTGCAAAAAGTTTTACCACCCAGATGCTGGGTATAGTTCTTTTTTGCATTGGCACTATCATCCCTCAAAGACACTTGCTGCTGCTCCATGACACTGCAGGGAAGCTCAGGGCACTGACCTGACCTTGCACGCCAGTGCAGGACTAACTGTATCACCGGGATGCAGCAGAAGGAGCACTGCCACTGGTGATGCATGGAAGGGAATATAATGGAACTTGTGGTTCTACGAGGTTAAGAGGATTGTAGGCTGTATTTTTGCCCATAAAGTGGGCACATACAATGCTGAATCACCTCAGGAAAGAAATCCGCTACACAAGCTCCTTTTTGTTGCATTTTATAGAAAACGCCAGGGAAATATTCTCTCAAAATGCAAACACTTCTTTTTGTCTTTAAGAAAAACAGTAAAATCCCATTTCTAAAGACCTGAGATTGTTCAGTCTGTAGAAAAGGCAGCATTAGGGAGACCTTATCACTCCCTACAACCACCTGCAGGGAGGTTGTAGCAAGGTGGAGGTCAGTTTCTTTTTCTGAATAACAGGTCAAGAAGAAATGGCCTCAAGTTGAGCCAGAGGAGGTTGAAAGTGGATATCAGGAACAATTATTTCACAGCAATAGTTACCAAGCATTGGAACAGGAAGCCCAGCAAAGTGCTTGGGTCACCATCTCTGGAGATAATTACAATACACGTAGATGTGGCAGTCAGGAACATGGTTTAGTAGTGGACTTGGCAGTGTTAGGTTAACTGTTGGATTCTATGATTTTAAAGATCTTTTCCAAACTAAACAATTCTGTAACTTCCACTGGTAAGAAGTGTGATTTATCAAGACAGGGACCGCATCTCTGATGCATTTAGTTCTAATCTTCGTTCCTGAATTTGCCACCAGTCCAATACAAATTCTTTCCTTTTCTAGCACTTAATAATCTTCACTGAGATGGTTTATTGTGCATTAGGCTGCTGATAACTACAGCAACATTCTAAGGAAACAACTTGTGTGTCAGCACATCTAAGTAGTCTACATTACTGAAGTAAGCAAAATGTAGCTGAGCCTGCCAGACACGGCCAACATCTGACGCTCCATGGCAAAGTGAGTACCACTACAATGCCCAGCTGAGCAAGGCTGCTCTCTCCACATATCCACTACTTAGGAGCTAAGCTGACTGAAGCCACATTTATAGACGGTACTCACGCGTATGGCACAGAACTGATATTATCATTCCTTATCAGTATTAGATTAGTAATACCTGAGGTTCAAATTTGTCACGTTTTTTAATAAGGAAGTGGGGTTTAATTGCAATATGGCAATTAAAAAAAACTCACCCCTTTTCATTTAATTGAAGCCTAGGCATTGCAAGACATTACAAAAGCTGGCTTCTTGAATTCTGCCAGCACAGCAGGTAAACAGCTTTGTGCCCACGCTAGCTGCGCTTTCGTCCTTATAAAATATGCAAACAATGTCAATACTGTATCTCCTTTGGAAAAGGAAAGCAATAATTCCTGAGAAAAAGTACTTACAATTATTTGTAAAGACGATCACTATGCCAATAACTGGGACTATCACTTTTCCAAATCATTACGGTTCATCTCACTGGCTTATTGAGGAGATGGGAAAATACATGACAAACTCTAAATACGCCTGAACAGAAAAAGCTTCCCAGCAAGGAGGTTCTGAGGGACGTGGGTGTTGGTCTCTTCTCACAGGGAACAAGAGACAGAACAAGAAGAAATGGCCTCAGGTTGCACCAGGAGAAGTTTATGTTGGAAATGAGAAAAACACCATTTACTGAACAGGCATTGGAACAGGCTGCACAGGGAGGGGGCTGAACCACCACCACTCCTGGATGTGAAAATGGAGCTTAGGGATATGGTTTAGTGGTGGGCTTGACGATCTTAACGGCCTTTTTCAACTTAAATGCCTATGATTCTATGATCCTACTCCTTCTACAGGTACATTTCAACCTATCACTGAGATGTACTATGTGATTTCTGCAAAATAAATCACACCACATGTCAACCACACCTAGGGCAGCAAGCTATTCTTAACTTGAATGAGCAAAAATTCCGTCAGATTTAAGGAGCAATGCCTTTGGTTCATCATTGATGAATCTGCTGCATCGCTTACAAGTGCCATTCTGCTACAGTGAACATCTACATCCTTTCTGAAAAAAATATTCTAAACACAGAAAGAGTCTAAAATGTGTCACCCTTTTTATGCACGAACACACAAAATGCACCTGAAATGTTGTATGAATAAGATAGCACCTCTAAAGGGCAGTCTGGAATTCAAGCTCAGAATTAGGGCAAGAATGGGACATGAAATACAGAGAGTCAGCTTACCTTCAACACCAAGTGAGAATCACTGCACACGCAGGCTGGCTTTCCAGCCATGTGTGTATAAATATTGGTGTAGGTACACTAAAGGTGTCGGTGAGCAGTTAACCAAGGCGAGTGTCTTTTTCAAACATGATTTTATACTACACTGTGGACCAGACTTCATTTTAAGATCAATGTCATGTATTAAAAAATAAAGTATTCCTTTTCTCCCTACGCAGGATTGGAAGTACTAAACCAATTTGGGTGCTTTATTTTAGAGGCCTGACACTCAAGAAATAACACCCCTTGTAAGACCTTGCCAGCGTTACGAAGAACGAAAGAATGACTTTTAGAAGTCTTAAACAGACGCTGCCCTGACCCACCATTTCACTTCGCCCTATTTAACTTGGTGTTTTTCTCCAGTTTGCCAAAATCATTTTGATGTCTAATTCAGCCCCGCACTGCATCTGCAGCCCTCAGTATCACATGCCCACAAATTCCTGCTGTATAGCATTATTTACATTAATCTAGAAACCGTGAGTATGCTTCAGAGCACCCACATGCCAATGTTTCACTGAAAGAGACAGAAGTTCAAAATAACAGCAGAACAAGGATCACCACTTCACCCTGAATTCAGTCATTTCACACTGGGCAATGAAGGCCAAGACAACATATTTCTGTTGTTGGGGATTTTAAATGTTTGCCTAAAATTTTGCAGAATCTTTACAGTAACATTTAAAATATAATAATGAAACGCAAGAGCTCTACGCTGAATTTAGAAAAGCGAGAGTGGCAAAGCAGCAAGTCAGTTAACACTAAACCTATAAACAAAAGATTCAATAGACCTACATAAAAAACTCCAGAGAACAAAAATCACGTAACAGTGGGATCCAATTACAAAATCAATATGGTTTTATCCAGCGCTTCCTGTTATTCATTGATGAAGATAGTCAAAAGAAAAGCTTCATCGATCCATAATAAGGTTAGCATGTCTAATACCAATACTCAGATAATTTTGTAATTCTCTCTTTAGCTTCTCCAATACTGTTTTCCAGGTCTCAGAGGAAACATGACCTCTCCTATAAACAGAGCTACCTTAGAAGTGAAAATTCCCAGCCCCGTTATCGAAATCGTATTACCTCATTGCATTTACTTATTCGCCTTGCAACAATAAGCTGAATCATTCCCCGCTTGTTTCCTTCAGTGGACATAGACCTCCTTAAGGTTTCCATGGCATCTTGATTTGTTTTGCCCAATAACGATTCTCCATTTACTGCTATTAGTTGATCATTCACTCGAAGCCTGCCATCCTGGAAAAGGAAAGATTATAGACAGTTACATAAAACACACACCAAACCAGTTTAGTCTGTTGCAGACAGGAAAAAGAACCAACTACGCTTAGTCCTACTCTTTTACCATCACTGGTGTAATAGCTTCCATTGCAACCCCTGCAGGAAATGTCTGTTGCGATTACAGATTTGCACTATCCTTAGCTGCTGCACAAACAGCACACTAACTCATGTTCTTTTTGGGGCTGTTGAAATCCTGGGACGCACAAACACACAAATGTCAACAGCAATCTAAGCGTTACCTCTGACGGTGTAACTGGAACAAGCTCGTCACAGAGCAATCTTATTCTTGAATCTGTGGTCACTCTCAAAACAGTCTTACTATGGAAAACCAAGGAAGACCCAAGTACACACAAGCAGCCTCTTACCTTGGATGCTGCTCCACCGTTAATGATGGACTTGACGAAGATTCCTAAATCAGCATGGTTTTCTTTTGACCGGTTACCTTTGACGCTAACACCAAGTCCAGCTGATCCAGAGTCATTCAGTGGAACTTCAAATGTCAGGAATTCCCTGGTGCCATCAGGCGTGAGGACGAGCTCCTCTTCTTCTGCTTTCTGTCAGGAAGATTAGCACAGGATTTTAGAACAGCATGTCTCTTTGGGAATTCTCTCTAAGCTGTTACCATCAAAAAAAACCCTGCTTTTAACTACACTGCCACAATATTTTCCACGGTAATTATCTGAAGAAATGTGCACAAATAATGCATTTTCAATCACCTCCAGCTGATGCTTAGGATTCAGCAGTATCTTACGCTTGTCTCTAGGTGTTTTCTGCCTAGTGAAGTAATTGCACTGTGTGGCGCTGATGAATGTGCCACTGAACAATATGCACGCTGATGCTTCATTCACTGAAGCAGACCTGTACCAAACACTTTCTTACTTACAGAATTGCATCGTTTTTAAAATACCATCACCACCTTCATCTATGGTGGTCTTACAGCCATAGGGAGAAACTAAATGCACGAAAATGCGATTTTGAAAATTACTTATTCACTCATTTTGTTTAAAACTACCTGTGTTAGGAAAAACAAACTCACACAGAGAGATCGACAACAGCACATCTCTCTGCTATCGCCAGGTTTAGAATCCAGTCCAGCTCTGAGGACAATCTTCCTGGCTCTGCACTTTACCTTTGTCCTGCCACCCACATCTTCACTTCTTTGCTGGCCCCCACACCTAGTTTTAGTCTGTCTGAAGCAATCGCAGTTGTAGTCCAGAATCCCCAGGATCTTTCTACACACCCAGAAGCCTTTCCAGAACAGGAGACCATGCTCTCACTCCACTTCCTGCCAAGCTCAGTGGGTGGTGGCCTGGGCCCTGCAGTATCCTCATAGAGGGGGGCAATTCTGGGGGCAGCAGGCACAGACAAACCGCCAGGAAAGAAAAAAGAAAATGGTCAAGCTTTACAGAGCAGAGCCTAGGCTGCCAAAGGAGTAGAAGTAAGGAGAACTGTGCCTTGCAGTAGGCACTGTCCACTGCTGTCTGACCATCTTTCATAGAATCATAGGATTGTTTACATTGAAAAAGACCTTTAAGATCACCAACATTAGCCTAACTCTAACAAGCCCAGCACCCTTGAGCACCGTATTTACTCAAGTTTTAGCCATAACAAATTCATTACTGAGACTTTAGTTTTAACTTTATTCACTGATGAAAACAGCCATGCTCTTAAAGGCAGCTCTCTGCAACGAGCCTGGTGCCTGACCTCCACAAAGATGCTCATGAATCCAGCTGTACTGTCCCTTCTCACCCACGTGACGGAGAACGAGCGTGGGAATGACCACCAGAAGGTGCACACTAACGTCCAACAGTTGGCAGTTCTTCTCTGGAAGAATTAATCTGGACAATTTTTTCACAGTCTTGGCAAGTACGGCACTTCCCTTGCTGACAATGACTTTACACAGACTCTTCCTGCGTTACTCCCATCTAATTGCAAAACACATTCCTATTATTCTCCTTCTCCCAGATGCTTGGAGCAGAACAAGAAGTTAACTTGTGCCTGCTGAGCTGAACGTTTCTCAAGGCCTGAGGAAATGCAAAGCTGACAGACATCCGAAATCCAGAGACGATCAGGCTGGGGACAAGCTTGTTAGTTGCTTGTCGTGGGTTTGGTAAACCATAGCATTGTGCCACCACTGAACTAGAAACACGATGTGAAAGTGTCACACGGAAAGGCAGGCAGGAGAGAAACAGGAGCTCTGCCTTTCCCCGTTTGGTTAAAAGCATGAACTCCAGCCGTTTCCCTTGCGCTAGACGCTACTTCCTCATCTCTAACCACCTTTCGTTTAAAACACAACATCATGCTTCAGCAGAACAAAAATTATCATCCCCGGCTCATTTACAAACCCCAGTAATGCAAACACATCTCTCAACCATGCGAAACAACACGGCCTGTGCCAGCAGTCAGGAATGGAAGGACGCACTGTGCCTGTGGGAAAAAACCCCTACCTTTTGGGAAAATTAAACCCTGCCCTTCCCGACTGGGTCACAGCATGCATCTTTTGTCATGTGGCTGCAGGACAAAACAACCTCAGACAGGTTACCTTTCTGTCTCTGTAACTTTGAGCACTTTCACATTCCACAATAAATAGTAGTAGGTTTAAAAGCTTACGAGCCAAAAGGCTCATGAGACAAAGCCAAAGTAGCATGTATGGGTTACCCAACGAAGCACCTTCCCTTAACGGAGCTTACTACTGTTAACATAATTTAGAATCAATCCTTCCATCCCCAATATCTTCTAATCTTTAAACAAAAATCGGCCTTAATTTCAGCCACAGCAATCTCCCTTCTAGGGCAGAGAACTAAACTGCTAACCCGTACATGTGCAAGGTCTGTTCCTGTCCTGTGCACTTCTTTGTGTCAAAGGGCCACCTGGAGAGCAAGTCGGTGAGCATCCCCGAGGGACCGGGTAATAGCCTCTACACTACCTCTCGTCCATGACACCAAAGAGATGCGTTATCAACTCAGCACTACTCATCATGAGAGGCTTCTGCTTGCTTGCATTTACTGTCATGAATATGGAAATAAGCTGATGCCAGGGTACACCTGAGGATACAGGTGAAACTTAAGGCTTCAACCAAGAGCAAACTACCTATTAGCTGCACAGGAGTGAGATGATAATGGTCATGTTAAAAAAAAGAGAGAGAGAAACAGCAGCCTCAGCAATGGAACAGAAGTACTGAAGCCATGAGAAAACTGCTCAACACAGCCAAAGGAAAAAATTGCCATTACGGGGCTAAAGCTGAATTGCTCTAGGGCCTTTGCTGAGTATCCACAGCAGTTTCCACTAAGCCAGCTTGTTTCATGAACTTACCTGAGGCCCTAGTTTCAGCAACGTAAGAAGTCTCTTGCCCTGTAGAACGTGTGTGTCACCTGTCAGTACCACAGGCTCAAATGCAGATGTTTTAAAAAAGAAAATGACAGAAAGAGCAAAATTTCTTTGTTGATACCAAACAACTTCTTCTGAGAATACTTAGGAAAAAATGTGGCTTCCAAAAATACCTGAACCATTAGGACTAGGTATATGAAAGTACCTACTCTAACATTCTTGCCACACTATGGTTCAAGAGATCTTAGCATTTGCAAGATACTGAATCATGCAAAGCTTGGAACACAACTGTAGAGTGATCAGGAAAACTTAAGCAGGTCATAAAGGACCTATTCTTAGAGGAATAAGCAGGAAGAATTTACCCTGACATCGTAATGTTTTGAAGGTTGTGAAAAAGAGAAAACAAACCAGCCAACCAAATCTCAGATTGGCTGAACCCTTTGTTCGCCCCCCCAAGCCTTTTGGGGCACAGGAACAGTGACTGCACTGTACAGCAACTGTCTCAAACCGACCAAAGATCAGCTGCTATCAAAAAGCAGAATCTGTGCTGAAATTGTTCTGAACATTACGCATGTAAATGTAACCGACCACAGAAATTCCCTCATTCATCCGGGAGACTGCGCAAAGGCACACACAGATCTAAAATGCAGCATTAAAAAATTTCAACTGAGAACACAATCACTTCCTAATTGCGGTACCTTCCATCAGAATTTGATGCACTCTAAATTAACAGTTTCACTCTGTCAATCAAACACCTCAACACTATTTTCCTTATTAGTTAAGCTGTGGGAGAAATGTATTCCTTCATACGCTTTGACAGGCCAGCAGTAAACACACAAGCAAAATTATGTACTTTGAACACTGAAAACCAAAATTCACCTCCCTGGAGCTTTTTCATACACTATGTCCAAAGCAATTAACAGCAGAACAATATTCTACTCGGTGTGTGTCTGAGGAGGAAAAGGTCATCTGAAATGACTTCGTCTGGATGAGTGAAGCAGCTCAATATTGGAATTTGTAATAAAAATTCGACCAGTGATAAACTATGCAGGTGAATTTTTTTTGCCACAAATTCACACCTAGCCCCTATTTACGCTAGACGGCGTTTGAGCCGAGTCTTTCACTTTTTAAATGCAACATAAATATACTGTGAATTTAAAGATAACCTCCCTGCCTAGTGCAAACTGATGTCAGTGCTTCAATGCATGCCAATTTTAAAAAGCAACAAGATAAACAAGAGGGACATTATTTTTCTCTTCTACATAACACTGGTTTCTGGTCCGATCACAAAATCTCATTTTATAAACAACAGGAACACAAACCTTGACACTAGGAACACAGTAAGTTCATCTCATCATATTAATAACAACAACTTCTTTTATTTCTCCATTGTTTTAAATGCTGTGAAGAAATTCCTTGCTTAGGACTTGTCCCCTTTATAAAATCTCATCAGTGCTCAGGCAGTGTAAGCAGCATGAGACGAGTGAAAAAAGAAACCGTACAGCAAAGAAAAACCTCCTCCCACCTAATGGGGAAAGCAATGTTCAATCAAGCTAGGACAAGTTTCTGAAGTGGCTCACTGCAGCTACAAATCTGAGTGCATTCTCTCCAGCAAAGTTCATTCTCTTGCAAGCCAGGACATGCTGTCTCCTCTGCAGCTATTAAGTCACTGAAACTTGTCTGCAAGTTACCTTGCAATGATGTATAAAGAACAGAAAGAAGTTAATCATGGGAGTCTTGGCAAAAACCCAGGGCACTCCTGTTTCCATTCACAGAAGCAATTAATAAAGCTCTGCATCCCCACTGGTAAGGGGTAACCTATATTTCTCAGTTACTCAAAGACATTGACAGGGCTCCTGTACGCGCAGCGCATATGCAGGTACATATACACCGCGGTAGTTGAATTCACGCGATACATGATGTTACTACAGTTTAGACTCTACCTAATGCCTCCAAAGACCCCATCAATAGTCTTCACCTTACCTGCCCCCAAGTCGCGTTGTGTTCAGCCTTTTCATGTGGCGGCTCTAGGCCTGCTAGCCTCAGTTTAATAATTATTTGTTAAGCTATGAACTGTTTTCCTCACAAATGTGTCTTCTCTCTGGTGCATTTGTCCTGAGAGAAAATCTCAACTTCTCAACAGTAAGCTTGAAGTCCCATGGAAGTAAGAGCTTACCAGACTCTAGGAAGCGTAGGCTGTAAAAGGACTGGAAATCACAATATTCCCAAGTTCAGTCGTTTGGTTCCAATAATGGGGAATTCCAACACAAAATCACAGCCTTTCCAGGATATTTTCAACCTTAAGATTTTAACATAGCATTGGCTATTTTCTTCTCTCTTACAGGCTATTTGTGATCCTGAGAAATCATAACACCTCTACATATATATATTTACATGCACATAAACACAATTTGTATCCTAAAACACACAGTACACAGGCAAGAAGATTTCACTTCACCATTCTGTCAAGACATTCTTGATATCAGATATGACTCAAATAGTTTTCGTCTTCAGGTTAGGTGGGTGATACTGTCGCTGTACCAGGCACCTGGTGTACTGTCATACACCAAAAGATGACTCACTTCCCTGAGATGGCATCACACAGACAAATGTAGAACATGTAAATCGAACAGCTCTGAGGAACCAAAACAGCTTCCTTGGCCAACAGGTGTTTTGTGGGAAATGATGTTTAGTACTCGTGGAAAAGCAGATGCATTACTGCTGGAAGTGATGAAAGGAGAGCAGTGTAGGTGGCCTGGAACACACCCCTCTAAATTCAATTGAAGCCTCACCTCAAGAGGAATAACTGAGAGCTGACGCATCCTGCTGTGGGTTGGAGAAATAACACTACAGCAGCTCAATCTGATTTAAAAACAGAACTAGGGCAAAGAACAGCCTTCCTACTGATACACACACAGAGAATTCTACCCATTTTCCTCCTGAAATACAGGGTCTTTTATCTTTTTTTAATTAAAAAATTCAAGCAATGATGTGTTGCATTACAGATTATAAATGAGTCTAAAATGTTTACTTACCTAGTTATAAAATGCTATAGTGCTTCAGTCTACTGAACAACTATTGCTTTCTTTTCCCAAGTCTTCCTAGGTTAAGTATTTTAATATCTCCCATATGCTAGTCAAATAATAACGAATCTTATTTGCACGTGTACGCTGGGACTCATTATTCATATTAGCTAAGTTAATATGTCACATCTGGCAAAAGCTACACTCTTGTTCAAATCAAATAGCAGTTGCCAAATATCAAAACCTACATCTGAACTCTCAGATTTTATGGGAAATGTGGTCTGCTTTAATTTTAATCCCACCAAGACAAAGTTTTTTCCATATTATATGTGGATTAACCTTGGTACGTATTTATAAGCAGAAATGCCACGAAAATTCTGCAAGCCAGGCCTGTTACATTTCCAGTGATGTCCATTTTAAGGATTTAATTTAATATCAAAAAGCATGTTCCTCATTCAAAAATGTCTTCAATTTAATTTTTTTGATGAATTAAAAAATGGCTCAGGAAAAAATTAGATGTTTGCCAAAGCACAAGAAATTCTGGCATGTGATTTTCATTTAGCATGAAAATTAAAGCTTTGCAAAAGCTGATGGTTAAGTACATCCACATGTTTGCTGTCCATCTCTGCAAGAAGGCTATTGCTTGTCTACTCTGACATTATTCTCCCTAATGTTAGCATCCTCAGCTGAGAAACCTGTTTAAGCAGCTGAGAGTCTACGTTTCAAATCAACTGATCAGACCTCTAAAAATATCCTGGTGGTTATGCATCTCAGAAACTTCACATAAAGACTAGTCTGTGGCCTGCATTTTACTCAGGTTAACATTACCTGTTCCAGACTGTTGTTCCTACCCAGACTTTGTGCTTCTCCTGTACATTCTGGAACAAATACGCAGTTGTAACACTTTCTTTTCAAGATGTTTATCCTAGAGAGAGGCAACCCAGGGAGTAGATACACAGCAGGCATCTGCTCTGCAAAGCCTGTAAAGCTATAGCTCTTTGCACTATCCCTCATTCTAGGCGAAATTCAATGCCCAACACAATAATGACAAAGTATCCTCAAAATCCTTACACTTCTCTCTCTGGCCTGTGGCATACAAGACCTGACAGACTACAGAAACAGACAGAGTGTCTGTGGAAGCCAGACAGAAAAAGTTGAAAGGGAAATAATGCCTTTGTAGAAGTCCATGGCAAGAAACACATTCCACATAAGGATATGAGCATACTGGGTGCTGGGACTACCCGGTGTCTTACCTTTTTGGCTGCAGATTCACAGCCAACAGTGGCAAACCATTTCATCTCACTAGTTTCTGTGGATTAATAGCAAGTAATCAGCAGCTCTAAGAGTCTAAAGCCAACAGTGCAGTAAAACAAGCTTAGTACACAAAAATAGAGGTTTTCAGAGGTTTAAATCAATTTTCTAAGCACCGATATGTACTTTGCATTCACCCAAGCTAGGGCTAGTGTTTGGAAGAACCTACTGATCCTACTGCCCATGCAAGCAGATGACCAACTAAAGGACTTGTACCTGCTGTTTGAACTGCAAATGCCTTACACAGATGACTCCTATTATCCAAAACAACATTAAGGTCATCATGCAGGAAACAGTATAATAAAGGTGAACAATGACATGAGTACCAGTGTAGCTTCAGGATGACTCTGCAACGGTGGCACTGAGGCAACCCTGTTAGGGACACACTGGGACACATAAGCTGCATTCCACAAAACTGGTAAGTGGCCAGCAAGAGTTAGGAACACAAGCTTTGAGAAAATGGGTGAAGTGTCCCGAAGTGCTGCATGGAGCCAGACTGGTTGGGCTACATCACAGCCCAGGTAAATCGCCTACAGATGATGGGGTCGAAATTACAAGAGGGTCACTACAAAACTACACAACACTACAAAATTTACGTGGATTATCACTGAGTGTTCAAAGAAGTTCAGGCCACTCAAAGAGCATTCATAAACACTGCCACCCGACTGCCATTAATAATTCAGTAGGAATTAATGTCTCAACTCTACTTGTTAAAGCCCTAGAATATGCTATCCAATACTAGAGAGCCTTCTGTGATAAAAGACTGTAAACATAACCATACCCTGCAGAAGATCACACATTCACTACCTCTTTCTTTCATATGGCCACTGATTTTATGTCACAACTTTATTAAATTATAACCCTAATCTGAAACCACTCAATCTAGCAGAAGAGAATGCTTTTAAAACAGTTATCACCCTTGTGCCTCACACTGTTAGAAGATAAAAAGGCATCAAATTAATCACCACCAGTTATTTGCATTTTCCTAAATACCACGAAGGAAATACCATCAGCTAAATCATCAATCCCACCTCTCCTCTTTCGATAAAATTGTTCTGTATCTCATGCTAACAACACTGCAGGCTGACATTAGTCAATGTACAGTTTGGCTCCATTGTTGGATGTTTGGATCAGCTAATTCAGCAATGGAAAGTGGCAAAGCTCTAAACTGTTCCCCAGAGCAGGTTCTGTGTGAAAGACGAGTTGCATCAACTGAGTGATAAAAACCTGCAATCAAAACTGAAGTTCTGTGTACGAGCTCAATACGAAGGGGTAGAGATTTAACCTACAGCTTTTGAAAAACAGCTGTGGATACATCCCCAGTGACTATGGATCTTTAAGTAAAGAAACAGCTTTTAACCAAAAGTAAAAAGCAAACACAGAGACACTCAGAACACCACCTTAAAGCTCAACACTAAATGTGCCTATCTCCCCATGATGAAGCTCCAAGAATTCTCTATCCATTAATTGATATAAGTTGTCTCTATAAATCTATAGTATAGCGCCATATTCATACCAACAGCTGCAGACAACAAGTGCAGAAAATAATTATGCATTACCTTGAGAACCCTGACCACAGGGGAATTGCCCCATTCCTCTAAGCAATGAATTCTTGCATAAAAAGAATTCAGAATGACACAGAAAAGTCTACGGCAAGAACTGCAACGGAACCCAAATGCTGACAGGTTTAGCCATGACCTTATCCTTGGATTCTTAAAAAACACGGTGACCAAAACAAAATTCAGATGGTAACAGAAGTGTGAGGTGTTTCCAAAGGAAAGAAAAAGCATTTGCTCTTTCTATCAGGGCTGTTAAACGTTCGCATATAGTTCCGCCACACCAATCGCTCTTGTTAGGGCACTATGACGAATCCCGCACTTGCTGAAACTTCTAATTTGACAGAAAAATGAAAGCAGAAAACCAGCTCTGCTGTGCTGCTGAGTGCAAGAGTCACGGAATGAAACCCTGAATCCTAACTCTGAATCTCTTCTAATGGACAGACAACAGTCCCGAGAAAACACTTAGTTATATGATAATTATTATTTTACTAGCATTATGCTTATATGAAAGTTATCTTGCTGGTTCTCGATTCAGAAAACGAAGAGCGAGTGACAATTGTAAAAGCCAAACATTACTGAAACACTACTGACTTTCAATGAGTATGAGGAAAAATTAATTGGCAGATGTTTTACATAGCATAATTAACAGTTCATTTCAATGCTCTCTAACAAGATTAAGATAATTACGCTTGGAAACTGAAATGTAATAATGATAAATTACTGGTTTTCGTATTACGGTCACTCTCCCACATTCCAAATAATCACCATATTTAGAACTAGGTGCATCTGTTCCGTGTTGTCATCAGCTATAGAAATGGCACAAACTTGTGTCCGGGTGAAATGATCTCTGAACCAAGACAGATTTGCTTGCTTCAGGAGTGAACGGAGGTGTCTGTTCCATTCGTCAGCAAAGCAGAACGTAAAAACAGCAGTACTGTTTTCACCAGGGCACAGTTACCAGACAGAAGCTGAGGCTGCATCAGCAGTTCACATTTCTTATGGATAAGTGCAGAGCAAAGCTTAAATTCTGTGAGCTTAGCGAGTTACAAAAGCTCCTCATACGGAATTCAGAAATGAGAACATGAGAATCTGTATTCTGGGAGGGCTTACAAAATATGGACGTGTATGCTTTCCTATATCGATAGCATAAAAATAACTCTCTCAAGGATGTCAGGCCACAAATACATTAAAAAAACCCCTAATCTTCTAGGTTTTCTTTTAAATCATCTATGAAGACTGTAACTACTGCTTCCAAATGCCACAATACTAGTGTATTTGCAAAGTGATAGTTACTCGAATGTAATGTTAATAATGCGTTGAGAAATTACACCACATAATCTGGGGTCCACTCATAGATTTTATTTATCCACTTTCAATTGTTTTCTTGTTTTGGGGTTATTTTTAATTTCAAAGGTGCATTTTTTGTCTTCTCCTTCACAAAAACATAACAACAAAAACCCCCATAACCATTCTGCCTTTATATTCAGAACAGACTGTATTTCATCTCCCTCATTTCTATAGCTTCTGTGCTTTCATTATGCTTTTTTTTGTTCTTTTTTTTTGCTTTGCTTTCTACCATCAAGTCCTTGACACTTGGAGACAGAAACTTCACAACTAACAGCACAAAGATCAGAGCAGGCACTGAAATAGAAATTGCAAGATTAGAAATCTCAAAGACCTGAAAAACAGTGAAGATGGAAAAGCTGGGATTCAGGCAGAAGCAAGGAGCATAAAGAAAAGCAATGAAAGATGCTTTCAAAAGTAATAATAGATTTTAAGAATGTGGGACTACATTATTAATGTGCAGCTGTGAAAAATTACTTGTGCAGTACGCGAGTATCACACTTATCAAAAGTAAACTAAACTGGAAGAGGGGAGGAAAGCGCAAAAGCATTTCGCACTATAAAATGCTGACACCATTCGCATTTTGTCCATTTATTCTTCCCACCCAGGAACAGGCAAATGTTAAGAGACCTCTTCTCCTACTATTGATCACTGTTGCTCTAAGCATTCGAGAAAACACAAAAAAATCCTACTCTGTGATCAATGAAAACTCCAAGTTCAGAAAACCAATTTGCATTGACCAGCTGTTCATCTTTATCCCCCCACTAACAGAACACACCTCTGCGTCTTTCCCAATTCACTTAGTTTCAAGGCTTGTTAGGGCTTTCTGGTTGTTTTTTTCAGATTTCACCAGAATTCTCCCCGTCCCTCCTGAAAAATCCCTGTGTCAACAAGCAAGTTCTAGCTCGCACCCACAGACAACAAATGAGCGATACCGATTTTGGTTTGGACTTCTTTTAGATCAAGAAAGGGTGATGGTCCCAACAACGGCAGCAGAAGGATTTCGCTGTGGGATTTGCTTCAGAACATTAACTTTGCAACAGATGAGCAATTCTTTTGTAGAAACACAATCTTAATGAGCTTAATCTTAACGAGGTTTGGGGGCAGAATTTCAACTCTAAAACCGTAACACCTTGTAAGGCTGCACCCACAAATTATTCTCAACTGTATTTGGTAACAGGTAGAAATACTGTCCTAGGCTTCGATTTCATTATATATCAGCAGTACATGGTAAGAAACTATTAAAGTAAAAAATACATGCTCTAGTGAGACGTATACTCCAAGGCATGTCTGAAACAGAGCCCCTGTGCAGATGACTTTCAGGCTAGAAGGACATAAAATGCCAGAGGGATAAAAGCAAATATTTCTACATTCAACTAAAACATCCCTTTCAGCAGTTATATTCCATTGGCCTGAAACACTAACAGTATCAACACATTTACCCTTGACTATCTCACTGAGAGAGAGTCTTAGATCTCTTTACATACTCTTGACTTCTTTTTATTCCAGACATCAACTCACCATTGTTGGTAGGGCACTCTGAATCATCTAGACAAGCTTTTTCTGTTTTTCAGCAGCCTAATATTCATTAAATAAACCTTCTGTTCTAGAGAAGCTTTTAATATGTGGTACAAGTTATGTGTAATAAACTGTTCCACTTACTAAAATGAGTTACTTAACAGTACAGAAACTCAACATACAGCCTCACTGACACATCACATACAAACCTGTTACAGTCTTCAACGGGTTAAGCTTCATTCTACTTCCCAATACTTCCTTAACAAGCAGTTGATTGCTATGAGGATACAAGTGAAACTTAAATCCAAACTTTCCAATTTCTGAGTTTGCATCTCAGTCTCATAATCACATTTCAAACAATCAGGTTTCAACAAGTAACCCAGGCTAACAGTCTACTGTTATCACTCCAACATTAGGCCTTTGGCCATGTACAAACTGCGTAATTTCAAATAGCACTTGAACACACATAATAACTAAATTGTGTGTCCTATTCAAACAGTATTTGAAATTACATTAACAAATGCATTTAAAATGTAAAGCTAGAGAGAGCCATCTACAGTATGTAAGGTGAAAGGGGTATCTCTGAAACTGTGATGGAGAAGTACCATATCAATGTAAAAACAGTTGTGAGTCTTCCAGTATGGAAAAGACAAAGCTCTTACCGTTTCCTTTGGGATTTGTGACTGGCTTTGTTCTGCATTCTAAAGGAAGTAAAAAAAAAAAATAAGAACACGACTACATACGACATGAACTATCTATCAGCAGGGGGACAAACAAAGAGCTCTAATTCTGAGGCAATGGCAAACTAAAGGGCATTGTCACAGCTCTGACTCAAATTTGTCTCAACAAGCACTAAATGAAAGATGAACAAAGGAACTTCCAGTGATCTTAGACCAGTACACCTGACCATCTGGTTTCGAGGAAGGTGTCTATCTGGTCATGGAGTAATTGCACCCGCTTACAGATTTTTCTGTCTGGTGGAATGTTCTCATTCATGCTGTCCCCTGACATTTCCCTTAAGTTTTCTTAACAACCACCTCGGTAGTCAAACCGAACCCCTTCCAAATATTTTAAACAAGAACGTATTTTTTAAAACACTGTAATTTTTAAAAGGGATTCACACTTTGAGTGTTTGGATGAACCAGAAGTGCAGCACTGGAAATCCCAAGACAGAAGGGTGTTTTCAGTCCACTACAGATGGAACCCCCCTGTACCTTGCATTCATCACACGTGTCTTAGGGTACATAAGGCAAACATACATCACTGGAAAACTTTTCTGCATCCTCCAACCAATTGTGGAAACACACATAAGAAACTATTGCTTTTCTGAGCCCTGAGTCACCCACATTGAGTTCCCTTTGAGCATCCAGTAGCCACCTTGCTGCTGGGTGGATGGTCACTTTTGAGGTAACAAGTGAGTTTTTTTTCCATCAATTGAGCCAAAATGAAATGTTTGGGTTTACTGGGATTTTTTTTGGTTTGGGCTGTCTTGCAGGAGATTAAGTACAAATATGTAGTGGCAATGAAGTCACATGAATACTCAGCTAAAAACAAACCCCTACGGAGTCAACTGCCAGGAACCTGTAATGGGCCTACATGTGACAATGGCATTTTAACCTATGGGGCACAGGACACTAACTCCTCCAGCCAGTCTCTGCTGATACTAAGAGTAGTACTAAGCTACGAAGTACTTTAAATGAGTACTAAATGTTTAGTTCAAAAGCTAAATAACCCAAGTCAATCCTCCTGTGGATTCACATAGTCAGTAGCAAGCTCTGAGAAAATCCAGCAAAATAAGATATGTTGGGTCATGTGAGGTAAGCCCAGTAGAACAGAGGCTCTACTTAATCAGAGTAATTGCCACCCCTTTCATAAAGGAAGAGGTCAGGGAGGGAAGACGCAAACAATCTGCCTTTCACACTGATGCAGACAAGACCAATAATATTATCTGACATTAGGTAAAGCTCTGGAAGGAATAAAATGCTGGTATTTGGAGAAGCATAATTGTTCTTCCAGATCTCACTGGATCAAAAAGTTACCTACTGCCAATTTGGTTTTATTCCCTGCTTCCACATTTTTCTCACTTTTACCGTGATCTGCTGCACTGGCTCTCCTTTACTTACGTCCCCACACACACGACATGACCACACAAGCCACAAAGATCTCATGTCAACCTACATGGGCTCAGCTTTAAAATTTGCAGGAATGTTGATACAACTGCCCATTTTCATGTGTCCCTTCCAGGCAATAATGGCTACATCCATCCAAGACATTAAACTCCACAACTCTCCTGAAAGTTTATCTTCATTTTACTTATAAAGAAACCCAAGCACAAGCAATTTTTCACAAGTCATTCCAGAAGCCATAACCCAAATCAGAAAATCTAACCACCTTTTATTGAGATTGCCGCCTACACAAATGTTGGCCAATATAAAATGGTTTTAATGGCCTCCATGAGGTAGATAACAGCAAATAACACGATTTGATGCACATGATTTCTGAGACCTATCTCAGTTAATATTTAAGGCGTACAAATGTAGAAAATACTAGAAGTAAAGGGAAGATGCAAAGCCAAAGAAAGTTCAGATGTGAATAAAGTCCATCTGACATTCTGGATCAATCTTTCAATGTTAATTTGTACACTGAGCTAATGAAAGACAATGAGAGAAGCTGTTATTAAAGACTTCTTTTTCCCTTTTAAGATTATTTCTTAACCAGAGAAGAAAGAACAGCCCTGATGAGTTTTAGTTCAACACCTTCCCCAGTAACTCCGCTACTGCTCTTTGACAGCTGTCAGCAGAGCACACCTAACATTTCTTCATGTGAAAATGCAAACAAACAAATCTTTATGCAACAGAGGATCATCACACACATGTACTGTCAGATCCTCACAGTATCTTTTGTTTAGCTGGAGCTACAGAGGCATAAACCAGTTAAGATCTGTTCTACAACTACACAGTGCAGAGTCTACGTAGTTCCTGACACCACCATGGTGAGATCTGGCTTCCCTGTGCTGGTGTTTGCCAAAGTAGAGGTGAGTAACAGCAGAGAGGCTACCGAGATTGAACTCATTTAAAGGGGTTGATCCATGTAATTTTTAAAACTACAGCGACTATTATGCTTTATTCACATCATAGCTTTGTCTACAATTATTTAAACAAAGTACTGTGTTAATTTAAATTATGCATTATAGCTTACTCATTTTGCTGTAGAAATAATATACACAAAAGTAAGACACTTTCTTACTTCTAAGTTTATTTAAAAAACGTAAAAAGCATTTTCATTCACCTTTATGTAAGATAGCAAAACTGTGAAAATTACATCATCACAACTTATATAAAAAAGTAGGGATAATACTCTTTCAAATTGTTAATTTCATTTTATGACAACTGCTAGTTCAGTACTGAAAAGTCATGGTCCAACAATGTTAAGGTAAAAGTGTGGTTTCTTTGCAACCTTCCTGGCACTTTGACTTTCGCGGTGTAATTGCCATTTTGCAAAGTGAAAGGCTGATGTTCAATGTTTTGAAACAGCCAAACAAAAAATCCCTCTTTGCATTCAAAGTAAGGCAAATGCAGTAGAAAAGTGAAGCAACCTATTTAGCATACTTCCACATTTCTCTTTTCACGATAACGCAACCGAATATGTTAGTTTTTAGAGCTACTTATAGCTATGATAATACAAAAAATAAATAACTGCAGCAGTTTAATTGAATACAGAATGAAGTAAGACTGTTATAGTCACAGCCTACCTTTTCATAACCAAAATGATCTCCAATAATTGTCAGAGCAATACCTGTACACACTATGCAAATGGAGCAGGCACAGTATGAAATATCAATTTATTTCCATTTCTTGTAAATTCCTCAGAAACGTTTTCAGAATTATGCTGCTAAACTAGTAACTGCAGGCTTTCCATTCCACAAATGCTGCATTTTATTTAGAAAGTCTACTATTTCTTGTATTAAAAGGTATTTACACACTTTGTTTTGTTATAGTGTTATATGCTCTGAAATAGTTTAGTGAGCAGGCAGTGGGACTTGTCTGCATGCATCTAGTTAAAGTCCTATAGCTTCTCCTACAATTTTTCACTCAAAATAAAACTTTCACACATTATTAATAAATATTTAATTCTAATAGCAGATTTTTAAGATAATAAAAACATTTATGTAAAATGTTCTACAAGATAGCCAAGTTTCTTTTCATTATATTCAGTGCCAGCCATGCATGTTTACCATCAGGTGACAAGATCAAATCATTTGTTCATGTTCATCTAAATCTCTTAGCTCCTCTCTATTTTACGCACCAGTTCCCTTGGATGGAATGTTTCTTCCTGGCGAAAAATCAGAAGGCCAACAGTCCCTCCCATCTTGGTGCTTCGCAACAAGGACACAACTTCTTCCTGAGTTTTGCCTGTTAAATCAACCCCGTTTACCTGTGACAGAGGAAACAGCAAAAATTGATAGACCTCTAAAACGGGACAAGCCGTAGAAACTCATACCGGAAAGTACCGTGAATGATGAGAGACAGTGTTTAAAAACTCTCACTGAAGCACTATTCCAGTTGGCTCAGTATAACTACCAGCTAGCAGAATTAAACATCTTTTACCACTGAACACAAACAAGAAGGAAGACAGCTATACATCCCTTCTCTTTATGGCATTATATGTTATCTTCCAAAGATACCTTGTACAATAAACTCTGTAAAAAGTAGAAAGTATTTCTTGTTTTTTTCCACCAGAAAGAACTTGGGAGCAGTTACATTTACTTTGCCTTCACTCAGTTGTCCAGTTCCTCAGTCTCCACATCCCATTTACCAGGACAGACTGTATGGAACGCAAAGAGGCAAACATCCCACTCTCTGAGCTACCTTGATTAAGGTTGAAGCTAGAGAAAGATAGGGTGTTCCCAGCCTTGCCTGTTCTGAAACATTTTGGAAATGCAAGGCAAAACAGCTAGAGGTATTAAGTAAGTCTGGTGCTCTGAAGTCAGCAAAGCACCTTCTTTCCTTTGCCTCACTGTTCACACAGTGTAGCTGAACTGTCCCCTGAAATGCTTCTCAGTTCATTCTAACCAAGTCATCTGGGTTACCCTGAATTACAGTAATTATGGCATACCACCCTCTAGCAGCAATTCACGCTGACTTTGCCAATTTTGCAGTAAAGTGAAGTTAGGGCTCTAAGAGGCAGTTACTGTGTCAGTTGTACCCCTCCAGTGTCATTTGGCTTCGGGACAGTAATGAAGAGCTGTGGGTGGTAACATCTTATATCACTCCAGCTAGATTTTCAGGAAGATCTCTGCTGTGAGCCTGTCTAAGGGAAGTTTAATTCCCTTGAGGACATCCTCCTCTCAGGAGGGAAGTGGCCTTGATTCTCTGTAGCGCTACCCTCCTCTTACTCTGTCCCTTTCAGTTAATTCACTGAACCGTTTCAGGACATCATCTCCCACACTTTGCAACATATTCAGCCATTTCTGGTCTGCCAGTTCATGCTGATCTAATGCTACTTATTAAGTGACATTAGCAATGCAAGACCAGTACTTTATATTCACATAGGGATGTGTAAACCCATACTTTCATAGCGTGCCTGGCTCAGCTCTTCAGTTTCATAGTGAAAATGCACATCCCTCAATCAATTACCTAAAGGAACAAAGCCAAAAAACCCGCACCCAAATCCCCAAGGACAAAGACAAAGGACAAATAGAAGAGGGCAATGTTTTCCCATAACATAAACTACTACAAGACTTTGGAAGTGAACTACTGCACAGGCTCGTGCCAAAACAAACAGACAGGTAATACTCAATCACCTCAATCAATCGGTCTCCAGCTTTTAGTCTCCCATCTTGAATAGCTGCACCTCTGGGAAGAATGTTTTTCACATAAATCGGAGCAGAGCCACCGATTGGGACATCTCTGGAAGTAATGCTAAATCCCAAGCCTTCCGTACCTGCGCGAAAAATGTAGAATATTACTTGTTAGATTTGTATTACGTGTATGCATACCTCACTGACACTATCCATTAAAATAGGTATAGAAGATGTACGAATTACCACGGCAGGAAAAAAATGCCCACACAGAGAAATAGCGTGGCTGAGGCACTCGCTCTTAGAATCACAGAATCATTACGGCTGGAAAGAACCACCAGGATGGTCAAGTCCAGCTCTCATCCCTACATCTCCCTAACTCACAGACTACAGCTTTAAGTGCTAGATCTACTCATTTTCAAACACCACCAGGGATGGGGACTCCACCACCTCTGTGGGCAGCCTGTTCCAGTGCCCAACCACTCTCTCAGTAAAGAACTTCTTCCTAAGCTCCAACCTAAACATCCACTGATGCAACTTGAAGCCGCTTCACATTGTCCTATTATTAATGATTTAGAAGCATAGAATCATCAGGGATAGTAAGGGACCTCGAAAGATCATCCAGTCCAGTCCCCCAGCCACAGCAGGATCACCTAGAAGTCGTCCAGGCAGGTTTCAAAGGGTCTCCAGAGAAGGAGACCCCACAAACCCCCTGGGCAGCCCCCTCCAGTGCCCCGTCACCCTCACTGGGAAGAAGTTACAGAATCAGTCAGGGTTGGAAGGGACCACAGGTTCACTCAGTTCCAAATCCCCTGCCATGGGCAGGGACATCCCACCCTAGAGCAGCCCAGCCTTAAACATCTCCAGGGACGAGGCCGCAACCACCTCCCTGGGCAACCCATTGCAGGCTCTCACCACTCTCATGGTGAAGAACTTCCTCCTCACATCCAGTCTAAATCTCCCTATCTCCAGCTCTGCACCATTCCCCCTAGTCCTGTTGCTACCTGAGATTTGGTTGAAGAGAGAATCATCAGCCTCATGACAACCTCCTTTCAGGTAGTTGTAGAGAGCAATGAGGTCTTCTCTCAGCCTCCTCTTCTCTAGAATAAATAACACCAGTTCCCTCAGCTGCTCCTTATACAGCCTGTTTTCTAGACCTCTCACCAGCCTCCCGGCACAGGGAGCTCAGCAGGCCGTCCCTGCACCTTGCTGTTCTGATGACTTCCAGCTTATTGCCGTGTTCTCAACTTTGTATTTCTATAGAATGACAGGATGAGAATCACAGAATAATCCTGTTTGGAAAGGCTCTCCCAGATTACCAAGTCCAACCATCTTCACACCCACAAATACCTAAATCCCTGAGAGACTGACAGACACAGCCTGACCCCCTCCCTGCTGCCCCTCAAGCAGGGCGGGAAGCACCATGGCTACACGGTTCTTCAACACCTCCAGGCCGGGGGACTCCCCCACCTACCTGGGAAGGCCCTGCCAGTGCCCAACCACTCTGGCTGCAGAGAATCTCTGCCTCAGAGCCAGTCTGACCCTCCGCTGCCTCAACTGCAGAGCAGTGCCCCTGCT